>LVTN01000042.1:104797-136419 GCA_001649415.1 Musa itinerans | reverse complement strand
ACCCTTCCCAACGTGGCGCGAATGAGGCAGCAGTTCTTGTTGCACAAAATTGGCCTATATATATATATATATATATCTGTGTGTGTGTGTGTAGTATAATCTCCTCCTCCTTTGTTGGGGGTTGGGGATAGGTGTTGAGATTCCCATTAGCCCCACGTAATACATGGTTGTCGAATGTCCTTATAAGTTAGATAGTAGTCACAAGTTAAGCATAGTTTGATACGCGATTACAAGGTGTTGTAAGGACTACATATAGCCTCGAAAGCAGAAGAGGAAAAAGGAGGCAATGGTAGGATGAGACAGTACGTGAGAGAAAAGAATGGAGAACACTAAAACGTAGTCTACAAGTTCAAGATACGACATCTCTTATTATAGTTCGCCTGTAAGCAAACTCGGATCACACTTGTGATAGAATATTTCACTTGAAGCTCTAAGGAATCAACTCCTGACGTGGAAATGATGCGTCTTTTGTACCAGTGACTTCTTGTTTAATCCTCCATTTGTGTGCCATTACAGCTAAATATGCAAACCCTTGTTTAGACATGTCCTTAATGACATTGAGCTCATCTCCACTAAGATCCCATTACAGGCTCGCAGTGTAGCTGTTTCCCACCTGACCTAATGAGATCCACTAACGCCCTCTTTCTCTCTCTCTCTCTTGGTGGCACTCATAAGGTCTTTCTGTAGTGAGGATTGGAGTGCATTAATCTATACTGAGGGCTCGCATGTTATAAGAAGTATTAACTAAGTAATCTACTCACGCTAGCTCATTACTTAGTGCTGGTCCGTATGCCACCGATCAATAATATATGGCAGGAAGTATCCTCCATCGCTCAAATGGAGTCTCTCTCTGACCACATATTAAGTTAGAAGAAACAGTGGGTGGGTTTGGTTTGTGATTTGGACTGGGAATGCATCCAAACCAGAAACATAGGTTTGACATGAAAATGGAATTACATTTAGAGAATATGACATGTGGAAACAGTGGGTGAATCCATGGTTGAACGTTATACATAATTATTCCCGACATTAACTATAATCTCAACCGATGATCATCGTATATCGTACTACAAAAGGCTCTAGATATTTCAATTAATTATTGATAGATAATAATTATGGTTAAAATACTACATGCCTTTTCGAGACATGAGATGTTAGGACACTAAGATTATCAAGTCGAATAAAAATAAAAAAAAAATTAACCTATGAGTGCTATAAGAAAAGACTTCAGAAATTGTGGGGTATAATGATCTTTTTTCGTGAACTTAATGACCCACTTAGTTTATTTTTTTATACGTGATCCATGTGAGATATGCAATTAATGCACCGTATATGAATGGTATAAGGACAGTAGAAAACGATATTGTGAACAATGATCTATGTTCATGAAATATATGTGATTGTGATAATGGCCTGTTTGAAAAGGTAACCGTTGCTCCATAATTATGGGTTCATTGAAGAAAGAACCAAAAAGATCAAGCAATTGTTCCTAAGCAAACAAAAGCATCATTGTCAACGAAACCCAACTTTTCAACTTGTGGACACCACAATTTAGTGAGAGAAAGATCAATTAACTTATAGGGCAACACAAACTTAGTGTACTCTTAATCCATCCTTTCTTCATTGTTGCATAAGAAAGCAGTAAAATCAAGATGAATTTTTTTTATCATGTATAAAAATGTTAAAGTAGATGATAAGATTACATGACTAGAGATGAAGGGAAAATGATCCTTATATCCCAATCAATACATCCATTATATATGGTGGTGCTGTTGTCACTATTGATAGACATGGCACAACAATTTTTGTCTGAATTCATATGACATTGACATATATCAAAATCTGGAATTCATAATAACTATTGGGCGATCTTTTTTAAAAAAATATTTAATTTTGAATTTTTTTTATGTAGAGTGCTCTAAATCTAAAAATTTTTCAAGAACACCCCTTTTTTATAAATGATCAATTTACTTTTATCAATCACCACTCTGCTTGTTGGTCACACCCTTTTGTCCTACGCTTAACAACCCTGTCCGCTAGCCTTTGTCATCTAGTTGTTGCCCTCACATGAGATTTCATCATTACACTAACCTTTGCATTAGGGCCCATCATTACCTACAACCCTCATATGAGGGCTTACCAAAGCCGCATCCCCCCCCTCTCCGTTGACACTTCCCTTGGCTCTCGTCGTCCCATCATTGCTCGCAACCCTTGTGCAAAGCCTTGTTGTCACCTACAGCTCTCACACGAAGGCTAATCACCTTTCTCTATCAAGCACAAGATTACCCCCTTCCTTATAGCCCTCGTGAGAGGTCTAACCAGCACCCGCATAGGGTTTCTTGACTAACTCTTAGTGAGTATTGTTATTATAGCCGATGGTCAGTGGACCTAGTGGCTATATATAGACAAAGGTGTAACTAGGGCTCGAGTTATAGCAAAAGGCATATGCATGAATTCTTTTAATATTATAAGGATAAAAAACTCTCTTTATATAACTATCCGAAAATATTTCGAGCATTTTATGAGAAAAACTCAGTTCTTTTTTTCACAAATTCACCAATAACTATTAGGTTAACAAATAAAATTAATGATTCACACGGTTTATTCATTAAAAAAACACTTCGAGATGGATATATATATAGAGGTGAATTACTATAAATATATAGAAAATAAATACTTAATAAATTAATAATATCATAAGATAAGATATGCCGCAGGTGCATTGGAAGAAGCCTTATTCTCGCAGCAGCCTCCCTTAAACTGCGCCCGGGGACCTATTTTAGTTCACCCTTTCACCTGTGGCGCGCGGCGCGCCTATAAATTCTCCAAATTCTTTATCCGCTGTGTCCTTCCCGTTTCACCCCATCTCTCTCTGTCTCTCGCTCCCTCCTAATCCTTACGGCGGAGGAGGAGCCTTCGCCTGGCCCTCCCATCGAGATCCGCCCGCCATAAAGGTTTCCGTTCCGATCCGACCCGTTCATGGAGAGGGAGAGAGCACGGGCCCGGTGGAGGCGGGCACTGGCGGCGGTGATGGCGCCCCGGACAGCGGAGGCCGAGGAGGACGTGGCGGCGGACGAGGAGTTGGAGGAGCCGATGGGGTCGTCGCGCGGCGGCAGCCTCATCGCGGTCCTGGCGTCCGACCTCCGGCTCGGCATCGCCTGCAGGCCCAGAGGCGAGAAGCTCCTCGATCGCTTCGTCATCCTCCCTGATAACTGGTAACAATTTCCCCCTCTCTCTTCCTTCGCTCCTTCCTTTCGTTTCTCCTTCTATTTTTTAGTCTTAGATGAGTTTTTCCTCAAACTCGATCGCGATCCACGAAATGGACGTCGACGGTAGCGTTAAGATGGCACTTCAACGGACGGTTAGAAAGTGCGTCATCTCAACAGAACACGAATCATATAACTCTCTCTATCTAGTTCACACTAAGTAGTAATACAAATTGATGCCATCAACGGATTGGCCAAACCCTGGCGGGTCCGTGCGGGACCCAACCCTCCCTTTCATAACATGTGAAAGAAGAACTAAGAGACTGGTCAATGAACCTTATCGAAGTCCCCTTGTTATGCATCAATATCAAACTCGGATTGCTGTGAACTTTCTGGCAAATCACGATATAAAGTGTAAAAACTAGTCACGTTCATTAACCAAGAGTTGAATCCAGGAGTGTCTTCTCCATACACAGACACACAAAGGTTAGAAAAAGAAAACTATCAGTTTCACACATACATGTCACGTGTGAAAGAAAACAAAGGCATAAATCTCAATCGACTCTACAGAGTCAGCTAAATTGATTGTAAAATAGACTTACAAGGGTTGCGTGGTGTGGTTTGTGTGTAGCCTTCCAGCTGGTGGAGATGTTCGACGTTTGAAGTTGATCAGAAATGTGTCGTCTTGCCACGATCCATGTTCTTGCTAAGACCTGTTTAACTTATATTGTGGATATGCATATATACTTCGCTCTATGGCTTAGACTCCGCGATCCTCGCAAATTTAAAATGGTATTACGTACTGTTACATCGTCTGCAGCAGTTCGTCGCTTAGGCGACCAGTGCAGAGCTGCCCTGTACAAGAAGTGCTTGTGCCGCATGTTGGTACTACCTCAGCTGTTTTGGCCATGTCAGGGTACATCTAATTTGCAGACATGGCTACTTTTTATTGGCCTAAATAGTGGGCCCTACTATCCTGTGGATCTCGAGCTGTCAACCCACGGGGCGGGTTCAAGTTTCCAAACGAGTTAGCCGCAGTTGAGGGCCAATGGTGTTATGGTTACTCGCGGTGAGATTCGATCGACGGTACAACCGGCCGAGGCGCTGATGGTGGTGGTGGTGGTGCAGGTGGTACCAGTTATGGACGCAGTTCATATTGCTGTGGGCGGTCTACTCGTCCTTCTTCACGCCGATGGAGTTCGGTTTCTTCCGTGGGCTTCCGAAGAACCTATTCCTTCTCGACGTCGCTGGACAGGTCGCCTTCCTCGTCGACATCTTCGTCCAATTCCTCCTCGCCTACCGGGATCCCCACACGTACCGCATGGTACGCAACCCCACGGCCATTGCCTTGCGGTAATCTCGTTTTTGTTCATACTCCTTATGCATTTGAATTAATAACTTCGGAAATAATTTTCATCTGAGGTTTTCCTGATGTTCTCAGGTACGTGAAATCGAACTTTGTTTTTGATTTGCTCGGCTGCCTTCCTTGGGATTATATTTATAAGGTAACGTTCTAATTTCATATCTCTGCTTTTGGTTCAAGCAGATGATGTATGACGTTTCTGCCAGCAAAATTTCCATCGGATTGTTTTTTTGCTTTACCTTTAACAAGAGTGTATTTGGGAGCCCTTTAGGACGTCGATCAGTCTTTGGAATTTTCTACTTAGTCACAAGATCATCAATCGGCAATAATTCAACTATATGAAAAAACTATGGCAAAGGTGTACAAAGAATTCATGCTCACCTTCATCCTCAAAACCATTATGGAAATGAAGAATGTGAAGTCCTATTAGATTGTATGCATGTCTGTCTGAATAATAAGGACTAGACAATTAAAACTAAATATAAAAACTGCTGCTAAAAGAAGAAAATTAGTGTAATTAGTTTATAGTACCTTTTTATAAATCTTCTTGAATGCTTCTGGAACTAAACATTGACTCGAGATTTATTCAAGTTATTGTCAATTGACAATTAAGTAATTTGGTTGATGAGAGTTACTAGAATAACTGTCAAGCAGATTTTTGAATAATTTAAAGCTTGAATCTTGCTAATAAAGTGGATTAAGAGAAATCTAAATTGCAGAAGGTAAGATCAACCATAATTCAAGCCAGCAATTTCGAAAACCATTCCTTTTGTATTAGCTAAGTTGTAAAATTATTGAACCTGTAACTCCAAAGACCATTCCTCTTCTATTAATTGCCTTGAAAATTGAAGGCATGCCAAATTGAAACTGGGGGCTTAAAGGACCTTAATATGTAAATAAAATAACTGGCAGAAAAAATGCTAGGGAAGTATTTGAATTGAGCGTTCAAGTTTTGAGCTTTGGTTATTATTGAAAAAAATGTTTGGCGCATTTATTTTTGACTTTTTGGCCCTTCTCCATATTAGTTTACTTTCATGATTGTTTGCTATTAACTTATTATTAAGCTTGAATGAAAGGAGCGCTATTAGCAAACTAAAGGTGAACAAGTGCTATTACTTTACAATATATCAAAGTCATTAGAAAAAAGGATGTGGTTTTTACATTACTTTTGATGTCTCAACTCTCAAGTAACTTACTTTCCTTTGACCCTTCTACTTTAGGTTGTTTTCTTGCATGTATAAGCTTAGTCAAGAGTTTCTATTGTTCAATTTGCTGATACAGGCTTCAGGAAATAAAGAAGAAATAAGATACTTACTGTGGATTCGATTAACTCGGGTTCGCAAAGTCACAGCTTTCTTTCAGAAGATGGAGAAGGATATTCGCATCAATTACTTGTTCACAAGAATTGTTAAACTTATAGTTGTGGAACTCTATTGCACACATACAGCTGCCTGCATTTTTTATTACCTAGCAACCACTCTGCCTAAATCTATGGAAAGTTATACGTGGATAGGAAGTTTAAAGCTGGGTGATTACAACTATAACCATTTCAGAGAGATTGATCTTTGGAGGCGCTACATAACATCATTATATTTTGCCATAGTAACCATGGCAACTGTTGGTAAGTATTCGTCAACATTTTATTTAAGAAAAATAAATATAAGTATGCAATTATGTGTTTCACAAATAATAAGAGAGGCTCTATTACTATAGGTTATTCCTTTCATCAAGAAACAGAGCAATCATCTTCTAAATAGACATACCAAGTTGCACTCTCCTAAATATGCAAAAATCAATTGTCAAGTTTTTAATTTAGACCTTCATGTTGTTTTGTGGTTATCCTTATTAGTTTTATGCTGAAGTGTGTACATGTAGAACCAACCTTGTGCTTACAACCAAGGTTTGCCATACCGAAGCGTACCGCTTGGTACGGGCGATACATACCGGTCCGACAAGTTACCGGTACGTGGACCGCCTACTGGACGGTACGTGCCGGTTTCGACTGTGTGCACTGTAGCAGTGCACTGTGGCACTGTAGCAGTGCTCGGTACATCTAGGTGTACCACTCGATACACCCATACCGTACCGTACCAAGCCCAGATCGAAACACCGGTATGGTACGGTATTGCGAACCTTGCTTACAAGTATAAAGTTTGACATTGTATTTTGCCAAAAATGTTCAGGAGCATCTGTTTGATGTATTGTTATCTCATTCTGAAGCAACTTGTATTTCTGGACATCCCATATCTTGCTAACCTCCATTTTCTCTTTTATCTTACTTGGACATCAGTATTATACAGCTGTTTGAGACCCTAACTGCTGCAGGTCTTTTATGTTGATAACTTGACATGATCCATGAATTCTCATGCATTTTCTGATACAATTAAGCGATAATTTGCTTATGCAACAAAATTTCTTTTACATTCAATATACACATGGAGAGTTTTTTATATAACTAAACCAAAGATTGAAATATTGTACCGTACCAAAGTTTTGACATTCTCTCAATATGGTATGGTACTGTATACCGAGCGGTATACCGCTCGGTATATATATATATATATTATTGAGAGAATGTCAAAACTTTGGTACGGTACAATATTTCAATCTTTGGTTTAGTTATATAAAAAACTCTCCATGTGTATATTGAATGTAAAAGAAATTTTGTTGCATAAGCAAATTATCGCTTAATTGTATCAGAAAATGCATGAGAATTCATGGATCATGTCAAGTTATCAACATAAAAGACCTGCAGCAGTTAGGGTCTCAAACAGCTGTATAATACTGATGTCCAAGTAAGATAAAAGAGAAAATGGAGGTTAGCAAGATATGGGATGTCCAGAAATACAAGTTGCTTCAGAATGAGATAACAATACATCAAACAGATGCTCCTGAACATTTTTGGCAAAATACAATGTCAAACTTTATACTTGTAAGCAAGGTTCGCAATACCGTACCATACCGGTGTTTCGATCTGGGCTTGGTACGGTACGGTATGGGTGTACCGAGTGGTACACCTAGATGTACCGAGCACTGCTACAGTGCCACAGTGCACTGCTACAGTGCACACAGTCGAAACCGGCACGTACCGTCCAGTAGGCGGTCCACGTACCGGTAACTTGTCGGACCGGTATGTATCGCCCGTACCAAGCGGTACGCTTCGGTATGGCAAACCTTGGTTGTAAGCACAAGGTTGGTTCTACATGTACACACTTCAGCATAAAACTAATAAGGATAACCACAAAACAACATGAAGGTCTAAATTAAAAACTTGACAATTGATTTTTGCATATTTAGGAGAGTGCAACTTGGTATGTCTATTTAGAAGATGATTGCTCTGTTTCTTGATGAAAGGAATAACCTATAGTAATAGAGCCTCTCTTATTATTTGTGAAACACATAATTGCATACTTATATTTATTTTTCTTAAATAAAATGTTGACGAATACTTACCAACAGTTGCCATGGTTACTATGGCAAAATATAATGATGTTATGTAGCGCCTCCAAAGATCAATCTCTCTGAAATGGTTATAGTTGTAATCACCCAGCTTTAAACTTCCTATCCACGTATAACTTTCCATAGATTTAGGCAGAGTGGTTGCTAGGTAATAAAAAATGCAGGCAGCTGTATGTGTGCAATAGAGTTCCACAACTATAAGTTTAACAATTCTTGTGAACAAGTAATTGATGCGAATATCCTTCTCCATCTTCTGAAAGAAAGCTGTGACTTTGCGAACCCGAGTTAATCGAATCCACAGTAAGTATCTTATTTCTTCTTTATTTCCTGAAGCCTGTATCAGCAAATTGAACAATAGAAACTCTTGACTAAGCTTATACATGCAAGAAAACAACCTAAAGTAGAAGGGTCAAAGGAAAGTAAGTTACTTGAGAGTTGAGACATCAAAAGTAATGTAAAAACCACATCCTTTTTTCTAATGACTTTGATATATTGTAAAGTAATAGCACTTGTTCACCTTTAGTTTGCTAATAGCGCTCCTTTCATTCAAGCTTAATAATAAGTTAATAGCAAACAATCATGAAAGTAAACTAATATGGAGAAGGGCCAAAAAGTCAAAAATAAATGCGCCAAACATTTTTTTCAATAATAACCAAAGCTCAAAACTTGAACGCTCAATTCAAATACTTCCCTAGCATTTTTTCTGCCAGTTATTTTATTTACATATTAAGGTCCTTTAAGCCCCCAGTTTCAATTTGGCATGCCTTCAATTTTCAAGGCAATTAATAGAAGAGGAATGGTCTTTGGAGTTACAGGTTCAATAATTTTACAACTTAGCTAATACAAAAGGAATGGTTTTCGAAATTGCTGGCTTGAATTATGGTTGATCTTACCTTCTGCAATTTAGATTTCTCTTAATCCACTTTATTAGCAAGATTCAAGCTTTAAATTATTCAAAAATCTGCTTGACAGTTATTCTAGTAACTCTCATCAACCAAATTACTTAATTGTCAATTGACAATAACTTGAATAAATCTCGAGTCAATGTTTAGTTCCAGAAGCATTCAAGAAGATTTATAAAAAGGTACTATAAACTAATTACACTAATTTTCTTCTTTTAGCAGCAGTTTTTATATTTAGTTTTAATTGTCTAGTCCTTATTATTCAGACAGACATGCATACAATCTAATAGGACTTCACATTCTTCATTTCCATAATGGTTTTGAGGATGAAGGTGAGCATGAATTCTTTGTACACCTTTGCCATAGTTTTTTCATATAGTTGAATTATTGCCGATTGATGATCTTGTGACTAAGTAGAAAATTCCAAAGACTGATCGACGTCCTAAAGGGCTCCCAAATACACTCTTGTTAAAGGTAAAGCAAAAAAACAATCCGATGGAAATTTTGCTGGCAGAAACGTCATACATCATCTGCTTGAACCAAAAGCAGAGATATGAAATTAGAACGTTACCTTATAAATATAATCCCAAGGAAGGCAGCCGAGCAAATCAAAAACAAAGTTCGATTTCACGTACCTGAGAACATCAGGAAAACCTCAGATGAAAATTATTATATATAAAATCTTTTATTTATATATTTATTTATTTGTATATTTATATATGAAAATTTTTAAAAAAATGTGCGATGTCGCCTCTCTTCTCCCCAGGCGGGGCGACGTTGCAAAAAAATGAGGCGACGTCGCCTATATATATATATATTATAAATAAAAAAATATCGCCCGGTAGCGAGCAGTCCGTATACTGGTTTACTATCGGACCGATACATACCGCCCGATACCAATCGAAACTGTATACCTTGAACTAAACTATAGTTTGCATATGTAACCTAATTCTTCACCTTCATAGTTTTTATGGACAAGGTTTTGGGCATTTGAGTTGTTCACATAGCTTTTTTGTCCTTTAATTCTCATATTTTCTAATAAATAAATTTTCTCTAATAATTTTCTATTCTAGCTGATGAAACTATAATATTTTTCGGTTGGATCTTTGTATTATAAATTTAGCTTAATATAGTCACTTGGAAGCTTTTTAGACAAGTTAGTTAAAACATCATATTACTGTGGAAGATTAATTTGTTCTGCTGTGCTGGCTTGGATTTTGAAGCACAAAACTTTTCAGGATAATAATGAAAAGTAGTACAAGAATAAACATTGTTTGAAGATAAATTCTAACGTTGATCTCTGAAGTTGGATGTCTTAAATTAAGAAGAAAAGAGCAAAGGTGTCATGTAATTTGGAAACTGCAAAAAATATATCAGATGAATATTATGTATTCATATACAAATATGTATGATATTTGTATGTGAAATCTTCTTCTTTTCTTACCATATATGTTCTCCAAACACTAGCTTTAATACTCTTGATGTGTCATCTAAGACTCATCTAATTGGTATTTAATGATCTACTTTACAACAGATTGTCATAATTTTATATGATTTTTTTTCTTTCTGAAATTCTCAATTTTTTTACTCTGATGATTACAGGTTATGGAGACATACATGCAGTCAATCCCAGAGAAATGGTATTTATTATGATCTATGTCTCTTTTGATATGATTCTGGGAGCTTATCTTATTGGTAATATGACTGCACTGATTGTGAAAGGATCAAAAACAGAAAGGTTTAGAGACAAAATGAAAGATCTTATACGATACATGAACAGAAACAGATTAGGGAAGGACATACGCAACCAGATTAAAGGACATGTGCGCTTGCAGTATGAAAGCAGCTATACTGAAGCTTCAGTTCTCCAAGATATTCCAGCTTCAATTCGTGCTAAGGTGCAAATGACAAGAATCCCTGGACCATTATGAGTAAAACAGTTACAACTCTTCATTCCATTTCCATTTTCTTGTGTTTCATGTCTACCTTATTACGTGATACTTATGTTTTTATAGACTTTTGAGTCCTAAATTTCTTATTTCCTGAACCATTAGGACGGAAAAATTTATCTTGTATTACTTATTCTTGTATGAGTTTGCAGCTTACCAGTATAGCATATCCTGTTCATATGTTGAAAAGAATGAAAAAAAAACTTACAAGTTCTAGTAGAACTGTTATATCATTCATCATATCCTTTGTTGATGATGTTGATGTCTTTGCTCCCTACCTTATTTTTTGTGATATTTTGTAATAACAAACTGATCCTTTTTTTGTAGATTTCTCAAACTTTATACAGACCATGCGTTGAAAATGTTCCACTCTTAAAGGGATGCTCATCAGAATTCATAAATCAGATTGTAAGCCTTCTCTATCTTGTTATTAAGCAAGTGATTTTATAGCTAAAATTTTCCGCATTATGTTGTAATTTCTGTCAATAAATCATTCAAGTGCTGAATGCCTCATTCATATAAATACCATGTTCCGACTTGACGGCTAAAATGCATACTTGTAGCCTTCATGTCCCCATGATATATTCCTATTGGCTTTTAAAAGATTGCTTCATAGAATACACCTTTGATTGATTACTACTCATGATGTCGATTTTATAGGTTGTCTGATTTTTAACATCATTGACCGTTGGAGAATCACATAGAAAACAAAAAAGGTTCTTGATTCACTGGAAGGCATTTTAATATAGCGGGTGGGCCTGTGACTTAGGCTTCATGTACCCAAATTCTAAAGTCAGCATCCCACATGCAGGAGCAAGGCTTCTAGAACCCACTTTAGTGAGAACCTCATTGAACTTAGGTGTCATTTCAGTGAGATTCACATGGGCAAACAACAAATACAGAAACTGCACACTTCTAACTTAAGATTCTCATTTGTACTGAACTGTAAAGAATGACTGGCCTTACAAGTTACAACTATTTTGCAAATTTTTTGTTTTAATCAAAAGGTCACACGAACATAACACAACCCTCAATACCCCCTTTCCACTTTTTCCACCCTACTATCCATCAATCTTAATGATAAGTTTTTGTCTTAGTGTTAATAAATTTGTATTTCATATATCCAGTCTTAGTCCTACTTAATAAAAAATCTAAAAGTTGGTTTTACTTTAATGAACATAGAAAATGTTTTAATTCACTAAATTAGTGCATTTAGCTCCATAATCTTAGGACAGAATGGTTTGATTCTAGAATAAATCCAATCAACTCCCAAATTGATCTAACTCAGGTCATGTAAGGGATGCATCAAATCAACATTCTGAAGCTTCCTCAATTAGCCTCTATTTTTTATTATGTCTAAGAATGTACTACTGACCATGTATTTAATACAATCCTGTCATAAAAACTTTAAAGAAATTATGCTTCATTTTGTGTTGCAAATCTTCTTCCTCTGAACCAAACTGCTTTTTCTTCTTCAATTTTATTGGCTGGTGATTTTAACACAATGAACTGGGAAGGCCTTGTCTCATGTTGTCCAAAAATAGATTGTTCTTCTAGATTATTTCAATTAAAAAACAGTATTTAATTTATTGATATGATGTTGCAGGTAATCAGGCTGCAGGAAGAGTTTTTCCTTCCAGGTGAACTGATTCTGGAACAGGGCAATGCAGTTGACCAGCTATATTTTGTTTGCCATGGTGTTCTGGTAACAATCATAATCTATGATTCTGTACATCATTCTTCTCTTTAGATATTTTATTTGTTAGGGTCCAACTTATGGTCATAATTAAGCAGGAGTTCTAATTATATACAATAGTTAGCATAGTAAACATTTCTCATTTTGAGCGCTTTATGTATTTGAATAAGCAGTGTACATAACTTTTGTCAATGGTGCATAACAATTTTCACTTTGGCTATTCACAAGCCCTAAAGGAGTGGGGCTTTAAAATTAAAAGATATTTTTTTTATTGGACTGGATTAAACTGCTTGAAATGGGGTGGTTCATATACCAGTTCATGCTTGGACCACTATATACTGATTAGTATGGACCAAAATAGAGTTCTTTGGGATTTTACAAATCAGGGTTCTCAATTTCGATGTGTACCGTCTGGTACGGGTGATACATACCGATCCGAGAAAATACCGGTACGCGGACTGCTCTCTACCGGGCGATACTAGTGTTTTGACTGGTATCGAGGTGTACCGACCAGTAACGAGGCATACCGACTAGTACCACCTCGGATTTCAACCATTATCGAGGTACGGCATGGTAGGTTGAGGTATTTTTAAGGTTTTAAGGCGTGCCGTCAGTATGCCTTGGTGTACTGACGGTGGATACCAGTACCTACTGTACGGAGAAGAGCTTGATATGCCTGTACGAATCGGTATTCAAAACTCTATTACAAACTATAAATTTTGGATTTTTTGAACCATTTATATTTGCTTGTTCATAAGATTAAATGGATGCCATGAAATGGTTTCATACATTAAGGTGCAATTTTTTTTTGTAGGACATGACATTATGTTGGTATTAAGTGATGTTTGATAAATAAAGATGATCTTATAGCAAATGAAAATTTCATGAAAAGGAATAAGGTCGACATAATCTTTTTTTTTTTGTGAGACCTAATAGTATTAAAAGATGACATCTGCCACACATGAAAAGGAAGTAGTATAGCATTAAATAAGCCTCATGTTTTGGATTTTATTAGGTACAATGTGGGTTTCTTTCTCTTCCCACCCATAAACATTAGGATTATATAATAAAATTGGATTAAACATGTACAATTCCAAGTCTAGCTGAGAAAATTACATTATGGACATTGCCTTATCTATCTCTTAACACTTTTCTTCCCCCAGGAAGGAATAGCAGTTGGTGAAGATGGATCAGAAGAGACTGTTACTCAATTAGAGCCCAGCAGCTCATTTGGAGAAATTGCCATTCTTTGCAACATTCCTCAGCCTTATACAGTTCGTGTCTGTGAACTCTGTAGACTCTTGCGTCTTGATAAGCAACTTTTCACAAATATTCTGGAGGTGTATTTTGTGGATGGTAGGACAATATTGAGTAACCTTCTTGAGGTAAAGTTTTGTGCACATTACTGTCAGGCAATTCTTTGTTTGAATATCTGTCTTCTGCTTGTTCCTCTGCATTTCTTTGCTAGAATCTTCATATCCACTAATTTCTTCCACAATTCTTTAAGTGTTTATTAATGGAACATTTTGTACATGAAAGGGAAATGAATCTACTTTGCGTATCAAACAACTGGAATCCGATATCACATCTCATATCGGAAAGCAAGAAGTCGAACTTGCTTTAAAGGTTAATAGTGCTGCTTACTATGGAGATCTGCGTCATCTAAAAGGTCTAATAAGAGCGGGAGCTGATCCGAAGAAGACAGACTATGATGGGCGTTCACCTTTGGTATGAATTAATGGAATACACTTTAGAACATTCTTAGTTCTAAATTGCATACTAATCATTTTCTTTCAGTGGATTATGATTAAATATGTATTCATGTTCTCTCTTCTCTTTGATTATATAATTTAAATGGCAAGCTTTTCTAGTTGCTTGGTGCCATTGGTCTTTCATAAGTTAACAGAAAGAGGGATAACATCAGCCAGAAAATCAACTCAAAGCTGAAACTTCCAGTTCCCCAATTCCGTTAATTCTGTAACTTCTGAAAGACCTTAACACTGGAGTGGTAGATAATAATTTCAAAATGAAAAGTAGACCAAGAAAAACTACAATGATATCTGAATGTTATCCTTTTCGGTTTAAGCTTATTAGTTATGGAAAGACTCTCTTTAAATAAAGGATGCCTTAGTATTTCAGATGGTATTTGTCAGGATTGCTCATGCTTCTTGAGTTCTTATCATTAAGTCAACATATTGACCTATGTTGGTTACCTTGAAATTTGTAATTCTTTTGTAATTTCATTTTTAGTGTTTGACTTTAGCATGCATGACACAAGGAGGATGATTGAACCTGTATGTATTAGAGTATTTCATGGTGTAAATAGGGACATACCAATTAAAACATGCATCATTAACAATGATCATTTTGGTTAAAATATTTTATGAACACAGGAAGAAAGTTACATGTTTCAAGTTGAAACTTTCAACTGTCATGCAATGACTATTTTTTACACAAAATACCATTACTTATTATTCCATATGATTAAATACTTGATAGGAGGTCAAACTATCATGATATTTCTTTCAATTTACTCAGGTTTTGTATGAACCTATTAACTTTATTCTCCTGCCCAGCATCTTGCAGCTTCAGGAGGGTTTGAAGACATCACTATATTCCTCATTAGAGAAGGCGTAGATATCAACCTTTCTGGTACCCCTTGTGTACATGTCAATTTACTTTACACAAAGCATCTTTGCATTGCTAATGCTTATACATTATCCATGTCATCAGATAACTTCGGAAACACGCCACTGTTAGAAGCTGTGAAGCATGGTCATGACCGGGTGGCTTCTTTACTCCATAGTAAAGGGGCCAAACTAGATCTTAAAGATGCTGGCAGTCAACTTTGTGCAGCTGTTGCAAGAGGAGACTCAGATTTTATTAGAAGGATTTTGATGTATGGAGTAGATCCAAACTCAAGCGACTATGATCATCGTACGCCACTCCACATAGCTGCTGCTGATGGATTATATTCTATTGCAAAAATACTTTTAGAAGCTGGGGCAAGTGTTTTTGCTATTGACAGGTACTATCTTGATACGTAACATTTTCTGCATCTGTTTGACATGTGCTTGTCAAGTCCCTTTTTATTCAACTATGATTACCTTGTGACACTCAATGTTTTATCATGAATTTTTGAATTTCTTTCACATGTCAAGATAATATAGTTTCAGCATCATTGTTGTGCTTCTAAAAATGGTGTATATTTGAAATTTGTTACTGTTGACAATATTTAGTGAAACATAGTTACAGACAGAAATGGGATGGAGATACACAATTATTTTCCTTGAAAGTGTATAATATGGTACAAATATGAATACCATTATTAACACTTATAGTATTGCTATGATATAATGAATAGCAGGTCCACAACATTTTCCATTTAGACAAGCTACTGCTAAAATATTGTTACTCATAATATTGTTCACTCTTAACACATGGATCATCAGGAAACTTATTCTCTTGAATAGAAGTTTGGCTTTGAAATAAATGATGAACCTCATATCTTACTAAAATAATGAATTACTTTAGATTGCAACAACTCTTAATCTTGTCTGCCTAGTTGTACATCATAAGTTCATGTGCACAAATTGATTTGTAGTGCCTAGCACATTTTGTGGTAGCTTCTAGCAATTTGAATCTTGATCTCAGTTATGTCTGAGTTTTTTTTGTCATTTTATTTATTTTAATAAATATTGAATATTTGAATATACCCAGTAAATATTCCTTTTATATCTAAGTCATGTGTAGTTCAATACATTATCTATATTGTTGAGCCCCTAGTTCTCACATATCCCTTATATATCTGATTAAGAAATTGAATCCAACAAGTGTCCTTTACAGTGCTTTGAACTATTCCAGTCTCTATTATAAAAACACATCCTTATACGAAGAATCCAACAAGTGTTTTATGCATTATCTAATTTTTAAGTGTCCAATCCATGTTACATATGGTTCTCCAGATGTCTATTTTATAGATGGTAATATATTTAAATCCTTTTATACTTTGAATTTCGAATATGCTCCTTTTTTTCTTATAAAAATTCAACAAAATTATAGATCTGTGATGCTATATCCTCTTTAGTAGGATGTTAGGAACATGCATAGGATTATTGATTTTGATAGTATTCCTATCAAGAAGTAAATAAACAGGAGAAAAAGCAACAACAATCTTTTTGAGGAGTTTCCAACATTAAAGTCTAACGGTCAAATTCAACTAGCTTGCTTGAACAGAGATTATCCATGAGGCTATACAGTTGTAGAATCCAATTACATTGACTATTTGACTCTGTAGAACTAAGGATTTTAAACTAGGTAAAACCATATATTCCTATCAAGAAGTAAACATGAAAACAGGAGAAAAAGCAACGGCAATCTCTTTGAGGAGTTTCCAACATTGAAGTCAAATGTCAAATTCAACTGTCTTGCTTGAAAAGAGATTATCTATGAGGCTATACAGCAAGGTCCGCAAAACCGTACCGTATCGGAGTTTCGACCTAGGCTCGGTACGGTACGGTATGGGTGTACCGAGCGGTACACCCCAGGTGTACCGAGCACTGTAGCAGTGCTATAGTACTACAGTGCATTGCTACAGTGTAATAGTGCACTGTTTGACTGCTGCAGTGCACTGTTTGCACTGCTACAGTGTAATAGTGCACTGTTTGCACTGCTACAGTGCTACAGTGCACTGTAGCACTGTACCGGTCGTACCGCCCGGTACCGGGCGGTCCGCGTACCGGTAACTTGTCGGACCGGTACGTACCGCCCGGTATGAGCGGTACACATCGAAATTGCATACCTTGCTATACAGTTGTATGATCTAATTACATTGACTATTTGACTCTGTAGAACTAAGGATTTTAAACTAGGTAAAACCATATATTCCTATCAAGAAGTAAACATGAAAACAGGAGAAAAAGCAACGGCAATCTCTTTGAGGAGTTTCCAACATTGAAGTCAAATGTCAAATTCAACTGTCTTGCTTGAAAAGAGATTATCTATGAGGCTATACAGTTGTATGATCTAATTACATTGACTATTTGACTCTGTAGAACTAAGGATTTTAAACTAGGTAAAACCATATATTCCTATCAAGAAGTAAACATGAAAACAGAGAAAAAGCAACAGTAATCTCTTTGAGGAGTTTTCAACATCGAAGTCAAAGGTCAAATTTAACTGTCTTGCTTGAACAAAGATTATCCATGAGGCTATACAGTCGTAGGATCCAATTACATTGACTATTTGACTATGTAGAACTAGGACAAAGATTATCCATGAGGCTATACAGTCGTATAGGATCCAATTACACTGACTATTTGACTATGTAGAACTAGAAATTTTAAACTAGGTAAAACCATGTAATACTCTATCCAAATCTAATAGGAAAATACAATTTTAAAAAATCTGAGAATAATTATTACTTAAGGAAGGAATATTACCTATCTTTAGTAACCTACATTACTCTCTTTTCTGGCTTTTCTTATCATCAAGTGAACTTTTTGTGGCTATATATGGAAATTTTCTCATCAATTTAGATATTTGTTTAATTCGTTCATGAATACAACAAATGCTTCTTTCACTTTTCATAAAGCAGTCTGACAGCAACATGCAAAATAAACAAAGTAGCTTTTTCTTGTAGAAGCAAACCTGTGTACTGCAAATCTTGGATACTAGTTTTTGGATCCAATTCTTGCAGCAATTCCCCAAGTGTTTGCTTGTCACATATATCATGCCAAAGCTTTTAGAGACATCAAAACTCTTCTTATTCTTTTGATAGACTGGATTTGGCATTCAGTATGGATCTCTCTGCTATGCTTTTCTTTACTAGCAGTCTCTGTTATGAATGTAAACATTAGTCGCAGAAATTGCTAAACTGCAGGTGGGGAAGTACTCCATTAGATGAAGCAGTAAAATGTGGAAGCCAATCGTTGATGATGATGCTGGAAGATGCAAAACTTGAAGAGCTCTCCAAGTTTCCTGATCGTGGTACACAAACTCAAGGTAGATGCACTGTAGCTCTCAAACACTTTCCACATTGCTTCTCAGATCTTGCATTCTCAAAGCTGATTCTTAAATTTAGTTTTACATTTCAGGATAAATTGCTTTCTACCCTAGACTTTTAGTTTGAATCCACAACTAATGCTAAAATTGGTATGCATCATTATTCCATTTTTTTTATTGCAACATTATACATCATTCACTTTCCTATCAATACCCACTTAATATGCCAATCAGGTCCGAATATTTCAATCATTGTTTACCATCCGAGAAAGCACCAAAAAATGAACCGTATAGCTCAGTACCATTTGGACATCATTTTTTTTTTCTCTGTTATTATTTTTCTTGGTAGTTAAAGGTTGGGATACATCCAACCGATCTTTTGATATCAAGCATATAATATTTGCAGCAATCGATATCTTGACTGAAGTACAATGTCACCGGTTATAAAAGATCCTAATATATCGTGTTCCATATAGCCAAATATCATTGGACATATCAAGGTTCACAATATCGTATCATATCGATATTTCGACCTGGGCTCGGTACGGTACGGTACGGGTGTACCGAGCGGTACACCCAGATGTACCGAGCACTGCAGCAGTGCTACAGTGTACTGATATAGTGCTATAGTCGAAACCGGTACGTACCGCCCGGTAGTAGGTGGTTCGCATACCGGTAACTTGTCGGACCGGTACGTACCGCCCATATCGGGCGGTACGTTTCGGTATGACAAACCTTGGGACATATCACATTTTTTATTATCGATTCCAATGGTAAATAAAAGATGGTAAAAGGTTAAAATATTATGTAGTATTTGTGTACCATAGCAGTCTGAAAGGTTATCAAAATTGAATTGCTTAGTATTTACCAGAATCTTTGTTATAACTAATATCCTGACATTTTTACCAAAATATTACTTAGTATTTGGGTATCATGCCAGAGGTTGCCAATATTGAACTAGTATTTAAATCTTTGTTATAAACTAATATCTTGACCAAAATAAAATGTTACAATCCCTAAGAAATCCCTATTTATTATGGTTATTCTGTAAATACTGCTTGGGTTGTCAGATTTGCAACCAATGTCTTGACCAAGTAATCCCTAATTTATCTATTTTTCTGTAAATAACTGCTTGGCATTTTATAAATACCCCTAAATTATTATCTCAAGTCCTGTGTGCATCATTGTTTATACGGCTTGCACCGACATTTTACATGTACAAAAATACTATCTTTTGACATTTTCTTGTCATTCTTTTTCCACTCAGACAAAACCCAACCCCGGAGGAGATGCACGGTGTTCCCTTTCCACCCATGGGACCCAAAAGAAAAGAGAAAGGAGGGAGTAGTGCTGTGGGTACCTCTCACCATGGAAGAACTCATCGAGTCCTCACAAGAACTGCTAAACTGCTCAGGCTCACGCATTCTATCAGAGGAGGGAGGGAGGATATCTGATGTAGCCATGATATGTGACAACCAGAAGCTGTACCTTGTTGCAGATTAAGACACTGCTACGAAGAATAACCAGCTCGGTTTCCATACGTTATTAACACACAGGTGAGATCAGATTGTTTGTAACATGTATCATACAAAATGTGTATCACATGTCATGCTGTCGCCCGAACAATTTTTACAGTTGAAATCATTAAATCATTAAATTAAATTTCTTGTTGATCGATCATCTACTGATACATTACGACGTGTGATCTGACATAAACAGTCAGCCGTATTCAACAAGGCACTGAGTAACAAATGTAAACTTGATGTTTCCAAATCATCTGACATTTCTAAGCTTGATATTTCAGGTACGCAGTGGTGACAGGAATCAAAGACAGTATCAACTTGTTCAATTCAAGGCATTGGAAAACAAGATAAAAGAGACAGGAACTGTGAAGAACATATTGAAACGTAAGGTTGATGTTATAACGGTGGCTGAAAGTGAGCGAAAGCGTGGACTCTGAGGTGGATGGAAACACACCTTTAAAGTACGTACGTAGGGATAGCAGCGGAGTGCTTCTTTTTGGGTATTCGCACCTACCTAAGAGTCAAATTAGTGTTCTCATTAATCTATGTTTTCAACGAATATGTCGAGTAAAATAAACATTCAAATCGGGTGGGTTTAGAATTGGTTCACAAACTCATGAAGTGTTCGAGTTCTGAAAAAAAGGATATGATGCAAATATATTCTTCAAAATTTGTGTGCCCTATCATTTTTTATCCGGTGAAATTGATCTAACTTGATTTGATTTTCAAATATTACAACGTATATAAGAGAGAAAAAAATTACTCTTTTGATGACGCGTTACAAGAGTTGTGGGTGGACGAAAAAATTTCTTAGGTAAAAAATATTTATATCTCATATCTTAGGTTGTTTAGATTGACACTACTATGACGATAAAATTTGTTTGAACTATTGCAGGTGAAAAAAAAGTATTTATTTATCAAATCTAGTTTAATTAATTGGAGACAAAAATATATTTTGAAAAGACTACTAATCTCATAACTATTGTTGATGAACCTTTACGCCGTGGTCGAGGTGTTAGCACAGCTCGGTCCGATCCCGGATGCGTAAGGTTGCCCACGCGAATGCTCGAGTCACATCGATGTCGGGTCAAGTTAGGTCCAAGTGTCATCTCCCGAGCGTGATTCTCCCTTTGCGAGTTACTACTGCTTCATTGTTGGTTCCTGCACAAAGGTTGAGGTCAGGAGGGGGATTTTCCGACTCGACCTCTCCGAAGTTCAAGTCAGTGTTATGGAGTTAAGGGGAGTTGAGTGTCCTCCTTTCTTGATCAAGGAGGGTTAGCTTTTATACCTACAAGGATGAGTTGGCCGTGTAGGGTCAATTAACTGCGGTCAGCTTAAGCTTTTGTGCGAGTGCCGATCGATCTGCACGGATCGGCGCCGCGCGGCATCGCCCCGAGCTTTTCGGGACGACTATACCGTGATGATGTCATTCGTACGGAGGAGGCGACGAGCGGTTGCCCGCCACGTGTGTGCTACGCACCACATCAGACTTGAAGTTCCACATTTATATCGTCGTACATATTAAATCTCAGATTTTAATGATGAAACCAATTAATAAGTATTTATGTTTTGATCTGCGGTTTGAGTGACGCAGGATGCTTCGATCAGGATAAGACAATTAAAGTAGGAAAAATCTTATTATGCCAAAGGAAATATGTTAGAAGATTGGACATTGAGCCGGAGGATCGGTCAACGTATCGACGGAAGGTTTCGGGCCAAGAAGAGCATATATTGCGCCAAAGATATCGGAGTTACGAAGTCAACTGGCCGATTGGGCAATAGGCCGCAAGAGATGATGATGCGCCAAAAAATCGGACGAAGCGTCGAGGGACCAATGACATGCCGGACAACATGATTAATACTTAGTATTAATTATCTAGATCGAAGTGTGTTTTTACATGCGTAGGATTAACTACAATAACAAGGCATAAAGCAAAATGAAGTCCCGGAGTCAAGGACGCGATTTCGTTCGGAGTTCAAGAGCTCGTCGGAAGTCTAGATGTTCATTGGAAGTTCTACAGGAACTAGCCAAGAAATTAAGGAGCTTGCCAAAAAAGCTTGTCGGAACTCGCCAAGAAGATCGTCGTGAAGTCTAAGAGCTTGTCGGGAGTCCGCTGGAACATTGCCGAGAGATCGTCAGAAGTTCGTCGGAAGATCGCCGGAAGCTCGTCGGAAGAAACAAGACATACAGACTTGTTTAGCATAGAATATATCTTAGGAATCGTAGTTAGCACGTAATTGGGTTTGGATTTGGGCCAACCCAATTAGGGGCCAGTTGGGCCCATGTAAGGACTGTGTTGGGCCCAATGGGAGACCCAAACAGTGTCCCAAGAAGTGGCACCGTCGTGGCACAATCTTCGAGACTATGTCAGGCGATGGTACCACCCATCATAGCCTCCCAAGCGGTGGTACCGCTCAACGTAGTATCAGTGTCAGACTTACACTAGCGGTGGTACCGCCCAGCGCAAGCGGTGGTACCGGGCGGTACCGCCCGTACCCAGGAAACCCGGGATGAGATGTTTTTAGGCTCCAAGTTTGAATCAACTTGAAGCTTATAAATACCCCTCTCATCCCTGGTTAACACACATAAGTATTAGTATTGAGAGTAAAAAAGGAAAGAAACACTGATACAATCTTGTGTGAGCTCCTCTCAAAGTTTTAAGTGTTAGAATAGTTTGAGAGAGGAGTGAGTGGGGGTGTAAGGGTTATCACCTAAACTCGGTAAAAGGAGAATCGAGTTATAAAAGATGGTTGATCTTCGCCTATTAAAGGAAGATCGTTAGTGGATGCTAGTGACCTCGACGGAAGAGGAATCGGCGAAGTGGATGTAGGTCACGATGATCAAACCACTCTAAAATCTAGTTTGCATTTATTTGAGCAATTTACTTTACTGCAAACTGCCTTTCTTGCTTTACATCTACTATGCATCTTCCATACGCTTTCAAGCTATCTTTATGAAAACGCTTTCAAGTTAACCTCTCTCCGAAACGGTTTTCGTCAAAATCAGTTTTTATCGTACGAAGGTTTTTTGCCCCGATGAAAATTTTTCGCTGCACTAATTCACCCCCTGTTAGTGCCGACCCCGACTCTTGATCCTAATAGTACCTGCTTGTTTGGGTCCACGTAGGCGATACCAAAATATGTCATATCAACTATCATCGCTTATAAAATATTAAGTGACAATAAAATAAATATATATTTTAAATATGATACTAATATAATATATTCAAATTAATCTTTTATCGTCTACGAGACCTACATGATATGTCCATATCATATTTGAATCGAGTATACTTCACATGATGAATCTTGATTAACCAAAAAATAATGATCAAACCATAGCGTCATGTAAATGAAGAGTAGCACAGGAGAGTACTAAAAAGCGTGAGCTCGACGGGAATAGGAGCGGGATGCACAAGAGTTGAGGTCACATCAGCCAAATAAATCTTATCGGATTCGGATCGAGAAATCGGGTTACCGGTTGATCCACAATCCGATTCACCGAGCCGAAAGCCACGCCGGGAAACCGCTAGAGGTGTTCGTGGTAGGGTTTAATAGAGCGTCCCGTCGGCCTCTCCGAACTCGTATACTCTCCACGAAAGAGGCCGCGACGGCGATGGCGCTCGCGGTCGAACGGGAATTCATCGGCGCCGGCTGCAACCGCATCGTGAACAATGTCTCCTGGGGCCATTCGGGCTTGGTGGCCTTCGGCGCCCAGAACGCCGTCGCTATCTTCTGCCCGCAGGTGAGTGGACTACTCCATGTCTTCTCTCCTGTCCTCGTTTAGTTTCTCGACCGCTTTCTTTCGAATCTCATTCGTTCGTTCTCCTTTGTTGTGGTTATGTTGCAGACTGCTCAGATATTGACTACGCTTCCTGGGCACAAGGCCGTCGTTAACTGTACTCAG
This sequence comes from Musa itinerans, assembly GCA_001649415.1. NCBI lineage: Eukaryota > Viridiplantae > Streptophyta > Magnoliopsida > Zingiberales > Musaceae > Musa > Musa itinerans. The sequence goes on along the minus strand of LVTN01000042.1, from coordinate 112,411 downwards.
TGGCTTCCTTCTAGCAAAGATGCTTTCAAAGGTGTCACCTTTCTTCTTTTCTTTATATTATGATGTTCTTAAGCATCATAAGGATAAACTCTCGCTATTTCTTTGTGTGCATGACAAAAAAAGGTGGTTAATTCATAACGCCAGTAACTTTTTTGTATGTAACTGAGCAATTATTAATTATTTAGAAGAAATCTTCAATTTGTTTACTTGATTGCCTGACAAATTAACTTGCCTAGACATTTATTTACTTCTTTTTTTTCCTTATAGTTTTAGAATTTAGATTCTTCACAGAATTTTCAGATGATATCTTCCAGTTAGTTGGACCAGCTTTGTGAAGGCATAATCTTTTGTATATGATCAGTAAATTTAGCTTTTCTTGTGATATTTTGAACTCATTGGCTACTAAAAATATCAGCAAGCAGCTGAACTTTTTGGTGATAACAGGTTAATATTAACATGTATTCTGGTCTATTGATTCAGTTCTTTGGTGACTATCTGCTAAACCAGTGAAGAGATATCTAGGACCTATTTATTAGATGGAAACGGATCTTAAAATTGTGAAGGTTGACAAAGCTTTTGCATTCTTTTGGTACAATATATACAAAGAAAAGAGGATCCAAAGATTTCTTAATACTTTCCGCCCAAAGGGAGGTTGTGTGAAACTGACATATCACCATGCAGGTCATTTTTTGAGCCTCTAATGCTACTTTGTATGTCCTGGAAAAGAATGCTAAAGCTGTTGCTTAGATAATTATGTTGATTAAAAGGGAATATCACTGATTTGAAAGAGCTGACAAGAAGGATGGTGCCCACCTTTTGCTAGTTTGGAAGCTTTGAATTAACATGTTTTTGAAGGTCCAAAAAAGGGCTTGCCTCAGACACCTTTCCTCTACCCAAGGGGAAGAAGGTGGATTATACACCAGCTTTGAGGCCTTATTCAGGGGGAAGGACTCCCCTGACTTTCTCAAGCCAATTGGTAGGTCACCGGGTTATTCAAATAAGTCGCCTTTTCCATGGTTTTCTCCCCTGCCTTTTGATAATTTGAGGTTAGCTACTCTACTCACTGACCACTGGCACAATCCGTGGTTTATTCTGATTTTAAAAATCATTTTTTATGAATGTAAACTTACCCATTTTATGCGTACTCATCGACAACATTTTTATAGAGAAATGAATGGAAAAATGGGATATAAATGGAGATGAGAACTAAAAAGCTGAATGATTTGTATACTTACCTATTCTATGTTTTGTCCATCTTTCTCTTCTGTCAGGACTATTTATTTTCAACTGAACTATCTTCTTTCATATTTGTTATTTTATGATTCATTGTAGGAGATCCTTGTACCCAAATGGTGAAATATTATACTGTAGTCAGATTGTACAGATGATTTCTTAAAGACATACGGGTCTAAAAGTGCCTTTATATTTTCTTCTTTTATTTAAATGCACCTTATAGGAAGAAGAATCACAACTTTGTCTGGTCATGATATATACTTCTTAAATAATTCTTGTGGATTCTAAAATTACTAAAAAATGTTTGTGACAGTTCGACATGCCGAGGTGCATTATCTTCTGTCAGGAAGTTCTGATGGTGTCCTCATTGTATGGGAAATGGACCTCAAGAAAAGAGAGGTATTCAGTTAGATAACATTAATATTATTCTGTAGATATTGACTTTTGAAGCATCTGTTTTTCTCCTAATTTCTGCTTTGAAGACACATTTATTTTTGTGGTCACTGTCAAGGATTGCCTTTCGGTATATTAGTCCTGTACTGTTTTTAGTCATACTGGTTTGCACCTGCCATTCTGAACAGTCATCTCATTGCTGTTAACTGATATCAGTCGGAAATAAAAGATCTAAAGGCTTTTAAACTGAGGGAGGAAAAACTGTACATTCTTTTCTTCTCTTCTTTGTCATGGTTGCCAAGAAGTGAAAATTCTTGGATACTTGAGCTTTAGAGTCAACCAAATTGATGTTATATATAACAAATATCAGACACAGTGGCAAAGGGCTTTCATGGCAAATTGTATAGTTGTTGCTATACCGGGCATCACAAGTCTAAAGCAGATAACTAACGTAAATTATGATTCATACTATTAAAAGAAATTCTGTAATTCAATATAACAAAGATTTAAATACCAAATGTCCACATTAGAGGTTACAAGCTTTATGTTGAGTAGTTGTATTATGTTATTGAAATGGAAATTTATTATATCAAAATATAACAATTTTAATTTTTAACTTAATCAGGGTAGAGTTTTGGGCCTTGTAGTAGAGTGTGGTGGAGGTTTAATAGTATAGTCATTTTTTTTTTTTTTAAGAAATATGTAAGCTGAATTGGGCATCAAACAACCTTTATATGCATGCAATGTAGTAAGCAAGGATTGCACTTTCGTATCGTACCAGAGTTTCGATCTCAACTCGGTATGGTACGGTACAAGCGTATCGAGCGGTACGATATATATATATATGTTATAAAATAAAAAAAAAGAGGCGACATCCTTGTTTGTTCTCCCCGCATGGGGAGAAGAAACCGCAAGGAGAAAGAGGTGGTTTCTTCTCCCACGTGCAGTTTCTTCTCCCCGCGTGGATGAGGAGAAGTTGCTGACGATGTCGAGGCCTCGTCACTTCAGATGAGGAGGAGGCGACATCTATCTGCAGCGTCCGACGATGGATCGGGATCGTCGAGGGAGAGTGGTGTCGGATTTCCAGGTTCTCCCTTTTCTTCTCCCTCTTCTTCCTTCTCCCTCGGCTACTACTGCCTGGTAGCGGGCGGCGATGGCCAAAATCGACTGTTACCAATCGATTTCGGTCGATAAAGTGGCGGAAACAGCCTCAATCGACGGTATAGCCTAGTAGCGGGTGGTCCGCGTACCTGTATGTTGGCGTACCGGTACGTATTGCTCGGTACGGACGGTATCATTCAAAATTAAAATCCTTGGTAGTAAGCATTGACCACTAGAACATTATAGCAGTCACCATAAGTCAAAAACACTTTTAAGGTGCTATTGTATATGTAATGTAGTGCTCGACCCTGCAAATTGTTGTAGGGGCTACTTTATAGACAATGATCTAATTGGTTTAACTTAAAACCTGTGCACTAGTTCAGGGTTAGAGCCAGTCTGGTATATATTCAGGAAATTATGATAGTTGTCCTAGTTTTCATTGAGAAGCTTCTTTAATCTTAATTTTAGTCGCTTTGTTTTCAATTTTATTAAAATAAGTGCTGGTCAAAGAACTGTTTATAATCTCTTTCCATCTTTTTCTATTATTCAAATGATTTTAGTCTATCTAATTGATGATGTCAATTAACTAACATCATAATTTACCTTTTCTTTCTTATGGTCTATGCTACAGTGGAGAAGTATTTTACAAGTATCAGACGTGCATAAGAAAGGTGTTACATGTCTAAGTGGCCTGATAATTTCCCATACTACAGCAATGTTTGCTTCTGCTTCTTCTGATGGTCTTGTTGTTATATGGGAATTGGTTCTTCCATATGTTACTTTGCGTAAGTTAATATCTATGCTAAATTATTTTTTTCTAGTGTTTATTGAACTTAATATGATGCATAATAACAAGAAAACACATCACATACTTTCTTCATGAATGATGATTGATGAGTTTCATCGATTGATTTGGCAGCCAATATGCTCGGCCAGATCTGCGAAAGCAAAAATGGTTGCCTGACTGCCCTCTTACCCAGAATCTTGACTTGCAAGACTATGGTAGGGAAAGGAAGCAAGTCATAGTAGGCAATAATGTATTTTTGTGTCATTGCTAATTCTTTTGGCCTGGAATTATTGAAAATATACTGATAATGAGTGTCTTGATTTTTAGCTTACCTTGGTGCCTTTGTAAAGTTGCAACTTTGCAACTTGGATGACTAGGGTAGAGTCATTGGAAAAAGTCTCTTAGCTTGCTAGGCAGAGCAAGGTTGCTACATTGACCATCCCTAGCTCCCACATTGGTGGGTGCCTTTTGCACTAGGCTGCTGCTTTTAATTTTATGGATTTTGTTACAAATAATGATTTATTCATTAGCTTTCATCAATATCTTTTGACTAATTGAGTTCTTGCATTGATCATGTGATAGGAGATTGCAAAATTTCTTGCTTGGAGTGTCTCTCTGTGGGTTCAAAACCTATGGTTGCACTGTCTTTAGCAGATTTGCCAGGAGAATCAGGGCATGTTATTTTAGCAATGGGGGGCCTAGACCAAAAGATTCACATTTACCTTGGTGATCGTAAAGGGAATGTAAGTGAAGCTTGTCTAGAGTTTTCAGTTTTTCTTATTCCATTTTTACTCAAATTGATAACTGATGCAATTTTTACACATTCAGTTTATTCGTGCTTGTGAGCTAAAAGGTCATACAGATTGGATCAGGAGTTTGGACTTTTCTTTACCTCTTTGTTTAGATAGTGAAAATGAAAGCCTTCTCCTTGCAAGTTCATCTCAGGACAGAAGCATACGCATATGGAAGATGGTTATGCGTCTTTCTTCATCTAATTCTCAGGTGCCGTACAAGAAGGATGAAGGAATTGGCTTGACATCATACATTGAAGGCCCTTTGTTTTTGGCTGGTTCTACTAGTTATCAGGTTTCTTTGGAATCTTTGCTTGTTGGGCATGAAGATTGGGTATACTCTGTTGAGTGGCAGTCTCCAATTATTAATGGAAGTAAAGCTCACCAACCGATGAGCATCTTGTCAGCATCTATGGACAAGACAATGATGATATGGAGACCTGAGAAAAACACTGGTATCTGGGTAAATGTGGTGACTGTTGGTGAGTTAAGTCACTCTGCCTTGGGCTTTTATGGTGGTCACTGGGCACCGGATGCAGAGTCAATTCTTGCTCATGGATATGGTGGATCTTTTCATTTATGGAGAAACACTGGCATGGATTGTGAAAATTGGCAGCCACAAAAGGTCCCCTCTGGTCATTTTGCTTCTGTATCAGACATTGCATGGGCCAGGAATGGTGAATATTTACTATCTGTTAGCCATGACCAAGTTAGTAATTTTGCTCACATGTAGCTTTCTGATTATTCTTTGTCATCATTGTGTCAATTGCATGCTTAGCTGGTTCTACAAGAGTTATCAGTGTTTAGTTCATTAATTTCATGTCAATTCTTTATTTGCAGACTACTCGGGTTTTTGCTCCATGGCATAGCGAAGGTGATAGGACTCCTTGGCATGAAATCGCTCGTCCACAAGTTCATGGTCACGATATTAATTGTGTTGCCATCATACAAGGGACTGGAAATCATCGGTTTGTTAGTGGTGCTGATGAAAAAGTTGCTAGAGTTTTTGAGTCTCCTTTATCATTTTTGAAGACTCTTAAGCATGCAGTCCAAAAATCTATCTGCTTTGAGGATATTAATGAAGATGTACAGATCTTGGGGGCTAACATGTCTGCTCTTGGATTATCACAGAAGCCCATTTATGTGCATGGTGAGGTTCTTTGCCTGATCACTTGGTCATATATACCTGAGTTTAGTCAATGGTATTGCTGGTTCATGTAGTTGGTACTTGGTAATAAGGTCTTCAATTTCGAATAATACCGTCCAGTACGGGCGGTATGTACATGGACTGCCCGGTAACTATATATATATATATATATATATATATATATATATATATATATATATATATATATATATATATATATATATATATATATATATATATATATATATATATATATATATATATATATATATATATATATATATATATATATATATATATATATAAGATTTTGTCGACGTTGTCAAGGCGACGTCGCCTCGTTTTTCTATGACATCGCCGAATTTTTATTATATATATATATATATATCGCTCGGTATAGAGTATCGTACCATACCGAGCGAATGTAGAAACTCCGGTACAGTACGATATTTCATTCCTTGCCTGGTATACCCATGCTAAATTATGGTTCCATTGTTTGGCTGCCTGGTCTAGAATAAATCAATTTAAGAAATTAGTTAGGGTGGCTAGAAGCTAGTTTTAGTCAATAGGTGACCAAGTAATTTCTGGATTTGGGCTGATTTCTATTGCTGACAAACATTATGGCTTGTAAGTAGTGCCACTTAATTCCTAAGAAATGATTTTATGAGAGGTGTGCATAATTTATTTATTGTTAGGCTGCCAATTTGTGGAATTTGACTATCTTTTTTTTCAAAATATTGGAAATTTTGAATATTTATGAACTATTTTTGCATTTTGCTTCCTTGGAAGCTCATAATATTGGTTTGTTTTCTTGTGGTTTTGATTGTCTATGTAAGATCTAGGACAATCGCCTATGGTAATACCAAGGTTCGTCATTCCACGACATATTGCTTAATACGAGTGGTACATACCAGTTTGACAGGGGACTAGTACGGGTGATACATCGACATGCCTTCATGTACTATGTGTTGGTACGCTCAGTATAACTCATTACATCTCGGTACATACTGTGTCGATAGGTGGTTACTATATTGGTACGGACCGATAAAGCGAACCACGGGTAATACAATCACATATATATGTATATTATAGTCTATTAAGTTTCAATATCTGATTTTCTTTTCTTGTAATTGTTATGCCTAATGCAATTTCATTCTTTTCAGTTGCTGTGACCAAACTGTCATAAATGCATATCTACTCAATCCAGCATCCTTAGTATCGTAAATGATATTATTGCTACTTCTGATTGCTAGTCTTAGTATCCAACTACATACCAGCATACAGTAATGAATATTACTTTCAGCCTTCTTCTACCCAGTTTTTCTGTTCTAGGATTTTGTACTCATGTGTTGTCCATATAATTTTTTTATTTATATTGTGATGTCTGAATTATAGTTGCGCCTAATATTATTGTGTTGATGTGCAGTTAACACTGACACTCCAAGCAGGCTTCAGAGTGATGCTTCCGACTCTCTGGAAACAGTTCCTGATGCTGTGCCCACTGTTTTTACAGAACCTCCTGTTGAGGAGCAACTATCATGGCATACATTGTGGCCCGAGTCTCACAAACTTTATGGTCATGGGAATGAATTGTTCTCTCTTTGCTGTGACCATGAGGGAAAACTGGTTGCTTCTTCATGCAAGGTATATTCATGTTACTGATATGATCTTATCAAATATAGAAAAATTGTTCCTATTAAGCAGTAGTTTGCTCATTATGTTGTCTATTAATATTTGGAACAATGACAACAGGGTCCCTGAAGTTTGGGTCAATGTTTTGATTTTATCCACCAACTAATATTTAGTCAATTTGATTCTTAATACTTTCAATTCAATATCACCATGGTCCCTCTACCCCTCAAGTTAGACCACACTGTCACGGACAAACTTCTAAACAGAATGTTTGATGTAATGCTTATGTATGTCCGTGTTTTTTGGTATGTTCATACTTTGCACAGCATATAGAGGGACGGTCGAAGGCTTAATAGTCCCATTTTTAGTCAGGTTTAGTGGTCGCTTTAGGCTTGTAAATAAAGGTCGTATCATGTGGACACTTGTGAGAGATATTCGGTTTGTAGTGGACCATTTTGACCCTTTGTTATGCAACCGTTCGGAGCTTGTAAAGTCTGTTTGTAATTTGTATTGGCTATGAAGTGTTTTTA
>LVTN01000042.1:4017-101646 GCA_001649415.1 Musa itinerans | reverse complement strand
GGGTTAGAGAAAGCGCCTCACTCGGGATCCACAAGCAAACATCTCCGAAAACACTTCATAGCCAATGTAAATTACAAACAGACTTTACAAGCTCCGAACGGTTGCATAACAAATGGTTAAAATGGTCCACTACAGACTGAATATCTCTTACAAGTGTCTACATGACACGACTTTTATTTACAAGCCTAAAGCGGCCACCAAGCCTGACTAAAAATGGGACTATTAAGCTTTCGACCGTCCCTCTACATGTTGTGCAAAGCATGAACATACCAAAAGATATGGACATACATAAGCATTACATCAAACATTATGTTTAGATGTTTGTCCGTGACAAGGTGGTGGCACCGCCCAAATTGGGTTGTGGAATCGCTTGAGGCTCGGCCTCCCAAGTGGTCTAGGCAGTGGTATTGCTCAGATTGAGCAGTGGTACCACTTGTCACAGATAAACTTCTAAATAGGATATTTGATGTAATGCTTATATATGTCCGTGTCTTTTAGTATGTTCATGCTTTGCACAGCATGTAGAGGGACGACCGAAGGCTTAATAGTCCCATTTTTAGTCAGGTTTGGTGGCCGCTTTAGGCTTATAAATAAAGGTCGTGTCATGTGGACACTTGTGAGAGATATTCGGTCTGTAGTGGACCATTTTGACCATTTGTTGTGCAACCGTTCGGAGCTTGTAAAGTCTGTTTGTAATTTGCATTGGCTATGAAGTGTTTTCGGAGATGTTTGCTTGTGGATCCCGAGTGAGGCGCTTTCTCTAACCCGTTTTCTCTTTTGTAGGTCCTAAGGGATCATGGGAGGTTTCGAGGAGGCTGACCTTTGCGGACGGATACGTAAGGGTGCCGCACGACTTAGGCAAAACCAGTTAAGTCTGTGACAACACGGTTAACCTTACTGTCAAATCCAATTGAATTATTCTGTTTTATGGTGTGACTAGTCATCTAGCTATCATTTTAAAATCAAATGATCTTGATTTGGATTGGCTGACCTGATTTAAGATTGGTACAAAAATCAATGTATCTGAACTTTGATCAGCTAGTATAGTGTAGCACATAACATGACTTAAAATTTTGGTTATCAGACCCATTCCTATCCTTGGATGGACCAATATGGGTATGGTACGTGCCAATATAATGATACATGGTACATCAGTATGGGGAGAGGAGAAGAAAAAGAGGAGTAGGAGGAGGATGAGGAGACAGAGATATATATTGGGCAGGTGGGATGTAGTGAGTAGGGGGCGACAAGATAGCACCGAGCGAATAAGAGATTTTACCTAAAAGATAGCGACAACTATCAAACTTGGTTCAAGCCTCCTTTGGGTGAGTTTACCACTTTGTTCATGCAGATTACCGAGTGGTAACCTGGATACTGAACCGGACTGGGGCAATAACCTGGATAGCAGATGGAACTGGGTGAAAAACCCTGTTCTGCGTGTCAGTTTAGCCTCGAACTAGCAATACTGCATGTTACGTATCGATTTATGACGTTGATACTGAACCGGACTGGGGCAATAACCTGGATAGCAGATGGAACTGGGTGAAAAACCCTGTTCTGCGTGTCAGTTTAGCCTCGAACTAGCAATACTGCATGTTACGTATCGATTTATGACGTTGATACTGAACCGGACTGGGGCAATAACCTGGATAGCAGATGGAACTGGGTGAAAAACCCTGTTCTGCGTGTCAGTTTAGCCTCGAACTAGCAATACTGCATGTTACGTATCGATTTATGACGTTGATACTGAACCGGACTGGGGCAATAACCTGGATAGCAGATGGAACTGGATGAAAAACCCTGTTCTGCATGTCAGTTTAGCCTCGGACTAGTAATACTGCATGTTACGTAACGATTTATGACATTTTTAATCATGCATGGGTCTAGATCTAGGATACCGGGCCCGTATGAGTCCCTGGTTGTATTGCTATGGGTCAGGTATGTACTGGCATACCGACATACTATACATCGGTACGTACCATAGTACCAAAAGAGGGGAAGGATGAGAAGGAGAAGAAAAAGAGAAAGGGGAGAAGGAAAATAAGAGGGGGAAGAGGAGAAGATGAGAGGAGGTCAGGAGGCCAATGAGGAGAGGAGTACCTTGTGGTGATGAGTGGATTGAGGGAGGCAAATACGAGAGTGGGGCCATTGTAGGAAGGGGGGTTAACCCTAAATACTTGGACCGAATTAACTATTTGGAATCAGACAGTAAGCCAGGTTTTAATAGATTACCGGGTTGTAACCCCTATATAGGTCCCTAACTGCCTAAAAGGTGGCAATCCACCCTTCATTTTTCATTGGACCAGTAAATACCATCTGGTACAGACTGATTGGGGCGATATGTTGAACCTTGCACCAATCATTTTCTTTGAAAAGCTTTGGATAGGATAAAAGATAAAAGAGGAAGTGGTTAATTAAGACTTAATTCTGGTGGTCCACCATAGCTGGGTTAACTACCTCATACCACATTTTCTCTAAGGTTCTTGATTATGAATTGGATGACATTTTCTTGCTTTATCCCTCTCAAAAATGTTGATTTTATGGTTTGAACCCTCTTGCATTTTATACCGTTCCCCATAATCACAATGTATTTTTCGACTTCTGTGACACTTTTAACATAGCTAGAAATTGTGAATGGTTTTTCATCTGTATAGCAAGTAAAATAGTTTGAACTTGTTCTTTAGAAAAAAAAAATTTCCCAAAAGTTCTACGTGCTTTTGACATATGACTCTTAAATTGACATTTTAATGCTTGATAGTTTTTTCTTCATTCAATTCTTTTACTCAGGTTCTATCTAAGACAATGCCAATGTTTATGATAAGTTTGTTTACGACACTAAATTCAATAATTTGTTTTTAACAGACTCCGTTGTCAGTTGTCTATACTTACGCTTTCAGCAAAGGTAAAATTTTCTTTTCTATCATGCAGGCGCAGTCAGCAACTGTAGCAGAAATATGGCTATGGCAGGTTGGATCTTGGAAACCAGTTGGTCGCTTACAATCCCACAACTTAACAGTTACACAGCTGGAATTCTCTCATGATGATGCATTTCTTTTGTCTGTTTCAAGGGATCGACATTTTTCCATCTTCTCAATTGGAAAATCCAGTATGTTTTTCTGATTATTAATGAAGATAGATGTTTGCTTTTTTCAATCTGTCTTATAGCTAAACATTGGATATAAGTATTTCAATATTGACATTAGAGCATGTCAGCTATAAAACCAAATTGTCTTATATCCAAACATTTAGAGTTGACGTTGACCCTTTAAAATAATGCTCATCGACCAAGGTTAATGATATGTGAGGCATCTTATTTCTTGTATTAAGTGTCTGTACATACCATGCCATGTTGTACAAGATGTGAGTTCTTGTCAGAAGGTGCTCGGTTACATCTCATGGTGCTGCAGTAAGCGCAACCCTTATGTTAGTCATCACCAATAAGTTTGGAACCATGAATTGACTGTTGTGCTGTTAAAATACTGGCACAAAGGGAAGCTGAGTAAACCACATCGATTACCTTAATAACCAGTCATTGCATTTACAGAACATAAAAGTTTTCCTTGAAAACCATTTCATAGTTTATATGGTTTGTAATGATGGCCAACCCTTGAGCCTGTTTGGAGTAAATCAGAAGTATGGTCTATTACATACCTAATTTGAAAAGTGAAATAGTTTGGACCTGTTGATGAATGCATGAGCACCACGGAAGACTATTTAATCTTTCTTTTCGCATCTGAGACATATTTTATGCATTTCAGTGTAGATTATATGATAACAGTAAACACAAACATCTGTATATACATGATAGATTTTGTTTCTTGATTATTATTAGAAATCTGTCTTTATACACATACAAACATACAAACATTCTGAGTTGCTTATTATGCGATTTTAATGACTATATAGGAAGGCAGCATATGCTACTCAATTGATCACAATAGACTTTTGTGGGCTTCTTAACCAATTACTGTCTGTAACTGTTACCAAAAGAAAAATCTTATCATTATCATAATGTGATTCATATTTATCTTTTTAGTATTCGAATGTTTCTCTGAAATCTGATGTTAATCATATACTAGAATTTTTTACCGGAGACTGTGATTTAATTTGAAGAATCTCCACTTGGCTCTGGTTCCTTAATCATTCAGGTGAACCTTATATGTTTTGCTGAAAAGATGATTTTATCCTTCTGTGAATTAGGGGAAGCCAATCATCATCTGATCGCCAAGCAGGAGGCACACAAAAGAATAATTTGGGCGTGTGCATGGAACCCATTCGGCCATGAATTTGCAACAGGGTCAAGGGATAAGACCGTCAAAATCTGGGCTGTTGATGGTTCCTCTTCTGTCAAGCAGCTTTCTGTCTTGCCCCAATTCCATGATAGTGTTACAGCTTTAGCTTGGGTGGGCCGTGAACGCTCCATTAACTCTGGAATTCTTGCTGTTGGCATGGATGATGGTCTCATCGAACTTTGGAGTGTCTCCGCTGGAAGAACTGCCGCTGGTCGTGACTCAGAGCCATCAGCATTTAGTGCTGTTCTTTCGATTCGATTTGATCCTGTCCTGTGCCATGTTTCGACGGTGCTCCGTTTAGCTTGGAGGGAGCGATGCGCTGGTGATTCAAGGGCCACGGAACTTGCATCTTGCGGAGCGGATCAAAGTGTTAGGGTGTTCAAGGTCTGCGATTATTGAAGATGCTTGTCAGGTGTACTAACCCCAATGTTAAACAGAGTCATTTCTCATTCTGATCTGAAGGGAAATACACCCCCACTTTTCTGTATTTACAGCTATTACGATAGGGTTTCATGAAATGTGTTTCCAGCTATTACGATTTTGCCGATGGTGGTTATGTATCATGTATTGTTATCTTGCTATTGGTTGTGCACCCAAAAATGGCAGCAAGAATGTTAATTTACCTCCTGTAACCAAAATGTTTATGTGGGTTCTGTTGAGACTACTATGTGTTGTATTAGCCTTTTTCTTTTCTTTCATGAATCAAAAGTTCCATCGTCAAGGACACATTTGGATATGGATGACCCATTGGGATAACAGGCCGGGTTCAGGTTCAAGTATGTTGGGTCTGATTCAATCAGATCTGAATGGCAAATTAAACATATTTTTTAAAATAATGTAAAGGATTTCCTGATCCATCTCAAGATTACTCATCTCAAATCTGATTGAGGGATACACGAACCTAACTTAGGTATCGTGTCCCTCGTGAGCCGTCACAACAACTTCGTCATCAGATCATTTGTTGCTTGTTGGTTTTGACTTCGTGTACGATTGCTTGAGGTTTTGCTTAGCTTGATTTTTATGTGTTTTTCACTAGTTTTGGTAAGATAATTCGCAAGGCGGCACATTGATTGCTTGCTGAACGGATCCAAAAAGGCTAAGATAATCTCATTTTCACGTGAGGCTGCGCATTGATTTTGCTTGCGATCCAAAAAGTTTAAAATAATCTCATTTTTCACGTGTGCTGGATTGATTTTTTTGACCTTTTATCTAGAATAGTCTTGGCTTTTATCAATTGGCGCTTTCTTAATTAATTTTTTCTCGATGATTTTTTTTATTAATTTAATAAAAATATTCTCGACCTTTCACACGTTGATATTTCGAAGAGAAGAGAGAAGAGCCATTGCTCACAATGAAAAACAGGGACAATTGAGACAATTGAGAGTTGTGATAATGATGGATAACGACGGCGGAAGAAGAGAAAATATTTTCATCAAATTGATAAAAAAAATATTCTAAATAAAAATTAATTAAGGAGATTATCATTTGATGAAAATTTAATATTAAAAGCTTTTATAGGTAAAATATATATTTTTTTTTTCTCCCAAAGCAACTGCATGATACTCAATATCAGCCATTTTAGCACTGTCGAATCGGGTGGTATAAGATTGGACGGGGCACATACTGTTGGTCACAGCTAACATGAGAGTTGTGCTTACTGCAGGCACCATGGGATGTTGTTACCAAACACCTTACAGGAACTCACATCTCGTCCAATATAGCATGGAATGTAAAGACACTCAATCCAAGAAACTAAGAACCTGAGATGCCTCTGACGAGAAATACATGAAATATATTAGAAAGAAGCACACAGATCAACTATATATTCAAACTTGTTATTGGTAAGAAATGGAGAAGAAGAAGAAGAAGAATAAAAAGAAAGAAGACAAAGGTTGGCGATCTAAGCTGGCTTTTCCCCCTTCCACCGATACTCGCGCGTCTACCTGCCACTTGATTGACGCAGCAATGGCTTTCTTTACTGCCTGCGATTACCGGTTCCACTCGAAGTGGGAAGCTCGACAGAGTCTTTCGCGTCCGGCGGGAAGATCCTGTCCAATGACCGTGCGGGAACAGCATACGATCTGACGGCTCGATGAGTCCCGACTCACCAAAAGAAGGTGGGGCCGTTATCTAAGAAGCCAGTCGAGCTTCCTTCGTTAAAACCTGCACTTGGAGAGGATCCGCACGCGAAGCCTCACATGGCGCAACGACAAAAGCAAGCGCCGTCTTCGTCACCGCGCGCACCGGGCGGCCTCCCGTGACCTCGGCCCTCGAGCCGTCTCGTGTCAGACGACGCCGGGTTTGGGGACGGAGGACACGAGCGTCCTTCCGTCAAACCACCGAGGCCATTCCCGTCCTCGCACAAGTTTCCACCGGTGGTCAACGCGCTCGCCATCTCCGGCGTCTGCCAAATTCCCAGAAGGCAAAGGCGCCTCAACGAACACCCCAGCGCCCCGCGCCCCTCCCAAACCCCGGTCTTCTTTATCCCCCGAAATGACGAGACCGCCCTCCACGTCGTTCCCGATGGCGGCGTCGAGGTCGAGGGCACTGCGGTCATTTCGAGCTCCGCCCGGTGGGTGGTCCCCCCGCAGCCCGCCACGGTCGGAGGTCGCTGTCGGAGAGATATGGGATAAGCGATTCCGTTTGCTACTTTTTCTTTGATGGGCTCCCCTTTGCGAGCGCAGTAAAGGAACCCACAACAGTATTTAAGCCCTAATCCTTTGAGATCGAGCACCTCATCCGGAGCTGGCATTTAGCCTCCGGACTGATCCAAGCTCGGCACTTTTGGCCCTCCCCAGCTTCTCTCGGCTTCGGCGCCGTCGAACAGTTCCTTTCGAAAGCCGCGAGACGAGAGCTCGGGTTTGGACCTCGATTTTTTTATCGCTACCGGTGGAGGAGGATCGGAGGGATGCTCGGGAGGAGTCCAGCTATGGCGGGTGATGGCAAAAGACGCCATTTTGGAAGCAGATGGCGCCGGTAGCGTCGAAATTCTGGTCCCGGAGGTAGAAATCGACGGCATTGTGGAATCCATCTTGATCAGGTAGGCTGCAACAACCCTCCAAAGTTCGCTGATAGAGGTGGGAGAGGGATGATGGAGACAGGAAGAAAGAAAGGATACAGAAGCAGTTCATGAAAGGGAAGTGGGTGTTCCGGACGGAGTTGGGGAAGCGGAATGTTGTAAGGGAGTAAGGCGAATTGTTTAATGACAGCGTATCTTGCGATAAATCTGCGATTCAACTGTGTCGGGAAAGGGCAATGTTTCGAGTATTTCCTAATCTTGTCTCCCAATCCTACTCCGTGAAGGAAAAGGAGATGTATTTCGTAATGCCCTTCTCCCATACGATTCCTTCTTTCTATGTTTAAAGCTGTTCTTTTTCTTCCTTTAATATTTGGAGAACAGAGGATATAAGAGGAACGTGCTCTGTTGTTGTCGCTAGCGCCAAACAGCAACTGGAGTTGCCTTCGCTGCTTTCTATATTTAATTGGAGGGAACGGAGAAGAGTAGGGTCTCTCTCTCTCTCTCTCTCTCTCTCTCTCTCTCTCTCGTTCATTGTCTTTGGGATAAGTGAGCCTTTGCTTCTTTTGAGAAGGCCTTAACCACGCCTTCATCCTCTTTCGCGCAAATCAACACAAGAATTGATGCCGTTTGCTTAGAGCTAAGTGGAGGTTAGGCGCCTACTTTTGCTGCAGGGTGTGGTGCGGGAGAAAGGAGATCGAAAAGGTGGGAGTTTTGCAGAAGTTGGTGGGGCTTTGGGGTGGGAAAAGATACAGGCAACGGACGGAGATGGCGGTCGGAGGGAAGAGGAGGTGGTGGTGGAAACGGAGGGCGGCGGTGGTCGCGGGCGTGACGATTGCAGTGAGCGTGTGGGTGGGTTCCCACTGCTACTTTCGGAGGGAGAATATGGCCAAGGCGGAGGAGGCTCTGGTGAGCATGTGCGAGGAGCGTGCGAGGATGATCCAGGACCAATTCGCAGTAAGCGTCAACCACGTCCACGCCCTCGCCATCCTCATCTCCACCTTTTACTACCAGAAGCAGCCGCCAGCTCTTGATCAGGTGGACTGCCCTTATCTTCATCTCTAGATTTGCCAAGCAATGGGTTTTATTATTGCGCTCGTGTTGCTCTGAACTGGTTGCGCTTTGTGGTTGTGTTTCTCCACTTGGTTGATTCTTTGGCTTCTCTCAATTATTTGTTCCCTTAGGTATACAAAAGATAGTTATACATATGTTTCTCTCATATTTCCACTATTAATATGTTGTTCAAGTCATATTTGTTGATTCAGGAACAATGTTAAATTCCACCTTTTCTTACTCTGTCAAATTGTTTTGGTCTTTTTTCTTCCTATGTTTTTGCTGTAATATTTGTCCCTTCATTCCCTTGTGATGCTTAACCAATGTCTGATGGTAAGTCTTTGTGTTTGCATGGAACAATGTTCCTTCTTTAATCTTTGTTCTTAACTTCTTGAGCATTAGTGCTGTTTCTTGATTTTAAGTTTGATTGCAGGAGACATTTGCATACTACACTGCCAAAACAGCATTCGAACGGCCATTGTTGAATGGGGTTGCATATGCAGAGAGAATCATTCATTCCCAACGCGAGATATTTGAGACTAGGCAGGGATGGACGATCATGACCATGAAAAGGGAGCCATCACCCAGGCAAGATGAATATGCTCCTGTGATTTACTCTCAGGAGACTGTCTCTTACATTGAGGCAATTGATATGATGTCTGGCGAGGTTTAGCATCTGACTGATATATTTAAGTAATGCCATTGCTTCCTTCACTTCAGGTTACTTATGTTTTATTGCAGGAGGATAGAGAGAATATTTTACGGGCTAGGGCTACTGGGAAAGCTGTTCTTACGAAACCATTTAGGCTGCTTGAGTCTAACCATCTTGGTGTAGTTTTGACATTTCCAGTTTATCGCTCTGGCCTTCCTGAGGATGCAACAGTAGAACAACGTGTGGAAGCAACTGCCGGGTGAGATAGCCACTCGTGTATAGCCTGATTACAATTATTTTCTGCATGTCCTTACATCTATTTTAGTCATCTTGACTAGATGGTACTTGTTAGTAGTTAGTTCCAAGTCTGATTAGATGACTTATAAGTAGATACACATTTGCAATTTGGAACTGGAGATCTGACAGTTCTTGAAGTATGTGCTACTTTGGAACTCAAAAAACTTGTCAGTTGCTTGTCACCTACCTTGTTTGTTTAGACTTCTACCAGTCTTAAACAAAGATTCTGGTGAGTCTGTGTTTGTTTAAGTACATCTTATCATGATAGTCATTAGAAGTTTAGAACAATAAGCATATGTGATCATCGTAGTTAAACATCAATTATGAAGATTGTTTAATATGAAGATGCTCATCTCTTCCTTAGTTAGTCAGTAAGTTAAAATGTACTAGGTACATTCTTTGCAAGTTCATTATTGCTTCACTAATGATCATGTATGTACAACATAAGAGAAGAAAATGCTTATTTTCTACAATTAGAAAAGTGGGTAGCCTGTCACCAGTTATACTTTACAAGTTTAATCTTCTCACAAAATGTTTATATGCGCACACAGTATGAATGGTTGTTGCTTCACATTAAGATGGCTCCATCGTGACCTGTTGTCCAGAGACCAAGTCATTGGAACATCTCTGTATGCAGGGATAAGTTTGTGTGCATTTATCTGTATACCTTTTCATTTAGCTAGCTCCAAGATAATCATCCTAAAGCAGAAAGATTATTCTGATTCTCCTTTAATTTTATTTGCTGTGAGATTTAAAATATGCTTTGGAAAAAAATGATGCTATGGTTTATTAATTGACTGTATCTTTAGGCAGAAAAGTCTTTTCCTTGCTTCCATGCTTGACATAATTTCATTTGGCAGATATCTTGGTGGTGCTTTTGATGTCGAGTCACTTGTGGAAAATTTGTTGAGGCAACTAGCTGGAAATCAGGATATTACTATAAATGTTTATGATATCACCAATGCTTCTGAACCCTTGATAATGTATGGCCCTCAAATTCCAGAGGGTTATATGCCACTTTCACATGTCAGCATGCTTGACTTTGGAGATCCATTCAGGAAGCACCAGATGCACTGCAGGTTAGATTTATTAATTAGTTCATGTGCACAAACCTCTCTCACGCTTATGCATGGCCAAAATAATTAAATCTTTGAGCAGGTATAGGGAAAAACCTCCCCTTCCATTGTCAGCCATTACAACACCATTTGGTATTTTTGTGATCATTATGCTTGGAGGTTACATAGTATTTGCCGCAAAAAATCATTATGACAATGTTAAGGAAGATTGTCGGAAGATGGAAGAGCTAAAAGTTCAAGCAGAGGCTGCAGATGTTGCAAAATCTCAGGCATGACATTCTTTTTTATCAAGCTCAAATCCCTATTCCATTTTCATGGATCTAAATTTTCTCTTTTTCTCCAATGACAGTTTCTTGCTACTGTCTCACATGAGATTAGAACACCCATGAATGGTGTCCTAGGTATCTTGATCTCTTACTTTGTACTGAGTACTGACATTCTTTTGTTTGTGAGTTTGGAGTGTGTAATCTGCTAGCTGGTAATCCAATCATTACTGTTCCTTTATGCTAGGAATGCTGGACATGCTTTTGGATACAGATCTGAATTTAACTCAAAAAGATTATGCCCAAACTGCTCAAGTTTGTGGAAAAGCATTGATATCACTGATTAATGAAGTTCTTGACCGGGCAAAAATTGAAGCTGGCAAATTAGAGATTGAGGCAGTTCCATTTGATTTGAGATCAATCCTTGATGATGTTATTTCATTGTTCTCTTCAAAATCAAGAGAAAAGGGCATTGAAGTAAAGTCTAGCACCCTTTAATGTTCAATGCTTGATATATATTCTTTATTTTAGTCACCATGGAAGCTATTGCTTCAAATCATTCTTCTGGTTATCTATTTCCTGATGGCTTTTTGAGATTGTATTGACTTAGTATGGTAGCATAGTTCCTTACGTGGATTTACATGCATGCTGATCTTATTCTGTGTTATTCCATGTTGGCTGATTGTAGCTTGCTGTATTTGTATCGGACAAAGTTCCAGAAGTTGTCACTGGTGATCCAGGGAGATTTCGACAGATAATAACAAATCTAGTGGGCAATTCAGTTAAAGTAAGTCCATTCATGCCAACTGATGATTTCATTTGCAACTTTCTATTTGTCACTTGTCATATACTACCTTTAAAACTTCACAGGATATTTATTTGGAACTTAACTGTCTAAATAGAAATTTGATGTCAGTAATTTTTAAACTAATTTTTAGCTCTTTGAGTAGTTTATCCGAGAAATTTGTTTTATCAAAATTTGTTAATATGATTATTCATTTATGTCCTGCCAGTTTACTGAAAGGGGCCACATATTTGTCCAAGTGCATTTGGCTGATAACTCAGACCTTGGAGCAGATGAAAAAGTTTATTCTGGCTTAAATGGGCTATCACAATCAGAAAAGGTACAAATCATGTCTGATTGCACTTTCGATACTTTAAGTGGTTTCGAAGCTGCAGACACCAGAAGCAATTGGGAAAATTTCAAGCTGCTGCTTTCAGATGAAATGTTTTTGCCAGAGGCCTCAACATCTGATAAAGAACCTGATATTGTCACCTTGATAGTAAGTGTTGAGGATACAGGGATTGGGATCCCATTACGTGCCCAGGATCGTGTCTTCACACCTTTCATGCAGGCTGACAGCTCAACTTCCAGGAACTATGGAGGAACTGGTATTGGCCTGAGCATTACTAAATGTCTGGTTGAATTGATGGGTGGACAAATTAACTTCATTAGCCGGCCAAATGTTGGAAGTACATTTACATTTACTGCTGTCTTTAAACGATGCAACAAGGATGCAATTGCAGACACAAAGCGAACTCTTTCTGAGGCTTTACCTACTGGATTTAGGGGAATGAAAGCATTTATAGTTGATGGAAAGCCAGTAAGAAATGCTGTAACAAGGTATCATTTAAAGAGGTTGGGCATAGCTGTTGAGGTTGCAAATACTGTCAAGATGATGCTTAATTCTTTGACCAGACAAAATTCTAATTTTAGAACTGGGTAAGTCTCAGAACATATGCTGTAGACCATAATTTGTTTCTTAAGGCTTAAAGATGATATTAAAATTGTTTATTCCATTCAATAATTGCCATTTTTAGCACAACATGTTTCCCATCATACCAATCAGCATGCCCCTGTGCCAGCTGACACATTCCAAAATGTCCTAGTCATATGTTGGGAACTCAAGGAATGAGCCAAAATGATGTGTGCTGGTACCATGCCATTCTGGCTTCCACATTTTGTTGTGCTTACATATGCTTATCAACATGATAACCCTTGCTTTTAATGTTTGAAAAATTTTGGTTCAAAAATTTCGGTCTTTACCTACACATGCTTGAGCAAAGCCCATGTTTCTTTTAATCTGACAATCCTGCAAAACTGCCTTTGTGGTTCATCTGCTGACTGTTGCCCATAATTATGAATATATGACTTGAAAGTAAAATTTTTCAAATGAGCTTATCAAAATTTTTCCCGTCTGTTGTTTTCATATACTGCAATCTCCATTGACTAACATTTTTGTGTTTGTTTTTACTGCATCCAGGAGACAACCATACATTATATTAATTGAAAAGGGCTCATGGTACACTGGTATGGATGTTTACTTGCATAATCAGTTGCTGTTGCTTAAGCAGAATGATTGTGTACTAGAACTGCCAAAGATCATACTTTTGGTGACTTGTGAATATGATAAAATGAGTACTGGTTCCTTTGTTGATACTGTAATCAACAAGCCTCTAAGGGCAAGCACTGTGGCAGCATGCCTTCAGCAGGTACTTGGAATGGAAAGACAACAGAAGAAAGAGTTGTCCAATGGTCCAACTAATCTTCGCAACCTGTTAGCGGGTAAGAACATATTAGTGATTGACGACAACAAAGTAAATCTTAGGGTTGCTGCAAGTGCTCTTAAGAAATATGGGGCGAGAGTGGAATGTGCTGAAAGTGGGAAAGATGCCCTGTCACTCCTTCAACTGCCACATAAGTTTGATGCCTGTTTCATGGATGTTCAGATGCCTGAAATGGATGGGTACGCATGAATAATTATTTTTGAGTTACAATTTCCATTTCTTAATTAACTATGCAAATACTTTTTATGCTTGTCTTTTTAAGGTTTTTAATGTTTAATAATAGTTTTCATATACAATTTCATTTGGGCCTGTTTGTTTCCTAGGTAAAAGGTAGTTCAGGTTTGTCTTTTCCAGGAAAGGAATAGGAAACAAAAATTTATTTCTCCCTATTTCCTTTCTTGTGTTTGTGATGCATGAACAAGTTTTTTTTTATTCAGGGAAAAATATATAGAAAAATCAGAAAAAGGAGGTTTTTGTTACTTGATATGTTTTTCTAATCTGAAAACAAGGAGTTATTTTCTCCAAAAATTTGGAGAACTCTTCTATAAATTTTTTATTTTCTTGTCAAACAATTCTTTTTAGTTAATTATTATGGTTTGATTTTGAAATTGTAGCTAGTATAGTTATTTGCGTGAAATACTTTATATTCAAGGGCTTGTTATTTGTTAATGGGATTTGCCATGAATAGTGTATTAGCAAAGTGATATTTAGTCCAATGGTTTTGCATAAGATATACATCATTTGTGTTTTTTCTACTTATCTAATATAATTTGCATATCATATGTTTCAATTCCCTCCATAGAAATTACAAGTGTACTTTATTGTAATTTCATATATTGTAAATTAACTTGCCAATATATGCTTGATCTAAGATATGCTTTGCTATCAATAACAATATTCAATTATATTGCTTGAAATGTATCTAAATAGTTGATGCTTGATTTTTTTTTGGTTTATCTTATTTTTATGTTTTTAAATATAGTTGAATATGTGTCTACATATGCGCTTGTACTATGCAGTGACCAAACCACTTGTGTACCACGTTTGCTTTTAAAATCTTGCCTGGACATACATGACCGGAGTGGTTGGGGTTAGGGGTGTAAACAAACAGAGTTTAAATGAACAAGCTTCATGCATGATTCATTGAATAGGACATGAGTTAAGGATCATTTTAAAGGAGCTTGTATATAAACATTGGGGCTTGTCTCACTGACGCTTGAACAATCTGTGTTAGCTCATGGAGCTTAAACAACAATAAACTTGTGACACCATCTTTACCGGTGTCCAGACCACCTTGACTCTATGGCATATGCAACTGGTGCTATTGCCATTTCTACAGTGACTCATGGTACCTACAAGCTTTGCAATGCTGTCGAAAGCATTAGTCAGTGGGTTGATAGAGGTGTTGGCATTGATGTTGGTGGCAACAATGGATGACAGGAGATAATAGGACCAATGGAGACAAAGGCTTTACGAAAAGGAGAAGGCCAAAGGCTTAGAAGTGTTGGATGCTGCTGCCTACTTGGCTTTCGATGTTGGACATTGGCCAGGAGAAAACACACCATCATCTCAATCAGGATCCAGTGACTCCCGAGCCAAATCTATAGAGGTGATAGGTTCCTTATTTCAGAGATTGGAATGTTCCCATGCACATTGGAAATCCATGTGAGAGGACAAGCACACTATAACACCTCAACACCCGTGGTTTAGTGCTGGATGCAGCAGGGAGAGAGATTGAAGAGAAATTATCTGAGGAAGAAGACGATATCATGATTTTTCAACCACAACATGCCCCCTTCCTAGCCTCATATGATCAGACTCATATTAGTATAACCTCAACTGGAACCCTATTCTAATAAGGATAAGAATTCTATTTAGACACAAATTCATTAAATTATATCACACTGATTGTGTCTGATGTGTATCAGACAAGTGTCATATTCATGTAGGGGTCAGAAAGATGTTGTACATGATTATGATAATTTGACGTAAGTGCCTGTGCATCCTTGTCCATGGCGAGTCCTTCATCACTATGGATCCACAGTGAGTCTCTTGGAGCTCGCAACCAAAATGGTGATTCATACCTCATATGTCATGTTTAATTTGGGTTGAGTTTTCAGGTTGTCAGGTCTGTCAACCCCCCCCATAGTGTGACGGGATTGTCATGAGATGCTATGGGCTGTGGTTATCCTATAGCCATATGTAAATGAATGATCGGAACTCCCTCGGATATGAAAGTGACCAAAACGCTACTAGTTTGACTTGAGTTGAGATCAATGGATGCAAATAATTGAACATATGCATAGCAATATCAAGATCTTGTTAATCCCTCACTAATTTCCTCTATTTTCAATTTGTATTTGTCATGGGCATGATACTGAGATGCCTCTACTTTAAAGAGTTGGGATCCATTGAGTTCAGATCAATCGATGCAAATAATGATCTTGATCTGTAATCATGATCTTGATCTGTATGCTTAGCTGTAATCATGATCTTGTTAATCCCTCATTAATTTCCTCTGTCTTCAATTTGTATATGTCATGGGAATATTATGTAGATGACTCTTTAATTTAAAGAGTTGGGATCGATTAGTTTGGGTGATCCTTGGGCATAAATTTAGTTTTTGATTTCATGAATCTAATTCACTTAGGTAATATATAATTTCTGGTTATAGATTTTACTAAGTTTTTATAGCCCTTTAAGTTTCAATGAACTGGCCAACTTATTTGTATGGTCGCCACTTTTATCTCGATTTTCCACCTTAAACTATAATGTCATTTGCATTTTTAACATATGTATTGACAAGAAGAATTCTGTGCACGTTGACATTTACGTACTAGTAACTTTTGCACTGACCTATGTGTCTAATACCTAAACCAGGCAAGAATAATATGCTTAATTTGGACCTTTATGCTTCTAGTCATAAAGTTCCTTTCCTCCATTATCCATCTTGTTACATATTTTCTCAAAATAAGACACAAGAAATCAAATTAAAACCACTAATCTGTTTGACAGAATTTTCAATTGCAAACATGAATAAGAGATCTAGAATACCCTATTACTTGCAAAGATATTATACATATCTGAGATTTATTCACCTCAAATAAAGTCACAAATCTTCCTGTAAGATTGTGTACACACACATTGCTTGTGCCACTCAGTTAATAGAACTTAAGGTCAAGTAAAGAATATAAATTTACCAATTTATTCATTTTCTAACTCTTTGATGACCTTGTTAACATAAATTACTTTGAAGCAAAACAAACTATATGAACTTATATATGCATTATAGGAGATACTGGTATTCAATTAAAAAGTAGCAACATATATTCATGTACATGTTTCTATATAGATGTACATGCATGTATATACTTGTCTGAATATATATGTACATATAAAAGGAGAAGAGCCACCCTAGAAGGGTTTCTCATATATTAAGATAAAATAAAAATAGTAATAAATGTGTATAATATGAGTGAAGACCATTGAAGACTTTTTACCCATATCTAAAGATCTATAAATTGAGTTGGCAACACAAAGGCAAGTCACATAAGATGAATTAGAGACAATCTTACAGGAAGATTTATGACTGGCACCAGACAATGAGGTGTTTCTATCTTACAATAAGAGAGCTAGGATACTCTATTACTTGCAAAGTTGTCATATTAGAGTCACCTCATTGTTTCAGCAAATTCTCTACAGATGAAGAGGAAATTAAACAAACAATCAAATTATAGGAATATCTTGAAATCAGCAACTTGTCTTTTTCTCTTGTTTCCTTTACTGATAGTGTAATAAATTCATGAGGGAAGGTTTATTCTTCAGGTTTGAAGCAACTAGACAGATACGTTTGATGGAGAGCAAGGCAAATGAACAAATCAGTAATGGAGGAGCCAGCAGAGGAGAGGATTCTATGATAGTTGAGTGGCACCTGCCGGTTCTGGCCATGACTGCTGATGTGATCCAGGCTACATATGAGGAGTGCTTGAAATGTGGAATGGATGGTTATGTCTCCAAGCCCTTTGAGGAGCAGCAGCTTTTTCAGGCAGTTGCCAAGTTCTTGGTATCAAAACCCAACTCAGATTCATGACAAAGATTTTCTACACAGAATTATAACATGGTGCATTCTACACAACAAGATGGTGTGAGCGGTGATAGTCCATAGAGCCATTAGTAGGAAGGATAGTGTGTACAAATGAGTAAGGTGGGCTCAGCAACATGTTCCTTGGGATGCTATGTTACATCATCGCTCTTCCAGCAGCATCTGACATAATCCCCACTTTCTTTTCTTTGGAAGGTGCTTGTACTTGAAGCATATTATTGATGATGATGGAATTGGTGGAATTGGAGGAAAACAGTTTGTGGCCGAGATCAAATGGCATAATGTTATGGAATTGGTGGGGTTGCCTTTTTTTCGTTTTTGTTTTTGTTTTTCATGCTGTTTGGAAGTGTGTTTTTATGGTACTTCTTAAATTATTATTCTTTAAAAGAAAAATAGGGCATATGTTGCTCTCTGGCTTCACCAGAAAATTTTGTGATATTTGAGCAGTTCCAAATTTGATATGTTGGATTTTTTGTTGCAGTATTTGGTTCTATCTGTTGGGATATTATCAACTTATCCTTTGTGACAATATCTGTATTACAATTATAAGGTGTCTGAAAACAATGCTCATCAAATGAGTTTACTTGAAGCACTGATAGCATGTCAGTGGGACCAATTGAATGCCGGAGTCCACTTGATGGCACCTGAAGACAATATATAGGTTCCATTTCGGGCATGCATCACTGCAAATTTTATGTCGTCCATGATATCTACCATTTTGCTCTTGGATTTTTTGTTGCAGTATTTGGTTCTATCTGTTGGGATATTATCAACTTATCCTTTGTGACAATATCTGTATTACAATAATACAATTATAAGGTGTCTGAAAACAATGCTCATCAAATGAGTTTACTTGAAGCACTGATAGCATGTCAGTGGGACCAATTGAATGCTGGAGTCCACTTGATGGCACCTGAAGACAATATATAGGTTCCATTTCGGGCATGCATCACTGCAAATTTTATGTTGTCCATGATATCTACCATTTTGCTCTCTTTTAAGAATTTAAATATGATCTTTCTCTATGTTCCATGATATACATGTTATCCTATGATTATTTCTAGTCTTTTTATCGAGATAAAAGGGTGGTGGTACAGTTTATGAGGCTCCCATTAATACAGGGGTTGGGAGAATGTTGTATGTGGCTTTACTCCTAACCAATAAACTATTTCTGTGATTTGGACGACATAGAATCAATGTGTTTTCATGTTGATATGCTTCAGGTAGGATAACTGTAAATATATCTGGATGCAATAGCTATTGCTCTTTCCTGAAGTCTTTTGGAGTCATAGTGTCATACCTCAGTTGGATTTGGGAGATTTATAGCAGAATTGCTGCTTATTGAAAGATCTGTTCAACAAAAGCTACATGGACTTTTGCATTGGAGGATGTTTGTGTAGATGGAACTTCTTTGCAATCTACCAGTTCATGGTCAACTTAATGTAGGTTTTTAGATACTCTTTTGATCAACTTGATTGATTCTTGGTAGATTGGGCTTGTATCAATCAAAGTCATGGATGTAGTGGAAATAAGTATAGATATGGTACATAAACTGATGCTTCTTCTCCTTACCCTTCAGCAGCCATGTCTAAAGGAGAGCACAGATGACAAATGTTCCCTTCCTCAAGTTCTCTTAGAAATATTATTGTGTCCTCTACAGACAGGTAAAACTCATTGAATGATCAAATTCATAGTGTCTTTCTCCTTTCCTGTGTCATTAGAATTCCTGATCGAGTGCTGTGCTAAAGAAGAACATAACATGGGTTTGAAGAAAATCCAGTTAGCAAGATGAATGACAATAAATCTGTTCATTCTCAACCCATGCACTATCAGCAACAGAACTATGATTCTAATGATACAGAACCGAGGCTTCCACCGATACTGCAAGATCTGAGAAGGATCGATGTATGTTTACATAAAAAGTTATTGTCGATCTAAAGATCGGAAGAATTGCGTGTATGTGTATATAGTACAGTAGTACACACCTAAGAGGATGATAAGCAGAGGATGAGAATAAGCCAAGGTGGAAAGCAGGAAAAGCTGTGGACTCAGATCATCATAATACATGAATAAAGATATATAGTATCCTGCAAGTTAGGTATTGTTTAAGAGCATCAAGAGTGTTAAATTAATCACAGATTGATTTTTCTAAATGCAGGCATCAAAGAAACGAGTGGTGAGGCAGATGTTCATCGACCCAGTGGATGCATCAGAGACTTGTTCTCGTGAGCATGCCGTCCATGTCGATAATACGAAAGGAGGAGAAGGAGAATATGGTCATCGTCTTAGCGGACCTAATCATCGTATGCTGGTTGGGGAGCCCACATTACACCATAAGAGGGAAGGAATTGGGCAGTCTCTCATTCGAACCTCGAAAGGTGTCGTCTTCCAGCTCGTGATGCCTGCCGCTGCTGCCTTTTGCTTTCTAGTGTTTCGCCATTCCTGAAAAGAACAATAATTGCACAACTCACAAGTGATTCAGACGCGGCTCAGCGGACTTGTCATCATGGATTATGGCCACCAAAAGCTGGTACCACCATCTCACATCATCGAATATAAATATATATATATGAATATGAGTTATATTCGACAATTGATATCATAATTATCCATAGTTAATCGGGTCATGATACGTGGATCCTCAACTTGGAATCAATGATCTATCAACTATGCATGTCAAATCGATATGACATCTAATTAGAATATTTTCTTATTAAGGCACTTAATCGGTTATATAATGAATGCTATAAAAGATAGTTATTCTATATAATAGTCTAATCAGACTATTAAACAGACTTACCGAAGGGAGACACCCAATATAGATAGAAAACAAGAAGCATTATCTATATAATTTGTCCAAACTATGTATATGTGGATGCACGAGAGAGAGAGACGTAAGCCTATAATTGGCAGAAACAATAGCAAAAATTTAGCAAAAATTTATCGGTACATGGATCACCCACTACCGCACGGTATGAGTCCAGATCGAAACATCGGTATGGTACGATATTACGAACCTTGCATATATATATATACATACATATATATATATATACATATATATATATATATATACATATATATATATATATATACATATATATATATATATATACATATATATATATATATATACATATATATATATATATATACATATATATATATATATATACATATATATATATATATATACATATATATATATATATATACATATATATATATATATATACATATATATATATATATATACATATATATATATATATATACATATATATATATATATAATATAAAAATGAGCAAAACACATATATTGATTGTTTGGGTGTGTTCCAGTAGTCATTCAAGTAGTGAGCAAAAGTAAACTTTTAATGTAACTTTAAATTGAAAAGAGAAAAAATAGAGATTGGGATGTGCCTCATTGCATTATAACATTGATAACTTTAAAGGGAATTCAATTTCCGACACACAAATCGAAAACAAAGGGAAGAACGTTTGATCTTTGTTTCATGTATTTACAACTTTTCGAGAGAATCGAGGCCAATCATTTTTCTTTTTCTTTTCCTTTTTCTGCTTTATCTTTGATTAGTAGCCTTCACAAGTGCTCATATAGTTTAAATGATTTTGTCTATGTGACTTGAGATCTTTAAAACTATTTCAAGGGTGAAACAAAGCAATCTGCCCCATTATTTATCTATCTAAAGCACATGTTCCATAAATAAAAGTATACACTTATGCACTCCATTGGTGCAACTACTTGCTCTATCTTCTCCATCATCATGCTCACTCATTTGATGCCTCAGGGAGATAGGATCATTATTGAAGGTAGGTGGCATGAGCATATGAAGAGGTAGTGGTTGCACACTGAGTGCATTGTGTAGATGAGTAGAATACTTGAAGTCTTTTACTATTTAAGTAGTCAACTAAATTTTTGGCTTTCCATAAAAATGATTTTTCATCAAGGAAAACATCACCAACAATTAATACTGGTTAATAGGTTTAAATTGTAAAACTATATATATTTCTCATAATCACTTAGCAATGTTTGATTAATCTTAATCCATTTTTTAACTTTCTCATAATCACTTCTTTCAAAGTATTTGAAAGATGAATTTAAATTATCATCAGGCTATTAAGAATGTTAAAAATTCATTGGAGCATAGCTTTATTGATCTCTCGTATTAATCACTTCCATTCCTCTTGTTAATCTATTCGTAATAGTCATATCTATCGTCTTAATAATTATTGTTCCTCATAAATCATGTTAATATGCTCCCCCATAATGGCTTCATCCTTCAACAACTCTAAGTGTTTTTTACTTGCATAGATTATATTTGAATCTTATTTATATTTGTTAAACACAATGTGATATAGAAAACTGAAATAAATATCAAGGTATTTTATAAATTTTGCCACTGTTAGTAACTTTAGTGTAAGAGAAAAGATCACACAAAAAAATAATTAGTGTAGACAAAGCCTTACTTGCCCCCACAATTTGTCATGTTCAATCCAAAATACATGTTATTAGGAGGAAAATAACAAAAACACACAAGAGTTTGATGCAAAATCCACACAGTAAGACAACTAAGCTTTTTCTTTTTTTCTTTGTGTCTGAGTTGTTACTTTTGTCATTGTTTAGCTCCATCAGACTCTTTTGCTAAGTGCCATAAAAGCTGATGCTTGAAGTCAAAACTAAGCTGCAACTTGTGACTACTGGCTTGCCCACTATTTTACTGCTCCAATTCAATGATACTTACTGATGACACCCATAAACTACTGCAACCAAATACAGAAGTCCACAGCAACACATCATGTTCCCCCCTCTGTCCAAAGATTCATCATCTTCAATAACATTTCTCTTTTTTTTCCCCCACCTAAATCCATTATAAAAACTCTTGTTTATTCAATAGTTTGCATTTTTTTTACTGTGTTTCTGTTTACATAATTTAGCTTTCTTTTATAGGTATGGATATTTAAGTTATTAAGAAAGCAAGAAAAGTGTTTCTTGATTCCTTCATTTCACTTCAATAACATTTCCTTTTTTCACCTAAATCCATTACCAAAACACTATTTTATTCACTAAGTTGCATTTTAACTGTGCTTCAGTTTGCATAATATAGCTTTCTTTTATAGGTACAGATATTTAAGCTATTTTTGTAAAGAAAGCAAGAAAAGTGTTTCTTGTGCTTGTTTCAGAAAACAAAAGAGAGAATGTGGGGAATGATTCCTTCAGTTTATCCTACATCTCACAGTTGCAATATTATATTTATATATATATATAATATTTATTTTTTAACAAGGGAAAATTCTAAGCATCCAAAGAGCAATAAGAAGGGAACAACTCCTCACCCCTGTCAATATTAGAGGGCAGCCTTTGCTTACCCTTTCCACTGAGAGCGAGAGAGAGAGAGAGAGAGAGAGAAGAAGAAAGGAGCCACCTTTCTCCTTTAATTTGAAATCGGACATAGGGGAGTCAGCAGAGATAGAGGAGAGATGGTGAGCACACTGTTTCCTTCAGCTTTCCGCTTCTTCTTCTTCTTCTTCGTCTGCTCTCCTCTGTTCCTATTCTTCTGCAATGCATCTGCTGCTCTTCTGGAGAGCCTCCCGACTCTCTCGTTCGAGGAGGGGTACGCCCAGCTGTTCGGTGGTGGCAATTTGATCCTACTCCGCGATGGGAAGAGGGTTCGCATCTCCCTCGACGAGCGAACAGGTTTCCTCCCTCTGCTTCCCTTCAAAATCTCACCTTTTGATTTTTTTCCATCATCTGACAAGGTATAGTGTGTTCGATTTCTGAACGCCTCAGGTGCCGGATTCGCCTCCCAAGACCTCTATCTCCATGGATTCTTCAGCGCCTCCATCAAGCTCCCTGCGGACTACGCCGCCGGCGTCGTCGTTGCCTTCTACGTATGCTTATCAGACTACACCTCTCTGTATAATTATTTTGGCATGTCTCATCTTTGTTTCTCTTGAACTGTAGATGTCGAATGGGGATGTATTCCCGAAGACCCACGACGAACTGGACTTCGAGTTCTTGGGAAATATAAGGGGGAGGGAGTGGAGAGTTCAGACCAACGTCTATGGAAACGGGAGCACAGCGGTCGGAAGAGAAGAGCGATACGAGCTCTGGTTTGACCCCACCGAGGATTTCCATCGCTACTCCATCCTGTGGAATCACGAAAGAATCACGTAAGAGTTGCAAGAATCCTGACGAAAATTCTGCGACAATCCCTTCGGAAACATACGTGGATTTCTTGAACTCAATGGTTCTGTTGTGCAGATTCTACATTGATGACATCCCGATCAGGGAAACAGTGAGGAGTGAGGCCATGGCGGGGTGCTTCCCCTCCAAGCCAATGTCTTTGTATTCCACCATATGGGATGGCTCCGGTTGGGCTACTTCCGGCGGCCGCTACAAGGTCAACTACAGATACGCCCCTTACGTCGCTGAGTTCCAAGATCTTGTCATCCATGGCTGTGCAGTGAACCCCATGGATCATTCTTCGGCTTGCGAGAGGCCTGATGCGGCCATCTACGGCTCATCGACCATGTCACCGGAGCAACGAGCTTTGATGGATGGTTTTCGCCGGAAACACATGACCTATTATTACTGCTACGATCGTGATCGATACCCAACCCCTCCAGCTGAGTGCACGATCGATCAGATTGAGACGAGGCAGTACTATGGACCGGATGGTGTGAGATACGGTGGCCATCGGCGCCGCCGCAGGGGGGGCCGGCACAACCGTAGCTCGGCGGCACAGGCTGATGCTGCATTATAAGTTCTAGTGCTTCCTCTGCTTAGAGTGAATGGAATTTGTGCTGTATAGTGTGAACTATCATGTAGAGATTTTTAGATCAGAAATTGCCACTGGTATTTCATGTTCGGCCTCTGTTATTGCTGCCCACTGTAGCTTTGGTGCCATTGCCTTCTTGTTGAATTATCTCATATTTATTCCTGGCTTATTGATTCAAGCAGTAATGCTGTCACAAATATTGTCGATTTCAATATGATCAACACCATGGATTTGAACATCACACATAATATTAATAAAAAACATTCTCATATCATTTACTTCCTGGACAATTTGAGCATCACAGATCACAACTATTTTGAATCAAACTCAATCCAAATGGATAAAAACCATGGATTTGAATCACAACTATTTGAGCATCACATTGTCAACACCATGGACTTGAGCATCACGCATAATATTAATAAATAACATTCTCATATCATTTACTTTTTGGACAATTTGAGCATCACAGATAACAACTATTTTGAATCAAATTCAATCCAAATGGATAAAAGTCTATGTCAACATGTTTCCATCACCGGGACTGTTTCTGAAAAATAACAAAATGTTGATGAGTTCAAGAACATAGACTGCTAACACTATTGTGGTTCTCCCAGCCACTGAAACATGGCCTTCGTCGTTTTCTTCTGGTTCAATAGATTCTGTATGGACAGAGCAGGGAAGGATGTGGGCCTCTGGCTGGGTATTATGCTGGAGAAAAGAGCGGAATGAAACAACAGATTTGGTTGCTTCTCAACATGAAGATGAGTTGGCTGAGATTCTTCTGCATGTGGTTGAACTGCACTTGGTGTTTGGATGTTCTCACCAAGGTCACTCAAATAGAGCTTGTGGTATGAAGTGCAATAATCACAAGCTAATAACAATAGAATATGGATGGGTACAGTATGTACCGACCGGTATTTACCACTCCAAGGTCGATATTATATTTTTAGGATGATATACCGATATTGTATCGGTCCGGTAAAAATGAAAATAACTATGCTAGATGAAATGTTGCACACAGAATAATGTCCTTGAGAGATTACCAAGTACCAAATTCTGAAAAATACAGCCAAAGAAAAAGGTGAGAATGCGATGCTGTTGGACCATCAAAGGAATCTGAAAGATGTAATATCCCATGGTGAACATGTCTGGAGGGATAAACCTACAAGCAAACAAAATAATGATAAGAAATGAATAAATGGCTTACTAGCAGAAGATATTCAAATTGGAAAAAATAAACCGCATGCTTTCCATATGAACTTCAACTATAACTTTAATTTTATAAGTCATGTTTTTATTTTCTTTGTGGACCTTTAACTCTAAATCTGATATCCAGATGAATTATGCTGTAGAGTGTCCCTCAACTTGATGAAATTGCTAACCATAATTTTGCCTTCAGTTTTCATTATGTTTTCATGGTGATAACATACTCAATACAACAAAAAGAGTAGAACTGATTAAGAAGTCAAAAAATAAAAAAATATATATTACAATTGTTCAAGCTATGAAAGTAAAACTTATGTACAATGAATGGTTGGTTTGTCACGATCAATTATTTGAAGGGAAAGTGGTGATAAATAAGAACTGGCAATATCATTCATATTAAATATTATAAGTTCACTGGATAACTCAGGATCACATTTACACTGAGGGACATCTAAGACATTATTTGCCATGTGTGACAAAGCAGCTGGTATACCTAAAAGCGGTATTTAGAGAGATGACATGATTCCCTTTGGCACAGCATATTGCCATGAAGATCAATAATAGTATTGGAGGACCCTGAACTCTGAACCGAATCATACTTAAAGAAAGATAATCAAGCCTGCAATGGAAGAAAATTGTGTTTCTTCAAATCACATGGCATCTAGACATTAAAGAAAAAATATATATTATGCAAAAGAATATATGTCAATTTTAGAGCTGTTGTGAACCAAAAGAAAATAATTGCAATGAAATGCTGAAAGAGATGCATACAAGGATGTAATGTCTCAACTACTTAGACACGGACATGTAGATCATTTTCCTAGCATTTGTTGATTGCCTTAGTACTATTGAGAAATTCTTCAAGTACAAGGAGATACCCGAAGATCGAAAAGTAAAATTAATTGCCACAAGGCTTTGAGGGTATGCTTCAATCTGATGGGAGAAGGTGCAAGAGATATGCCTTCGAAAAGGGAAAATAAATATTTTATATTGGAAGAAGATGAAATCTCGGCTCCATGAAAATATTCTTCTATCCGATTATATTCAAACTCTCTTTTCACAATTTAACAATCTTCAGCAATGTAGCAAAACTGTCATCAACTATACTGAAAATTCTATAAGTTGATGGCCCAAAATAACACTTAAGAGATGAAAGAATAACTTGTTGCAAGATATGTCGACGGCCTACGAGTTATGATTCGAGAATAAGTGGAGATGCAATGACTATGGAGGTTATCTTATGCTTATCAATTAGCATTAAAATTTGAAATAAAACTTGCTAGAAGTGGAGCAATGAGGTATTGTGATGTTTATTTACATTCCTCTTTTAAAGTTGACTTTGCTCGTTATAATGCTAGTTGATCAAAAGCTAACGGAATCATGAAAAATTGCATCCAAGTTAACTCCTACTGACCGTGGAGGACAATCTAGCCGCACTAGTCACCTTCCTACTTGCTTTAAATGCAAATAAATAGGGCATTGCATGAACGAGTATCTAAATAGACAAGTTGATGCACGAGTTAACTTTACTGAAGAAGAAGATGCCAATGAACAACATGAAGATATTGGAGAACCAATATATGATGAATACACCGAGGAGGCTTATGAAGAAATTGCACCGGAAGAAGGCGAATGCTTGGTAATCCATGAAGCGCTTGCTACTCCAAGAGATGATTCTAATGAAGAATGATTACGAAATAATATTTTCAAAACACACTGCAAGCCTCAAGGTAAAATTTATTCTCTTCTTATTAATGGTGATAGTTGTGAGAACATTGTATCTCAAGATAATGTAGACAAGCTTAAGCTCAAGACAAAACCACATCCTAAACCATATTGGATTGCATGGCTCAAGAAAGGTGATGAGGTACAAGTTACTAATCGATGCCTTTTCTTTTATGGGCAAAAATTATAAGGATGATGTGTTGTGTGATATAGTACCAATGGATGTTAGTCATACACTCTTGGGAAGACCATGGAAATATGATAGGTGTGCTATCTATGATGGTAGAAAGAACACCTATACATATAAATTCGATGGAGTTAGAATTGTGCTTTTGTCATACAAAAAAGAGTTTGCTCCCAAACCTTTAACTCAAAAGGCGGGAAAATAAATTCATTACTTTGAATAAGTTTACAAGAGCATACGAAGAAAGTGAAGTTGTATTTATGTTAGTTGCTAAAGAGAGCATACAACCTATAGAAATTCCTCCTGAAGTAAAAAATATTTTGGAGGAATTCAAAAGCATTTGCTCTGAAAAACTTCCTAGTGGCCTGCCTCCTCTTCAAGACATTCAACATTGAATCGACCTAATTCCAGGAGCAATCTTACCAAACAAATCTCAATACCGGATGAGTCTAAAAGGATATGAAGAGTTGAATAAACAAGTTATGGATCTACTACACAAGGGTTATATTAGAGAAAGCTTAAGCCCATGCACTGTTCCAGCTCTATTGACTCTAAAGAATGATGAAACTTCGCAGATATGCATCGATAATCGAGCTATTAACAAGATTACCATCAAATATAGATTTCCTATTCCACGTGTGAATGATATGTTTTATATGCTTGTTGGTGCTCATATTTTTTATAAAATTGATTTTCGAAGTGTCTATCACCAAAAGAAAATAATTGCAATGAAATGCTGAAAGAGATGCGTACAAGGACCAAAATGTAATTGAGAAGGCAAAAGTACCCTAATGCACTTTCATAACTTGCATAAAAGGATGTAATGTCTCAACTACTTAGGCACGGACAGGTAGATCATTTTCCTAGCGTTAAGCTATAAGGCAGTATCACTAGTAGACTAAGGCCAGTCAAATCTCTTTTTCTTAATTCTGTTATTATTTTCTTAGTCTACTTATGCTTTTTGAATATAAACATATTTTGTACTTGAAAAGATACCAAGTTAACAAACAACATCCAGTCCGAGCATCTCCAAAAACCAAAATAAGTTGCTGCAGCACCTTTTTGCAACTAGCAGCATCCATCCTCTGTTCACATGGTAAACTCAAGGATATAACTACAGAATCCATCTTCTTGATAACAAGGCTGTGATGTCAACAGTCAGCGAAAGAGCTGCATGTCAAATTTGGAAACTTCAGCTGCATAAATAATATAAATTATGATGATTATGCAAGTAGAAAAAAGATTAGCAAAAAAGAGTCATAGACAGGCTTCTATCTTGACAGGTCTCGACAACTTTTTGGAAGCAGAAATATATTAGTCCTTGGAATTCTAATAAACTACAAGCTAAAATCATGTGGGAATTAACTTTATTTCTAATTTGAAGAATGCTTATTTTCTAAATGTTCCCTAATTTTATCAGAGAAACAACCTTTGTTCTCTTGCAAAGTATAGCAGAACATGTTATTCTCATCATAGTGACAAACTGATACAGCGCATAGTGAGCATTGAATGCTCCCAGGTTTTGAGACAAGAAATTCCAAGCTCAACCCTATCAAATTTCAAGAAAATGATTCATATCTTAAGATAATTATGAAAATTCAAAATCACCAAAGTACAATGCACTACGAATTTAATATGTATTGTAATTTGTGCTCGACTTTTGGTGACTTGTGACCCATTAATTAAGTGGTTGAGGGACTCAATGTACAAAAGATCTATAAAAGGGGAAGGAAGGAAGATTGGTGGGGCATTCTAGTTTTTGAAACCTTATCAAGCTTTTGTATTTCGAGTTATTAGCACCTAGTATCTCTTGAAATAGAGAGAGTTCTCTTTTGTCCTCCCATATTTCACTTCTTTTCTAACCATCTCATTCTCTCTTCATTTTTTGTTTCATATCATTTGGTATCAGAGCCATGCTATGCTCTTGGAATACT
Organism: Musa itinerans; assembly: GCA_001649415.1. NCBI lineage: Eukaryota > Viridiplantae > Streptophyta > Magnoliopsida > Zingiberales > Musaceae > Musa > Musa itinerans. Next base: position 72,475 of record LVTN01000042.1, on the reverse strand, counting down.
TCTTATAGCAACTAGAAGGGGCAAAGGCTGACACGGGGAAAAAATGATGCAACCAAATAAAGATGAAAAGGATGCACAAATTGTAACACTAAGGAGACAAGTTGAAGAGCTTACCATGTGCCTCAAACATCAAGAAACCCATGGCTCTAGAGGCTTAAGCTATGGTTCTGCAAGTGATGGATTCAAAGACATGAATCCCCTTGTCATCCAAAGAAGCTACAGGAGACTCCATGGAGAGGTTTTTTCACGCAAATGACAATATCAAGATTGACTTGTCGGAGTTCCATTGTTGACTTCAACCTGAAGAGTTTGTTGATTGCCATAGTACTGTTGATTGCCTTAGTACTATTGAGAAATTCTTTAAGTGCAAGGAGATACCCGAAGACCGAAAAGTAAGATTAATTGCCACAAGGCTTCGAGGTTGTGCTTCAATCTGATGGGAGAAGGTGCAAGAGATATGCCTTTGAAAAGGGAAAATAAATATTTTATATTAGAAGAAGATGAAATCTCGGCTCCATGAAAATATTCTTCTATCCGATTATATTCAAACTCTCTTTTCACAATTTAACAATCTTCAGCAATGTAGCAAAACTATCATCAACTATACTGAAAATTCTATAAGTTGATGGCCCAAAATAACACTTAAGAGATGAAAGAATAACTTGTTGCAAGATATGTCGACGGCCTACGAGTTATGATTCGAGAATAAGTGGAGATGCAATGACTATGGAGGTTATCTTATGCTTATCAATTAGCATTAAAATTTGAAATAAAACTTGCTAGAAGTGGAGCAATGAGGTATTGTGATGTTTATTTACATTCCTCTTTTAAAGTTGACTTTGCTCGTTATAATGCTAGTTGATCAAAAGCTAACGGAATCATGAAAAATTGCATCCAAGTTAACTCCTACTGACCGTGGAGGACAATCTAGCCGCACTAGTCACCTTCCTACTTGCTTTAAATGCAAATAAATAGGGCATTGCATGAACGAGTATCTAAATAGACAAGTTGATGCACGAGTTAACTTTACTGAAGAAGAAGATGCCAATGAACAACATGAAGATATTGGAGAACCAATATATGATGAATACACCGAGGAGGCTTATGAAGAAATTGCACCGGAAGAAGGCGAATGCTTGGTAATCCATGAAGCGCTTGCTACTCCAAGAGATGATTCTAATGAAGAATGATTACGAAATAATATTTTCAAAACACACTGCAAGCCTCAAGGTAAAATTTATTCTCTTCTTATTAATGGTGATAGTTGTGAGAACATTGTATCTCAAGATAATGTAGACAAGCTCAAGCTCAAGACAAAACCACATCCTAAACCATATTGGATTGCATGGCTCAAGAAAGGTGATGAGGTACAAGTTACTAATCGATGCCTTTTCTTTTATGGGCAAAAATTATAAGGATGATGTGTTGTGTGATATAGTACCAATGGATGTTAGTCATACACTCTTGGGAAGACCATGGAAATATGATAGGTGTGCTATCTATGATGGTAGAAAGAACACCTATACTTATAAATTCAATGGAGTTAGAATTGTGCTTTTGTCATACAAAAAAGAGTTTGCTCCCAAACCTTTAACTCAAAAGGCGGGAAAATAAATTCATTACTTTGAATAAGTTTACAAGAGAATACGAAGAAAGTGAAGTTGTATTTATGTTAGTTGCTAAAGAAAGCATACAACCTATAGAAATTCCTCCTGAAGTAAAAGCTATTTTGGAGGAATTCAAAGACATTTGCTCTGAAAAACTTCCTAGTGGCCTGCCTCCTCTTCAAGACATTCAACATTGAATCGATCTAATTCCAGGAGCAATCTCACCAAACAAATCTCAATACCGGATGAGTCTAAAAGGATATGAAGAGTTGAATAAACAAGTTATGGATCTACTACACAAGGGTTATATTAGAGAAAGCTTAAGCCCATGCACTGTTCCAGCTCTATTGACTCTAAAGAATGATGAAACTTCGCAAATATGCATCGATAATCGAGCTATTAACAAGATTACCATCAAGTATAGATTTCCTATTCCACGTGTGGATGATATGTTTTATATGCTTGTTGGTGCTCATATTTTTTATAAAATTGATTTTCGAAGTGGCTATCACCAAATCTATATTAAACCAAGAGACGAATGGAAAACTGCTTTCAAGGCTCGAGAAGGTTTATATAAATGACTAATTATGCCATATGGATTTTCAAATGCTCTGAGCATCTTCATGCAGGTAATAAATAAAATTCTATGTCCTTATATTAGGAAGTTTGTTGTTATTTACTTTGATGATATTCTTATTTATAGTCGCAACAAACTTAGTTATATTGAATATTTGAGAACTATCTTATCAACCTTGAAGGCAAAAAAGTTATATGTAAATCTTAAGAAGTGCTCCTTCATGACCTCTGGCCTAGTTTTTTTGGGCTTCATCTTAACCCCTACAGGTATCCAAGTGGATTCTGAGAAGATTAAAACTATCAAGACTTGGTCAACACCAACATCCATACAAGATGTTCGGAGTTTTCATGGGTTGGAATCCTTTTATCGTCACTTTATTTAGAATTTCAACACTATTGCAGCTCCTCTAACTGATTGCATAAAGAAAGGTGTGTTTCAATGGACAACCGAGGCAAACAATAGTTTTGAACTACTAAACGTGAAATTGTCCATTGTGCCTGTTCCTACATTATCATATTTTTCTAACATATTTGAAGTTGATTTTGATGCCTCTCATGTAGGTATTGGTGGAGTACTTAGCCAAGAAGGACATCCACTTGCAATTTTTTAATAAAAAGTTAAACAATACAAGAAAGAACTATTCAACCTATGATATCGAATTTTATGCTATTGTTCAAGCACTACGACATTCGAGACCTTAATTAATCCAAAGAGAATTTATCTTAAATTTTGATCATGAAACTATTAAACATATAAATTTTAAAGCAAATCTCAATAGGCAACATGCAAGATAGGTGGCCCTTTTACAAGAGTATACTTTTGTCTTGAAACACTCAGATGATGATTGGCACTTCTTAATATTATACGTGCCCAACTAAAAGAATTTGATACAATAAGAAATACTTTAATGATGAAGATTTTGGTGAAACCAATGCTCTCTAATTTCACATGGATGGATTTTCCGGAAAATTAGGCCAAATCATCCATTCTACTCTTGCTTGAGTGCATATTGACATTAAAATGCAAATTAATATTCCATACTTCTTGACTGTTCCACTCTATAAACATTTAAAGGGTTTTAGCATTTTCCTAAATAAAAATATAATCATTTTTACGTTCCACTACTTTTCTGTAAAATGCATATATATTGGAGATATATATGTACATAACAAACAACTCTTAAGTTTTTAGTTATGTTTGACATTATGTGCATTTTCTGTTTTCCTATTTTAACAATTAAATTGGGCAAAATACAAATAAAAAGTATGTTTAGTCACATAACTTTTGTTTTCTTGTTTTTAGAAATTGATACAGAATTTTTCGCAGATCTAGAAGTAAGAAATTTCCAGTTCTAAAATTTATAGAAACAGAAAAAGCATTCCATCGCTACTGTATGCTCCAAATTAGGGAAGGAAGTTGTCGAACAGAGATTTCTTGGAATGCAAATTCTATCAGTGTATCCAAAAATTACAAGGGTCCTCTCAAAACCATCCATTGCACTCCCCTTTTAATCCCAACCGCCTATCTGATTTGGTCAGATCAATTTTTTGAATGTTTTTCTTTTTGTTCCAAAGTCAAGAGGATCAAGATTTAAAAGGTCAAACGTGCTTGCTGGCGTTCTAGGTAAAAACTTTGTCAAATCACTACATGATCTTGAGATCAAAACCCACCTTCACCATTTACCATTTGAAAAAAAGAAAGAAGATTTAAAAGGTGAAGTGAAATGGACAATTTAGGACCGAACCTTCATCTGTTTCATTTGAGGTGTCTAGAATTTAGGGACTTTGCATTATATTCATTGAGCAAAAAAAGGTATTAGTGTAGAAAAATGCATCCTACGACTATAAAAGCATGATATTAAACTTTGTTTGTGTATTTAGATGTACCAAAAATATAAACAACACCGGACGCAAGTGCATATAGAATGTTGCTCAATCCCCACTATTTAGAAGAAAAAAATTAAAGAATTTCAGGCCCCATTGGGTGTGAAGAAGCTCTCTTGCTTAGGAACACATACACAAAATGACACAATGGAACAGCCAACAACAAGACCACCTATCAAAAAGAAAACAAGAACTATTTTTGCTACTCCAATTTGCACCCAATTTACATTTTACTACACATCCAAATCCCGTGTACATAATGAACGATCATCGGACACATCTAAATCCCATGCACATAATCAACGATCATCGGTATCTCAAATAAAAATCGATAAAAGAATCAACAAATTTCATTAGAACAAAAAATGTAAAGAAAATTCCAAACTGAAAAACCGAGAAAATAGCAATCGGCTTCGTTTCCTCGTTCAATATAAACAACCTGACACGGTCTGTGGGTAAAGCTGACGACGACGAGCCTATCCTCTCTCGCCTCCACACCCGCCATCGTCGCTCCTCATGATCATCGAGCGGAGCTTCCGAAGAGACGGACGGCCACGACCAAGCCCTGAACCACCCACGTCAAGATCAAATCAAGCAATCGAGAAACCCAAAGGCCAAAACCAGCAAATGCCCGAACAAAGGGAGGAAGCTACTCGTACCCGGAGATCAAGGGGCGAGGAGGACCGAGGCGCGGGATCTCGAGAGGCGGCGAGAGCCTGTGGTGGTTCGGGGAGCGGAGGATTAAGAGTTCAGTTCGGAACCGGGTCGGAATTCGAGTTCTTTTCGGGGCCGGATCCGGATCCTCTACTGTATGAGGAGACATGGTTGTACCTGCCTCCACGCAGCGACCGAGACTGCGTTGCCACTAAATGTCTGTCTTTACCGTCGGGGACCACATTATTAACCAATGGCAAGGCTGCTTCTTGTGTTTGCTCGCTTCGTAAGAGTATGATTCCTCCACTGTAGCCTCTTCGAGGAGAAAACACTATAAGTTTGCACTGAGAAATAATTATGCAATGTCTAGAATTATTGGATTATTGTGGTTATTGAAGTAAAAATTATTTCTTTTAATTTACTTTGGTTAAAAGATGATGCAGACCCATGACATGTCTCAAGATTGTTGAAAGCTAATGTAGCTATCACTGATCCATTAATTCTCTCAAGAAAACCAAACTGTGATGAACTACAAACTATATAATTTAGTTGATCTATTAGTCAAATAAATTTTATTTCTTCAAGAATATTTTGCATATGTAATAAAGTTACATCAGATTCAACAACAAGAAAAATAAAGCAAATGCAGACAAAAAAAGAGAGAAGAATTCATATTATTAAAGATTATAAATTTTAGTTAAATATTTTAAGGATTCATCCTTAAAATTATCAATCAAGAATATCACCAAAAGAAAAATATTGTTTCTTAAATCAAATAAAAAATATTAACTTCTTTAATGAAAAGAATATATCATATATTTGATTTAAATCTATAACAAACTAGAATGTTGCAATTGATCAATCACAAATAGATTAAAAAAAAATTTCACATCCTGTGTGAGTGGTGCGAAACCCTCCTTGAGTTAGAGCGAGTCTGATAGTTATCCCTTGTCCCGCAGAGAAGAAGAAAAAAGGGTTGGTAGTATGTTCTTAGAGGAAGATAGACATTAATGTTGAGAAGGAACAGAAGAATTTGAGCAGGCCATTTGTGCTTGGTTTCTACTTAATAGTTCATCCTTCCGAATCGAGCTTTCGGGTCCCAAAGCAAGCCATTCCATCTATTTGGATGTTCTTTCTGGATTCTATTCCCAGCTTGTGATCATTGTTTAAGATCTTCGGAGCTAGTAGTTCATGGGAAAGATACAGGCATAGCCGTCCAAACATATTCCATGAGAATAAGACGAACAAATGAAGACGAGAACAAGAAAAATCCATGTGAATCAAACAACTTTTGATTCATGTCATCAGTATATATGCTTCTATTAAATCTTTGAAGTCCTTCTCTACAATGCTATTCCTAAGTTCTGATTGCTCCCTGACCTTGTCCTCTAGATGTCCACATCCTGAGAGAACTCTATGTGGGATCACTTACCAGATAAATGCAAAGGCTTCTGACGAAGGCATACTAATCTGTAGTACTACACACCCCATCATAAGAGTCATAAAAGAAACCATATAATCGAACATTTGTGATAAGCTTAAGAGCATTGGCATGCAAATTTTGAGTGGAAATTTCGATTACATGTTTGAATTGCAGATTTTATTTATTTATTTATTTTCTAAAAGAAGAAAACTAAACTTTACTTAAAGCAACTAAAATAAATACAACCATTTGCGGCGCCGGCGCGAATCAAAACATTGAGGTCCATTCATGCCAAGTATAGTCAAGATTTTAGCATTATATGAACTTGTAGGACGTAATAGTCGGGACCAACATCTTCTAATGTAGGATATGTGTGGACATACACATCAAAGGCATAGATACAGGCACAAAAGAACCTTAAGAACTTGTGGTCCTTCCCTACTTTTATTCTAATTATTCTATGTGTGCAAAAAGTCATATGCAAGGAACATATTTGAGTTGTTGTCTTATGCCTTTGCAAACGCCAAGCCTTTGTCACTCCATGATTCCATATGTTTGTGATGGAAATCATCTGGCCACATCAAACATAGACTAATTAGGATATTGTGGGTCAAGCATATCGAGGTATGCAAATATGTAAGTGGCCAAAGAAAATAGGTCAACAAGGTTTCTTCTTTCTTAAACTTGACAAAATTAAGCTTTATGTCTGTGTGGATTTTATATCCATTGCTGGAATCTCAAGTTTTTGACGTTATACTTCTTCTTGTATTTGACTATTTATTTTATTGTTTGATTGTCAAGATAAATAAAAACACATTTTCATACACATAAAAAATTTCTCGGTGAATTGCCAAGAAATAAACATTAAAAAAAAAAAGACCCAAGAGAGGAAGACAACATAGGGTGTTGCTTATCATACGGCCATCATGACTTCCTCTTTGTCAGAAAAAGAAACAAAGTAAAAAGGTGTATACACAGTTAAATCATAAAGCAATGGATTACAAAATCATTTACACGTTCCTTCCTCTCTCTTTCTCTCCATCTTTCACTCTTCTGTCCTCTCTCTCTCTCTCTCTCTGACAATGAGGAGTAATAATAGAACAAGGGTGGAGTACTGCTATCTTGCTATCTGTCCATGTCTGATTCCCCATTTAATGCTCTTGCTCTTTCTAACCTTCTTCCTGTTGGGTTCTTCTTGGGCTACGTTATTCTAGTTCTGTAGAATCCTGCTATTTCTTTCGCTTGAACATTTAAGTTGGTGCTTTCTTTGACAACCTTCTGAGAAATCTTCACAAGATGGAGATAGTCATTTTTGGCACTTGGCGTTACTTGTTTTGAGGGCGAGTTGTTGTCGTTGGGATTGGGAAAGAGATACTAATCCTTCCTTCCTTCCTTTTTTCATCTTCCCTCTTTCTTGGGAAGAGTTGACAAGACGAATGCAAGTCCTCCATTTAATTATCTACTCGCTTCCCATCACTGCTTGCCTTTCTTTGGTCGAACAAAAGGTCTCCATCTTTTAAGCATTAAGCTCTCCTTCTTCCCTTCCACTGCTAACTACTGACACACATATATATATCAATATATCTCCTTACGAATAAATTGCTTAGGATGGACATGATTTTTTGGAGACTCCACCTAAATGATACCATCATGCGGATGGCATTTGATCCAGCCAAGACAATGTTCGGTCTGCTTCTTCTACCTGAGGTTGTGCAGTGACTCACGGAGAAAGTAACACACCATGTTTACTGGGTCGTTCGAAAGCCTAGCAGTTCTATGAGTACATTGGCTTAAGTGCTTGGACGCAGATCGAGTCCCTTCGAGCTGAGGGGGATCAAGGACTACTACAGTTGAGTGATATCCATCCTGGGGGAACTTTACATGGCCAAAAGAAAAAGGAACAGTTCCGGATTGTCATCGTAGTACAAGCAATGGTAAGTTACTGTTGCTTACATGTGATGGATCACCATCAATCAACTCTCGTGGACCCATTTGATCGTTGCGTTATGACTTGTCTACGCTGGCGTGCATGAGGCCACGGGAAGGAGTTAGATGGACAAGTCAAAGCAAAGGAAGAAGACAACGGATTTCCGGGCGGTGTATAATGCACCCCAACCCAACATTCCACATCCTACGTGAACAAGACGATCAACTTATAACCAGTGAGAATAACTATTCTCTTGGCTGTACACAGACTTGTGTGTCAGGTACAGTCTCTAGGGTTTTGGAAGCTCTCTCGAGGCTTTTCCTAGCTAACACACTGTTGCTGGCCTCTCTCTCCTCATGCTCGATCGATCAAGCAAGCAGAAGGTGTGCAGGTTCTCCTGTCGCTCGGAGAATGACATGCGTTAAAATCAATTATTCCTCAAGATAAGAGCGAAAGAAGGCTGCGAGCGTTCCACATTTCCTCTTCACTGTAGCTGACGGTAGCAGACAACCATTTGCCGACAGCATTTCCCCCACCATCTTGTGTGATGTCCATTCAGATTTTAAAGTGGCCGTAATATTCAGTGATCCAGCCATGGGTCGGTCAACATATATGACAATTTAGGCTCGGACATGTGCACATTCGTTAATGGAGTTTAATTACCTCAGCCTACATGTGAGCTGCAAAGAGAGAGATGACATGTATGTGTATATGTAGCGAGGAAGGATAGAGAAATAGAGAGAGAGAGAGGATGAGGCAAAAGTAGGACATTTATGATGTATGCAGTGGGTGTCAGTCCAAATATAACTGCGAGATACCTTCCGATGGACAATGCAATTATTTATTGATGATAGCTTCCGTCATTCACTTTGTTTCCATTCCCTTGTCCCACTCCATCAGACCTCTCTCTCTCTGGGGCATATATAGATGTACACTACTGTTTAGAAGCAGTACAAATCACTGTTCCTTAATGGCATCACCATATTTTTTTGGGGACAATGCACAGTGTGCTTGGGAAATAGTAACAAGGTCGCTAGGCATTAAATGAGGGGTTATAAATGACTTGGAGTCTGTAAAAGAAACATTATTGTTCCCATTGACTTACAAGAAAGAGGTCATCTGGGAAAGGTAACACTTGTCACAGAAGCTGTATCCTTTCCTTTGTGCTGTGTACATGACAGTAGACGAGTCAACATGGGAAGCATAAATGAAGCTTGAACAAGAATTCTTCTCTTTATAGTTTATTTCACAACAAAGAAGACAGATCCAGTCGTTCGAATGCAATCTAAATCCAAATCTGGATATTATCCTGATATTCAAATGTGGACTCGAATTCAAAAATGCCGGCGATCTGTAAGAATGCGACACTTGAAGCAGTCTCACAAGTCTATCATCCAAGCCTATATGAAGAAAAGGCTGATGTTAAGTTGATCAAAGTAACTTACTTATTTCCATTAAATTAGACACAGTAATTTATTTCCTTGGTAACTCCACAAATCAGACTTTAGAGTTGACATTTCACTTCCTCTCTAAAACCCTTCATCAAGTCTCTTGCGACGTCAATCACTTTGGTTTAAGATAGTTGTCAGGGTTGATTTTGAGTCGTCTAAACTGGAAATTTACTCGATTCAACCTGATTCTTTTTAAAGTCGATCTTAGAAAAATTCATCAAGTTGGATGTTTAATTCTTGTAAAACTAAGTCGGAGATTATCTCGATAACACTCCTTTGATGCTCAAGTTAATACTCAAGCCGAATAAGTCAGATTAATTAGACAAATTAGATAAGATTCATTTATTTTTTTTATATGTCAAGCATACATATACAACTCTCTTTTATAGTGGATATGTCTAGAAGGAGTGTTACCTAGTTCGTTGATACGAATTGATTGTAATCATTTTTACTGAACCATTGCGTTTGCCTATTAGATTAATTGGAACTATCCTCAATGAGTACTATATTATTTGTTAGTTTTTTTCGCTAAACATGTGTCAATCAATAACTCGTATACATAACGAGAAAGTCGTGTCCCAATAAGATATCACAAATATAAATGTTTCAATCAGGATGCTGATGTGCTAATCAGATCATATCTGTTATAATAATAATTATTATTATTATTTCTTCAAGATGACCAATCCTTGGGGACAAAACATTCAGTCACGGTTGAGAGGGTTGGCATAAGAAGTGACATAGCATGTGTTTTCTGAAGCTACAAGACGAGGGGTGTTAACTATTTGGATGGGGTCAAGGAGAGCAGAATCTCCGGAGCATTGCATTCTCCCAGATGTTCTTGAGATGCGTATGCAGTACAGCTTTGCAACATCACAGAATACTCTCGTATTCATCCATCATTAAGATCATGTAATGAGTTCTTCGGCTCACGTGACCTCCGGGAATCTCTCTTCTCTTAGCATCTATCACATTCCTTTGCTTCTTCCAAATCAGTCCATTACTCTCCTTCTCTCTCTCTCTCTCTCTCTCTCTCAAATCCCAACGTTTTGAGCTCAATTATTAAGAATGTCTGCATGGAGACACATGACATCTGGCGATAGGTCTGCATGGATCCGTATGCAATAGAACAGCACATCTACACTTTATCCCATTCACTTGTCTCAGCAACCCTGTGGCTCTTCCTCCCTTTCCCAGAGGAGATTGTACACTGGTATACCACAGCACTGCTTCGGCATGGGGGCTAATAGGTGTAGGTGAAGCTTTAACTTCGTTTCCTGTGAATAAAGGCATCCCATAGAGGACTCGAGGAATATAAATCTTTGCAATTACTTGGAGCACAGCAGTGAGTTAACCATCTTTTGTTTGTTCATACATTTTTGGTAAATTTCATGAAATTTATTGGATGTTAAATGTTGAATGCTACATTCTCTGAGTTAGATTGACATCTATTTGAAGTCCTATATATTACTCACTCATCCCCAGAAAGCGTTTTGTCATTTACTATCATTTATTTTAGACATTCTGTTCATTGCTTAATGTAAAATTATAAAATATCAGTTATTAAAATATAAAATATATCATAAAATCGATGTAACATTTAATACAACTCCTCCTTATATTCACGGAAAAAAAATATATTCTTTGAGATCAATTATAATAATACTCCATAATTATCCCTTGTACATTCTCTCATATAAATTCTGAAAACCTTTCTCTTATTCTTTCTAGAAATATTAAAGTGTCTGATCTTTAAATATCCTAGAGACAAATAAAAAATCTAAAATATTCCTCGTATCTTATTTTTTTTACTAAAATCTAAAAATACACGAGCGTCTTAAAAAAGAATTAAATCTGAATTGTTAGGTTTTCTTCCTTTACAAAATTATTTTCTCATACTAGAATTTCTCGTCCATTAAAAATCAAAACTCTTTCTCATACTAAAATTTTTTTATTCATTGTAGATCCTAAGATATTTACCAATTCCAACACATCATTATCAGGTAGCTCACCATGCATTGCTGCTTGTGTGTCATCCTCAAGTTGTGTAGTTGCATCACACATCATAATAAAACAAATTACGTGAAAAATCCATACTATAAATGTGTAGAAAAGGAGCATCCAATTATATAGCTACAAATTTCTTTAAGAAGGCGAGAGTTACAGGTAACTAAATGTACTATCATCGGGGAAGGATGGAAATTTGATGACATGACCTGCCAACTACCAAAATAAGTCATCGAGTTGCTAACTTTATGTGTTAGGATTAGACACATCAAATTAAAACACTCATTCTGTAGTGTTTGCAACTAGTGTGTTAGCTAGGCATGTCCATTGACATGCCATACCATGTCACTCTATTGGAGGTACATTAATTTGGTGCAGTCCATATTATTTATGATTACAGTAATATGAACTAGTATTTATGATTAATCTTGTACATCATATGGTAAATGGGTGACCAAGGCAACACTGAAAGTGAGAAAGAAAAAAGAAAAGGTCAGAAGTGGGAGCTTCACTTTCTCTGACAAGGAGGTGAGCAATGAACTGTGAGGTTCCAAAGGGAAGCATCTTTTATCAGTTGGGATGCATTAGAACAAAATGCTTTCTTTCCTTGGGACCAGATTGGTGTGAATAAGGATGTGACGCTTTGGAACAAATGCTTCGAAGCAAGTGAAGCCATGACCTAACTCTTTGCCATGTCCAAGGCTATCAAATGAGTCAAAGCCATATAGAACATCCTGCCCATCACTTGCAACTTAGTCCTCTTAAGAACTCAAATTGATAAACTATTAGACAAAGTCAAGCCACTTGGTGTAGCATATCTGACCGCGAATGATTCAAAAATTTAGGTCATCTATGTCAACTAAATATACATGCATGTCTGTATATAAATATAAGGGGTGGAGGCATCACTGTCATGAATTGAATTTGAATTTTATGGACATTTCAAATCTCATAAATGCACCACTCATAGGGTTGGGTTCACCAAGCATTGCCATAGATGTTTTTTATATTCCCATGGCCTGCTCGAAACTTGGGAATGTGAGCTGCCATTTCTTTTCCATGGAAGTAACTCGAGACTTTACTTTCCTTGCAGGAGTTGTGAGTTTGTGTGCAATGTAATATTGCTTGTTTACACACTGGTAGAAGCTCCAATCATCTCTCAAGGTGCACTCTGTGGCAGATCTATCAGCTCAAGTTAAAACATCAAGAAACTAATTGTACTTTCCAACGAGTAAAAAGATTATTCTTTTGTATGTCATAGGGGTTTGAAATTCCAGTCACGAGGAAGGAGGACAGGAGAGAGTCAACTTTGTGTGAAGGAGGTCAACATGTCAAGATAACACAATAATCCTAGAATAATCAAGTGCAAGAATTTTCTTTCGACTGGCTTCTCGATTACAGTTTGAGCACCTGAACCATCATGATAGTTTAAAGAGATATTAACTACATGCATTTTGTTTTGTTGATGGATGTCACAGTGTAATCAAGTATTAATAATAGGTAATATACATATGACAAGAGGAGTGCTGGTATCTGCAGTATCATCTTGCTCTCCTTGACAAGCCTTGTGCATTCATCGGAAAAGCAAAGCTATGGCAAGGGAGGTCCAACCGGCAAAGTGGTAAGTACATCATCAACAGGCTCTTCTAGTGTTTTGACCAGATCATCGACAGCAGGTTATCCCAATTAAAGCTTTGAATAGTCTCGGCTACAGTGCAACAGTGGATGCACACAGCTTCGTTGCATTATGTGTGCGATAAGATCCTCCAAGTGGGTGTAAGACAAACATTTTGTCATTGTTCCCTGAAAGGAGCAGACTGGTAGCAAATTCATGGAATATTTCAACTTATTTCTTCTTCTCTTGTCTAATCCAGTTAGTGTGTGTATATGAGAGAGAGAGAGAGAGAGAGAGAGAGAGACGCCACTCTCCCCGTCCTTTTCTCCGTTAAAAAAAAAGGGGAGTGAGAAAGAGAGAATTTTACGACTGTCCACAAGCGCAGGCTGTGGGGGAAAAGGAATCCCCGCACGAGCTTCTCATTTCGCCAATCTTCCTTTTTCTTCTCTCCATCTTTTTCCTCGTCTCCTCTTCATCTGGATGAAATGGAATACTAAAACAACTTGGATGCTTCTCTTCCAGGACTAGTCTTTTGTCCAGATGACAGTCATCTCCTCATATATACTCCCCTCACAGCCACAACCCAAATCCCTTCCCAAGCGCCAACCTTTGTGATTCCTACCCAGTACTGCTGAATTCACACTCATCTGTCCCTACAAAGACCTTCATTTCAATCCAAGCAGAGAACTCAACCAGTTGCCCTTCTCTTTGATCTTAGAGTAGCCCTCCTTCGTAAACCTAGGAGCACTCCAAAATCTCTCAACACCTCTTTGTTCTTCGCTTTCTTCAGATATGTATATATATATGTATAGATCAACTAGGTAGAGAACAAATACAGCACAAGCTCCAAACCCTTACCGTCCTCTTTGCCTCTCTTGGGGAAAACCAGATCCGCCCTAGCTCTTCTATTAAGCAAGAAAAGAGATCGAGTCTTTTCCTGCTCTCCTCCCTCGCTTTCCCCTTCTCCGAACAACAGCTAGAGCGGCTTCGATGTTCGATTGTTCCAGTTGCATGTAGGCAGAAAGGAGGAGAGGAATGGAAATGCCAGCTGAAGGAGTCTTCATGGAAGCTGCGTCGGCGCCATCGCCGGACCTCTCCTTGCACATCAGCCTCCCAAACACTGCTCCCTCCGTCTCTGGCAGCGGGATGGCCATTGACCAGGGCAACAGCACCATCGAGCTTCGCCAGGCCGGTGGTGGCGGCAACAACGCCTACACGGAGCTCTCCCTCTCGTACCCTTCGGCAGCACCGCAGGCGGAGAGCTCGTGGCAGCAAAGGATGTCATCAGTGCGAGAGTCGCCGCCGTTCGACCACTGCTGCCGCAACCGCTCCACGCTCGATGGCTTCATGGAGGGGTCGAGGCCAATCAAAGGCATCCCTGTCTACAACAACAGTGTCTTCCCTTTCCTCCCTTTAGATCCCAAGTATGGGTTACCCAACCGGGTCTCATCCTATTGCCCTCAGTGGTCCTCCTCCCCATACTTGCCATCTTCCTTGTCTCCTCCATCGTCCTCCTCGTCGAGCTTCTCTTCCAATTTGGACATGATGCCATCGTCCTTGCTTAACCCGGTCGGCGGGGTCTCAGCATACACCCGAATGGTCACGCCACCGACAAGGTTCAATGGGTTCTCACCAGATCTATTGATCAAGAACCATTACCAACACCACCAGCTCTTCCAACATCCGCACCACCACCACCACCACTACAGCAACCACTATGGCACCAGACCCTTCGATTCCTCGCACAACTTGATGCGGTCGAGGTTTCTGCCAAAGCTCCCCGGGAAGCGGAGCATGCGCGCGCCCCGAATGCGGTGGACCAGCACCCTCCATGCGCGCTTTGTCCATGCCGTGGAGCTCCTCGGCGGCCATGAAAGTAAGCAGTTAACTTGATATGTCTCTCTTATGGATAATATGTCGTGTGATGGGTAGATGTTCTCGAAGTTTTTTTCTGCGTTGATTTCTTCTGACACTTTTGGGCGTTAAAGCTAATCGGCGAGATTAATTGTGGTTGACGTATGATTAGGGGCTACACCGAAGTCAGTACTTGAGCTCATGGATGTCAAAGACCTCACTTTGGCTCATGTCAAGAGCCATTTGCAGGTACGCTCTGCACAATAATCGTGTATAACTTACCTCCAAGACTTTCATGGATCCTCGTTCTCTCTCTCTCTCTCGCTCTCTCTCTCTTTGTTTCTCCTATCATCTTATCTGCGTACGGCAGTCTCCTCTGCGAGAAGCAGACACATCTATTCTTTCATTCACTCATTCAGTCAGTCACGCATATCGCTGCATCCGTTGGCTACTGTGCCGAATGAGAGAGAAAGGAAGAGAGTAAGGAGAGAAAAAGTTGTCATCATTTCACAATAATGCAACACCAAACTCGGACTCCACAGCATCAACGTAAGGCAGAAAACAAGAAAGAAAAGATCCCTTAAAAGGAAAGAATAGATATCGGCACTTGGATTGCAGATGGGTCTTCCCCTCCCTTCTTCTTTTTCTTTCCTCTCTTTCCTTTGCCGTCTCGTGAGGTCACTTCTACAGGACATGCTCTTTTCCTATATGATGCTACTCAGAGTCTCTCTCTCTCTCTCTCTCTCTCTCTCTCTCTCTCTCGCTTGACTGGTCTATGCATTTTTTCCAACTTTGCCTCTGCAGATGTATAGAACACTGAAGACCACTGACAAGCCTGCGGCTTCCTCAGGTAATTCATGCTGCTTAGCCTTCTAAGCTCAGTGATGTCTGACACAATGCCCTCTAATGAATTTTTTGGACCTCAATGTTGCTTCTTCTTATTCGTTCATGAAGGTCAATCAGATGGCTCGGGTGAGGAGGATTCAGCTCCAGGTAATGACGATCTTAACTTCGGACGGCTGCTGGTGGAGCAGAGAGTATCATCAGCAGATGGACTCAAACCAAGTCATGGTTTGGACTCCCTTTCAAGCATTACCAACACTGCTACCAGGTGGAGTAACCCATCGAGGCAAGCTCTACCTTCTCTCACCTTTGCCTTGGATCTTTTACAAAAGATGTAGTTTAACTCATGAGCTTGGGATTTCGTTGATGGGGATTCATCATCAAGACCACATCTACCTGAAAAGAAAAGGGGTCTAATGGCAGCTTTTGCTTTTGTCTTCCTTTTCTGTGATTGAGATTTCATGGGGAGATATGGTACTCAACTTGGAGGACTTAAAAAAGCAAAGACAGAAGAGGAAAAGAAGTAAGACACATAAGTTCAAAATCATATCAAGGAACAGTCAACTTTTATGGTGCCTATGTGCAATGGCAGTGTCAAGATTTACCCTAGGCACTGATGCATTGTCACATAGGACCAAAAAAGACCTACTATACCTCTTGTTTCAAGCACCCTCCTCCCTTGGCTTTATTACATTATACTATAGTGGCATGTTGATGGTTCTTCAACACCTCTTGACCTTTTCTTTACTTGGTATTTTTATTTTATCTTTCCTTCCAATGCATGGCTCTGATTCCAGAAATGTGTTTTTGACCTGACATGCACTAATACCCAGAAAACAATATGTTCCTTCATCTCCAAATTAGTATCTCTTGTGGCTGCTTTTGCCTTGTTTGGCCTGTTAAACTCTCACACATTTTCTTCCCTCTCTCTCTCTCTCTCTCTCTCTCTCTCTCTCTCTCTCTCTCTCTCTCTCTCTCTCTCACCTCCACATTTCTCATTAGTTCTCCTCCATGCAACCTTCTGATAGGACATGGACTCAGCATACCATTGCCTTCTTTTTTTGCCTGGAGAACTTAATAATAATAATACATAGTAGAAATGTGACTACTGCTGAGCCTTGTATTATTTATTGATGCTCATTATTACTACCGGAGCTGCTTTTAGTATTATTCAAGTTTCTCTTGTTTTTGAGCAAACTTCTAGTAATTTGATTCTGTGTCTTTTGCTTTCAGCAGTTTGCTGGTCTCTTGATAAGTTCTAATTACCTCTTTCCACTTGAAAACGAAGAACACACACAGTAAACATTGTTGTGAAAAATCTATTCAAGATCATAAACAAAAAATTGCTGAATGATATAATGGATCAGTGCTGAAGAGAGCTCCATGATTGCCACAGAGTTATGTGTAGCATATATTGGATCCTCATGCACTTTATATCTTTAAGAACTGAGAACAAACTCTCTCGGTTGGTTTGGCTTTCTTCATACACCTTTATTCCGTGTCTCTAAAGCAAGCTATTGTCATATCAAGGAAAAGGAAAGCAAATCTATGATGCAAGTAAAGAACCAAACCTTAGATAACTGGTATTTATGTCATTAAACTTAGTTCCATGAATATGATTTTTTTCTGAGAAATGGCTCAGAATTTAGTTCTGCCAGATTTCCTAAATGGATTCACATCATATTACTGATATAAGACATGGATAACTTCAACTATAGAAATATACTCATTTGAGTCATAAATAATTATTGTAATCAAATAAGGAAGGATGTTCTTCCAATATACACTTCCATGGAAATGTCATGCTAATCTTCTGAAGCTAACATTCATTATGCCTGCATTTGGATGTCTAATTACTGAGATTATGGCTAAAGTATCTACATAACACTCTTAGGTCTTTAAGGGTTCTCATGCATCTTTGTTTGTTTAACATCTGTAATCATTTCAGACCTCACTAAAATAGTTCCGAGCATATTCTCATAGTTATGAGAAATTTATTCTAGAAATAAAGATTATATCGATCATAATTTCCGAATTCTATATTTTGCTCGTTGTTTGTTGCCCTCAAAATCTCCGATCCATATGTCTAACATTAAGTCAAAGTTTACCATCTTGTTCTAATTTTGACCATTGAACACAGACCTAAACCCAAACCTGAAAAACATTGGTAATCAAATTGAGATCTTGCGAGTCGAAACCGTGATAGGGACATAATCTACTGATCCAAACCTAATTATTTTGAGCAGGATGGCAGTTCTAGATCAAAGATATCCGTCCAAATAATTTTCTATTCCAGAATCTGTGCTTGGTTCAATTGCATGTAAAGTAGCTGTCTGTGACATATGTGAGAAATTGATCTACAGATCCAAAAGAGGAAATTATGCCCTAAGAGTAATTTGGAAGAACCAAGGATCGATTAAAAAGATTTTGTGATTATTCTCGGTTTTACGATTATTTTCGGGGAAGCCGATAAGAGGATTTCTTAATGTATCATTTTGCTATCTAATGGGTGTAACTCATGATTGTTTTTTGGTGAGAAAAGTAGTTAGCAAATTATTTTCAACAGTTATTTTCTTTTTCTTCAAAGCTAGTAGAGTTTTAATTGTGTTATAACTAAAACAAATCCGTAAGAGAATCTATCATAGACTGGAGAGAAGGAATTAATCAGAGAACATTAGAACACTTCCAAAACATAATTATGTTTTTCCCTTGTTTATTTCTCTTTTTTCGCTAAATCAAACATGATATATACATGGCTGTTTAGATTGCTGAAAAAGAGAAAGATAGTGAGCATGTTAGATCACTGTCTATGTTTCTTGATTGTTGCCTGATGAAAGATTTTGGTTGATACTGCTGTAGCTTCAGCAGAGATGCATGGGCACAACCAAGTGCTGGTGACATAGATGAACTCAGGCCATCAGAATTCTCCTCTGATACTGAGGTTTTACCTTCTGGACTCAAATATATAAGATACTGCAAAGCTATCACATTGTTCTTGAATTTTGTGGGATCATTGATGATCATCAGGAACTCAAAAACCCTAGCTTGGAGTTCACCTTAGGAAGACCGGACTGGCAAGGGAGGAAGCATGTTTGACACACTGAGCATATGCACCATTGTGAGCAGTATACGAGGAGGAAGAGAAAGAGGGCAAGGCGACATCTATCAAGTGTGAAGATACAATGAAACAGTACTAAGCAGCCTTCTCTTTTTGCTTTCTCTCCTGTTGTGGCTGAGATGAGTAAAGCTGGAGTTGGTCATGGTAGGATTCTAACATTTACACATTGAAAGTGGGAAAGAAGGATAAAAGCAAAGCTGTTGTGGTGAAGCAGCGAGCAGCACTGTCATCCTCTTCTTTTCATTTAGTGCCTCAAACATGTTACTGTAGCCTGCAGCAACTTCTTACAGGTGTTGCCATGGTTGAACGTAAGAAATCTTTGACCAAAACCATTTTTATAGTGCTTCAAGCAAACCCGCTTGAGATGATCATGTGGATCATAGTCCTGCTTTATTTATATTAAATAATAATAGATAGTACACTATCATCTAATTATCATTCGACATACAATTATCATAAGGTGTCTATGATGAAAGAAAAAGATAAAAATCAGATGAAAATTATTTTTTATCTATCTGATCATATGAATAAGTGTCTAAGACAAATGTTTATAGCCTGCCTCCTTTCGGCGTCCATTTGAACAAAAGGACAACGGGAGACAATTGAAAGTGATTAGAGATTGTTTCCTCAAAGAAAATGAGTTTTGATCTTTTTTAATAATTTCCTCAAAGAAAATGAGTTTTGATCTTTTTTAATAACTCAGATCCGCACGCAAGTGATACAGCTTAGTATTTCCGTCTTAAATATACCTCAAGCAATCATATGCTCTGAACTACGTTGGATTGATTATATGTCAATAACTTTTCTCACTAATATTTTTAACACTAAAAATAAATAAATAAAAAGCTAGAAAATTAATTATATTACATCCAATAAAGTGAATGAGATGAACCGAAGAAAGCAAATGATACCAACCGATCTCATCTTAGAAGATTATTGACTAATATAATCCTCCTATCATGAGGTCCAAATACATATTAAGTAAATCACGTCCAACAAACATAATGCGAAGAAGCTAAATAAAAGGAGGGAAAAAAAAGAGGAAAAGAGAACAATGGCATACGTGTCGTTCTATGGGAAGTTGGAGGGCATATGAGTCAGATCAGTTCGATCAAATTGGTATTCCACAACGGTACACCGGCTCGGCCGTTGTCCTCTGTTGGGACCCACGAAGACGACGGCCGCGATCTCTCCGAACGTTGGCTAAGGATGGGATTCCCGGAATGCCCCTCTTCCTCTTCGTCGAAGACCACCCACCGCTCGGTGATCACCGTCCCGGAACGGCTTTCTGCCCTTCCGAGTTCATTCTCCTCCTGTTCCTCCGGAGGAACACCGCCGAGCAGCAGTTGCTCGAGGTCGGCGATGTCCTCGTCGAGGATGCTCTGCACCGCGGGGATCTCCGCCGGGCTGATGACACCGAGGGTGCGGCAGAGATCGAGGTAAGCGGAAAGCTGCGAGCTTTGCGCCGATGCTCGCCTAAGCACCCTCATTCCGGTCTCTCCTCTCCGTCTCCTTGCTTCCGATCGTCGATTCTGAACGGGTTTGGAAGAGTCGTGGCCGAGGATGTCGACGAGGAAGTGAGCAACTCCGTTGCAGATGCTGCTGTAGACCTCCAAGATTTCGATCATGACGCAGTCCATGGCCTCGAGGACGAGCCCCACCCCCATGCCGTCAGCGTACGGCCGTACTTGCAACAAGAGGTCGAGGAGGGTCTGGAGGCTTTCGAGCTCAGCGAGGTCATCGTCTGACTCGGTGTCCTCCTCGTCCCCTGGTTTCGCGGCTGGGCTGGTCGTAAGGGTGGCGCCTTTGACGGGCTTGTTGTGGGCGGAGAAGAGGGAGCGGTGGTCGAGGAAGCGGAAGTAGGCGCGGATGAAGGCGGAGAAGCCGGACGAGGAGGAGCGGTCGCGGAAGTCGGAGAGGTCGAAGGGGAGGCGGCCAAGGCGGGCGGAGGGCGGCGCGTCCTCGGAGCAGAGGAGGAGACCGTGGGCGAGGAGGAGCGACTTGAGGGCGACGGCCCAGGAATGGGTGCGGGCGGCACGGTGGGCCAGGGACCACATTAGCGGGTCGAGGAACGACGTCGGGGCGGTGCGCGCCCACGCGAAGACGCGTCCCGCGCTCTTGTAATCAACCGACCGCTCGTCGTGGCTCGTGGCCCGGATCACTGTCGCATCCACCTCCCGCCCACCACGGCGGGGGCAGTGGTGGTGGTGCCGGACGCTGGCCATCCTCGTCATGCATAGGCTGCCCTTATCCTTCGCGGCCGCCGCTGCTCGGCGCCACCACTCCCTCGGCGACGTCATGGTGCGGGGTGTCGCGCGCCGATCTTTGAATCAAAGATAAGACTTTTGCCGATGTGGGACTACCCTAGATCGTATCTACAGCTTTCTTCTTTCTTCTGGCTGGCATAATGGAAGGTAGCAGGAAGGAGACAGGGCATCATAGGAGGAGAAGAATGGAAAGCAGAGGAATGTGGGTGGCACGAAGGAGACACAGAGAGAGGAGAAGAAGAAAGAGAAGACCAGAAGAAGTGGTTGGTGGGGAAGAGTAGGGAGAAGTCAAACTGGTTTTATATTGACTGGATTTGCTCGTCTCGAGTATTCTTTTTGCTGCCCAATTGGTGGAACGTCGGGAATGGAATGGTCTAAACATGGCTGAGTAATGTTGTTCTGTAAAAGGATTTGAAGGAATAGATAGGAATTGCGATTACAGAGCTTTCAGCCATAGAAAGCAACGAAGACGAAGAAATAACAAATGAATCTGAATCTGATGCTGAAAACACAGGGGAAGAGTTGGTCGAACTGAACGTTTTGACTCATTCATGGCTTTAAGGGATGCCATTTCCTTGGAAAAGCTGAACCTTCAAAGGCCATTTCGAAGGTTTTAATGGAGGATTAACGATACATGTTTGCATGTCATGCCAAATTCCTCAAGGCAAGCATGTCGTTCTCGCATCGACCACAGAGGAAGACCGGAGGGACGTCATCCTCGTCCGGAATCCCCACACAGCGTGTGTGCTGCCAAACCTCACAGATGTCGCAGCAGATCATCCGCTCTCCGTCCTCCTCCTTTCCACCACACAGGCAATCCACGATCTTATTACCACCGTTTCCACCCTCGTAAATCTCCTCTCCGTCATCCCCCTCCATCCTCCCCTCTACCACGATGCTGCTTCCTGATTGCATCAGTTCATGGACCAAGTCCGAGTCCCTGCACCTGACACCGACGATGGAGTCTGCAACGAAGCTCTTCAGTCCCCAGTACACCGCCCTGAAGTGTCTCCCCACCTCCCTCTTCAGCTCGCCGATGGTCGCGTGAGCAGGAACAACCACGGTTTCATGCGGTGGCGTTCTCTCCACATCGGCTCCATTCATGCGGATGCTGCACGAAAGCTTAAAGTACCCACGGCTACCTTCGGCCTTCTCAGGTGGCGGTCCCTGCTGATAGTCCTTGACCAATTGCTTAGTGTCCATGACCATCCTTACTGCTACCGGAATTGCATCGAGCATGCCGGTGGCTGCTGCTGAGCTCGGCTCCTTCAGGATGTGCTTGTACAGGTAGAACATGTCTCTCATCAGCTGCGCCCTGGTGAGCTGCAACCTGATCCTCGACTTGGCATGATTACCTGAAGCTAAGTTGTCATGGCCAGTGAACACATTGGATATGTCCTCCAAGCAGTACTCCAGCACTTTGGTGATCGGATTGACGGTGCGACGGACGACGTAGTTGCCAACAATGTGATTTCCCAGCGTTTTCAGGACGTAGTCCAGCAATCCCGTGTCGCCGACGTGTGCCCTCGCAGCGTCTCTGATCTCCTGCCTCGTGACCCACCTCAGCTCGGAGTTCTTGAGCTGCTCCACGATTACTCGAGCCGCCATCTCCACCCTTTTCGTCGACCACCTGCACGACGCTTCAGTGATGGCTCCATTGTAATCCATGGAGTTGGGCGGAAGGCGCGTCTTCAACTCGATCATGAAGCGGAACAGGTCGCCTAAGGTGAGCAGCACTTGGTTGCAGAGCGACTGATACTTGCCGACGATCACTGGGATTTCACGACCGAAGCAAGCGAGGTGAGGAAGCAGAAGACGGAGAGGAAGGGCGTGGAGGGCATCCACAGAGCGTTGATACATCTGTTCAGTGACTCCATAGCTTCCATGACCAAACCTGTATCCCCATCGACCGAACCACGGCTCACCATAGGCTACACCATGGACCAATCTTAGCTCCATTTTACCCTTCGTTGATGCATCGATTACGCTTATCTTCCTTCAAAAGTTCAAGAACTCGTAGAAACTTTGTGTATTAGTGTGCAATTGAAACAAATGCAAAGAACTGATGCTGAACAGAAGGAAATGGATGAAGGAAACTACCTGACTTGCAATGCTGTGCATATCCTGTCCCACATATCCATAATCTGATGACCGGAAAGGAAATGAGAACCACCTTCAAAGCCATTGATGCGAAGCAGATGCCCAAAACCATTGGAATGCAGGACTCCATGCAACAAACAGCGGTTTGTGTTCACCAGCTTCGATCCTGCTGTAGGTTTCTTTGACCACTCTGCATTGGAGTGCAGGCATCTGTTCTGCACCTCCGACAAAGTGTCTTTGGTGGGTAAGACAAAGTGAAATCTCTTGCTGCAAATAATGTGGTGACCCCAACCTACTCAGACGATCTCCCGAGGAGACAGCATATCACACACAAAGTATATGTTGGATAACGTTCATCACTGAGAAAATTCAGACTAAAACCTAACAATTTATGTTGTAGAATATAATGTAATGCTAAAGAACTGAATGCGAATTCATATCTGGAGTTTGATGGTACCAACAGAGACGCAGTAGCGACATCGACGGCAGGTTGATGTTTCTACATCCTCTTCCAAGACAAACAGTCGAACACTTGTGGGAGGATGGCGATGCAGTTCGAGCTGAAAAGAATGGCACTGCAGCTCTCCTTGTGCTACAGCTTCAGGGTGGGCAAACACGAGGAGAGCTTTAAGTTTGTCCTGGAACGAGCCAGTGAGATGAGTTGGATTGCCTGCGTCACAGAACGAGTCAAACCCAAAGCTTTGCTCCCCTCTCTTCCTCTTCCTTGCACCTTCAAAGGGGATGCACAACCTGGCCATGATCAACATCTTTGAGCTGAAGTAGCCTGGTAGAAGTCTATATGATGTGTTGGAGGAGAACACAGAAGCCTGTGCAGTATGATCACACACTTGGTGCCTAAGCAATTAATTTTATGATAAAAGCATATGGATTTGTTCTTATGAAATTGGCTGAAAGCCTACTTGCTTTCAGCATGATTGAATTCTAAAATCAACAGAGAAAAGGGGTGTTGTTAGCCATGAAAGGTTTATAGTTGGCACCGAGATTGGTGTGTTCATATTCTCCCTCCATGATCACCATATCAAACAGATGGATGAAGAGAGGAGCAAATAGAGAAGCTAAAAATGCATTGGATTGTGATAAAATTGAAGTTTTTGAGTCCATCTGAGGTGTTTATTATTGTATTTAAAAATGGAATGCATGTTCTAGAAACTTGGGGTGTATTCTCAAGTGTGAATCATATCTTATAACACAGTTAGGTGGCTTGGATGGAGTTTGTGAACTTGAGCAGAGTGATATTTAATGAGTGCAAGCAACATTAATATTGAGGACAAGGCATCGATCATTGGTAGTACAGTGATAGATCATTTTCTACCTTACAAGAAGGCCACCAATGCATCCATCTATCAACCAAGGAAATTGTCAAGCTGTATGGAGTCAATCCACCTTTGGTGGAAATAGTAAATTTGGATCCCGCAATGCATCATTCATTAAGGAGTCACTCGACATCGGAGAGAAAATAGCTTAACGCAATTTTGCCAAATATACAAGAATGACACAGTAGATGTCTGTCACGGAGAAGAACAGCATAATGCCAAATATACTTGGATCTCACATGAAAGACCAGCTTAAAGGGTAATTTAGCTGAAGATGCAAATGCTCCTATGCTGGATGCTGTCCGATAGTAGTAGCAATATGGTGGATTCCTTCAATCTATGCGAGAGCTTACTTTGCAGGTTACGATGATGTTATGTACAGATGCAAGAAATGGGTTTGCTGTCAATCCTCGATAGATCGCCAGCCATATGTTCGAGTAAGCCGAATCTGCCCAAAGAACAACACTTTAATTCACAGCAGGAAGGGCATAGTCATGCACATACATAATTGAAGTTTTACCTGGGCAAATGCATAAATTGCTCGCAGAATTCGGGCATAATCAGTCCCCAGCATTTGAATCACGACATCTGCCAGAAATGTCCCCCACATCCTGTACAAAAAGTAAGGCATCTACAATTTCAATCATGTAGCGTATGAGTGCTATAAATGCAGAAACACAGGATCATCTTCGCTTAAACATTTAGCTCAATAACTTGGTAAGCTTTCATGGCAATTTGTTTAATTGGGATGAGTCTGTGTGTATACAAGTATGTATTTGCATCCTAGTTATCCTAATTCCAATTTTCAAAAACATGAGATTACAATTGTGAAATTGCAAAACATTGATTCTTCAAAATTGTTATATCTTCACATTTCAAGCATGCTTGATCCATCTTTCTTGGCTAGGAACATCACTGATAAGTATTAAACAGAAACAAGAAATCATACTACAAAAAGAGTAAACCTATTGAGGGCTCTTTTGTTTCTTACAATCGGTTCTATGTTGGATTCCTTCTTGAGGGCAGAGGGCCATCTGCAAGTGTCTAGTTGTCAGCATATATGCTGACTGCAAGCACCGCCACACATGGGCATTATTCCCTCAAGTCAAAATTTGCAAACCGCTAGCCATGGCCAAAGCGAATAAATCTTCTTTTTTGTCCCATTTCTGAATCACCAGGAGTCACCACCCTCACTTTTGCTTGTCTGATCTACTGAATATAATGTCTGGCTCTTCATCTCTTGCTTCTTCATGTGCATATTGTTTATGATGAATCACCTATCTTTTATCATATGTTTTAGAGCTTCTAGGATTTGTGATGCTATAACAATCCTTGTGAGCTTTCTGTCTGCATTTTTATTTCTTCTGAAGTCCTTGTGAGCACAAGCTGTCTCAGCAAATAATGGGGAAAATGATAGAGGTGCTAATGTCATATCTAACAACCCATCTAAAGCAGACCAAGCAATTAGAAGCAAGTCACTTAATTCTTGTGTCCAAAACTATATTTTCTAATTGTTCTAGTATAGAACTATTGAAAATCATATGTACAAAAAGTTTGTGTAACAAGTCTAACTTCAAGAACAGTTCAGAAATTTAACTTTTTCGTATAGTTCACTACATTTAGAATTCAAAGATGAAAGCCAGCAGCTATGTCATCGATATAAACAAAAGCATCAAATCTTTACTCAAGTTGCTCTGAAGAATACAAAATAACTCTCACACTGGTCCTAGGATCATCATCACGCTTCTAAGTCCAAGATATCTTGATGCAGCATGAGCCAAACCCTGCATACTAGATGTTAAGCAAAAGATATTTGGATAATTTAAGTGTATCAAGGGTTAATAGATTATCTAGCTTGTCTTTGCTTGCCTAACTAATTAACGCTATTAGAGTGGGAGAAGAAATCATGTCTATCCAGAAGTAATGAAAGGTTGACCTGTCTTGCAGCAAGCTCAGCTGCTTTTGACTCCAGATTGATAGCAGCCAATTGTCCACCCTGACAACCACCACAGATGAAACATGTTTATTGTAGAAAAGTAATATAGGATAGCAGAACTAGAAGAGGTAAATGTTTGTCCAAATTCATGATAACCACTGAATCTTAAGAAAAGGAAATTAAAAGTCCAAAAATCTCTAGCTATTGGACATTTATTCACACGAACTGCAGGGTTCTTGCTTTTTTGATAAAACTAAAGCCCATAATTCTCCCATTCGTAAAATTATCCTTTGATACTCTAAAGAATAACATTGAGACAACAATAGTCATGTTTGCATAATATGATGATGAAGAAGTACCAGAAGAAAAGCATCACAAACAGAGGATGCTTAAAATTTGTGCAAACAATCAAGTTCTTTTCTCATATGCAATATTGCCAAGAAAATTGATAAACAAATTAATAAAGCTACTAAAGTTTCAACTTGCTTGAAAGCTTTTTATGCAAGCGTGTGCACAACTTATACATCCATATCTAGTTGTTTATATATGTGTGAAAGCCAGCATATTTGGTATATATGTTTAGCTGTGTAAACATAAAAGGCACAGGAACCTTAAACTTCCACATTAAATTTAAATATAGTTTCAATGCCAAGTCAGAAGTTAAAAGCTCCCAAATATTATTTCAGATGCTGAACAAACATATTTTCTGAGAATTAAGTGTATAATAAAAATAAAGATATTCTTAGAGAACTTGCTTTCATAATGTGCATGATAAAACTAACACAAATCTAGATATACAAGTGTGGCAGAAGTGCAAGATAACTAAAAGATTTATCAGATCTATTCATCAAAGATTAAGACTTCAAAATCTCATCCGACAAATTTTTTGCATTATGGTGTATGATTTGAATATATCTAAAATATCAGTTTGATGATGGTGTATGAGACCCACTTTTACCAAATGTTAAGGATTTGAATCC
Source organism: Musa itinerans (assembly GCA_001649415.1). Classification (NCBI taxonomy): domain Eukaryota; kingdom Viridiplantae; phylum Streptophyta; class Magnoliopsida; order Zingiberales; family Musaceae; genus Musa; species Musa itinerans. Next base: position 44,899 of record LVTN01000042.1, on the reverse strand, counting down.
TCGTCTGTCAAATTTTATCAGCTAAAATATTGGTCTAGTGATGGTGTTATACCAAAGTCACCAGCTACATTAACTTAATGCATATTTATTCATATTTTGGTAATACAAAAGGACAAACTGCATACCCGCTTAATTATCTCATGCTTTATCTCATAGTTGGCAGCCTCCAAAAGCATCTTACCAGAAAATTTCCTGGCCAACTAACATATAACACAAAAAAGAGAGATTATGATAATATGATGGAATCAAAGACAAATGTTTATAGGGCATCATGAAAAATGCGTGCATACCAACTGATATATCCTTGTCACAGTTAACATTCCACATCCCTAATAGAAGATAGAAGATCTAGTTAGTTAAAATACAACAAGATAAAACATGTAGTGATAAGGAAAAAAAGTTCAAGAAAGTAAACCTTCATGACTGCATGTTGAAGCTCCTTTGCCCCACCTCTCAGTGCCCCAAGAGCAAGGACCTTCCATTGACTTAGTCCAACTTCAAGACTTCCATGGCTATTCGAGAGTTTTTTGCCAACTGATGGAAGAGAAACAGGATGAATCTCCTCACTGAAATCAGCAAGTAATCCAAAGGAAGGTCTATGTTACACCCAGCTACTATGTCATACCAATATCAATGCAGGAGAAAAACACAACATGATAAACATTGGTGTCAGCCTTGGACAAATAGGATACCAGACAGCATATTCTTAGCCAGAAACACTTATCTGATACATGAATATGTCATGATATAGAAACAAGAATCACACAAGCACTCATACCTTACCAAAAGAAATTTATTCTCACTTCTACATTATCACAAACAGTGATTTAAAAGGCGCTAGGCGCCAAAAGGCGCCAAGGTCAAAAAACGCCTGAGGCGCTAAGCGCTCGCCCAAGCGAGGCGAGACGCTAAAATATAAAAATATATAATATAATTAATAAATATAATTATTTAAATAAAAATATGATATTAAATTAAAAAAATCTTACAAAATCACAATATCACATTAACAAAAAAATCTCAAAATTCAAAACAATAACAATAATTTCAAATAAATAAAAATTAGCAGTATTAAAATCAAAATAATATATTATTAATCTAATAAATAAAAAAATATTATTAATAGTATACAGTTAACAGTATACTATTGAGTTGATGTGAGAAGAGGTAGCAGCGAGCAGCGGGAGAGGCGAGCGGCGACAGTGGCAACGGCAACGGTAGCAGCGAGAAGCGGCAGCGGTAGCAGCGAGAAGTGGCAGCAGGAGCGGGAGCGGCGCGCAACGACAGTGGCAGCGGTAGAAGTGAGCAGCGGGAGCGACGAGCGGTGATAGTGGCAACGGCAGCGATAGCGATAGCGGCGAGCAGCGGTAGTGGGCGCGGGAGCAGCGAGCGACGATAGTGGCAGCGGTAGCAGCGACAGTGGCAGCGACGAGCAGGGTTAGGGTTGGGGAAGTCGCCAGAGGGATGTTGGGAGGTTGATATCGGTGCTTTAGTTGGTTCAATTGAACCAACTGAAGCACCGGAGACCGAACCAAACGTAAAACATTGGTTCGGTCGCCTGGTTTAACTCGGGCGCTCGCCCGAAGCGCCCGGCGCCTGGGCTCGGGCGAGCGCCTAGGCGGCTTTGAAGCGAGACGCCTGGACATGAAACGAGGCGCTCGGGCCTCGCCTCGCCTAGGCGAGCGCCCGAGCACCTATTGAAATCACTGATCACAAACTTAACCAGGATTTAAGATGAAAGAAAAAGGATAAATGTCATTATCTAAGTCTGCTTTGTAAAGTAGATCAGGCAATTAAATCCATCATAGCAGATGCAACCTACATGTCACAGGTGAAAATAGTGATGGAACAACTTACCAAGTATACTTCTTACACCAGTCCAATCAGGGACCAAGAGGAAATTTGCTTAGTTTTGGGTGGCACACACAAAAGGACATTTATATCAATTTTCTCATTTACAATTATTTTTACCTTTTTTATTAAAACTAATCTCAGATCATCTATCAATACTAGTTTTCAACTAGTTCCAGCAGTTTAAACTAAAATGGACTGGAACAAATTAAAAAGCCCAATGTGGTAATAGTCATTTACCTTCTCTTCTATGGTGGCAATGCCTCTTTAGTACTCTCTCCGTCCCCCCACCTGTATCTCTTCTCTATCCCACAACAGAAATCATTCCTCAAATTCCACAACCCATTAAAGATGTTGTTAGTTGATTATTGATGAGGTTCTCACTGTAAGATAGAACTTTATTCAGTAAAAATATATCTACTATTTCTGTCTTTCATTCATTATTTTTTCAATTTGTACAAGATCACCAGTGAATATCTGGCATATACCAACCTATCAAACCAGTTTAACTGGTGGCCCCAATGCAACACTATACCCGAGAAACAAATCATTGATGATGTAGCGTCTCCGCCTGGTGGGTAAAGCTAGTAAATACCACACACTGCATCCTGAGAGCCTTGCACACTGGGCTGCCCTATTCCATATAATATAACCATATCCCAGACGAAGAACTTTATCCTCAGTCACTATTTTCATGTATAAATATCATGATGCCAAGTGTGGCACTACATTGTATTAATATTTATCCTTGTAACATCTAATGTTGCAACCATGATAGGCAAAGAGCTAGTCACCTAGAAAGTCATCTAATTGTGACTGCACAGCTTGGCAAACAGGCATCGACTAGTATTGATCAGATGAAAAAAAACACCTGAAGATCCAAAGCATATCAGATTAAAATCCTTAATATTGACATACAATTGGAGCATAATTAAGACATCCTCAGATATAAACTAATGCCAAGATACCCAATCGTCTATTATAGCTATTAAGACTGTTAATTACGTAGGAGAAACATGTTAAACAAGTCTAAGTTAGGTTAAGGCTAAAAGAAAAACTGATCCACCCAAGGTTTCTCTGGGGTCAAAACTTAATTAAGTTCGTGTCAAATCTAAGCTGTTGATATTAGAGTTCTGCTTCTTAATTTGGGTTCAGTTCCTGTCCGGTTAGATCATGTTATTTAGAAGGATTACCTACAGTCCCTAGTATGGAAAGTAAATGCCAGCAACTTATTTTCTGGATTGGTGGCTGTTTGGGCGAATCAAGAAGCCAGCTTTGTATTAGGATGTCTTATGCAAACCCAAAGTTTTGGCTGACTGTTTCATGGGAAAATATGCATGAAAGAATTGATTTTACAATAAATAGTCATTCATATGGATGCAAAACATCAGTCAGAGAAAGTCTGTCATGCGTCAGTAAATACTGGGCTTTGAAAAAATAGTTCCGATAACTACAAGCCAAATGTTTCTGCTTATTTATATCCTCTGCTTTGTAAGTTATGGTGGTTATAGGACCTGTGTTTTTCATTCAACAAGCTATATACAAAGCAACAATCATAAAAAGTTTAAGAAAAGGCTTCCATAGGAGAACCCAAACATGATATTTTTCAATCTCCAGATTAATGCACAACACAAAATGGTTCCACAGACAGAGACATTTAACAATACACCTTTCAAGAAATGCTGCATGACAATGAAAAAAATGCATCCACTGATAAAAAAGAGTTACTGGGATTGTAAAAGTCTTGGAAAGTAGATGCTTATAGTTCTTTTTACTGTTTCGTTATCCTTCTGTGGTTAGAGCCTTCCATGCAACAATTTTCCTTTATGTTCATTGTATGTTGCAGCGGAGCAAATACTACTAACTACAGTCACTTGGTTGAAAAAGAACATATCCATGAAAGTATTTGCAGTCATTTAAGGCATTCATCATTTCAACATCTATAGTTATACAAACAAAATCACATATCTTTAACTTCCATAGCCAAAAGGAATGGTGACAAGTACCTCGAATATTCACTCAGCAAGTGGAGAAAAATTTCTACTTCAAGGTCCTCTGTTGACAATTTACTTGAGCAAGGAATGCCAAGTTTTTTTCTAACTCCAAGTAAGATATTTCTGTAGGAAGGTCTCCAACCCCTTCAAAGATAGCAACAAACAATGGTGTAAACATAATACAGGATTCTCACTATAATCAGGGACAAACCAAAGATTCAATTTGCACTGGAAAATTTACGCCAATGGATTGAGTTCACCATAAAAACAATAAAATGAGAACATACATCAAAATCTAAGAAGCAAATAACAAGTACAGGACACTGAATTCTTAAAAGTTCCTAACCTTAATGTTGCCCGAGCATCTGCTGCAAGGTACAAGAATTGTGACTCTAGGTGTTCTATAAAATCTTCTCGTTCTTCAATATATTCACCATTCACAGTGAAATCAGCATCTCGTTTGCTTGTGATAGATTTTAATAATGGGCTGAAGAAGCTGCAGCAGATAAACCTTAAATTTTGTTCAAAACAGGAGATTTGCAGGTCAATAGTCAAATACTTAATTAGCACACAGGAGCTTTGAAAACTGAACATGTGCTGAGAAAAATAGGCAAAGTATGAATATCCTCGTATGTATATTTTTATTCTTGGAAGATTGATATCCTTCAAAATTCAGAAGATCAATCTACTTGCACTAGTAAGGTCGTATATATTGACCCTCCCTAGACCCCATAGATGGAAGTCTTGCACACTGGGTGACCCTTTATATCCCTTACAAGAAGCATAAGATTAACTACCAATTAAGCCAAAGGTACTGACTGACTGACAAAAGGTTTACTTAAATAGTCAAGCCGTATCTTGATTTGAAATTCTTTAAAATCTTATGACCATAGAGATAGGGTTGAGCTCCTTCCTTGGGCTGCAACTGTAATAGTGTTGTAGATCAGTACAAAGCTCAAAACTTCAAACTTGAAATTTTAGTAACTACTGATGGCTTAGAGCCCTCCTCCTCTCCCCATTCCCCAAGATGTGCCCACCCTTGCCTCAAAAACTTAAAAAATAATTCTTCGGTTTTGTAACTTCTCTCTACATTTACGAAATTTATAACTAGATAGGGTAAAACTGTGTTAGGAATCTCATACCCTCTAACAAGTGCTTCTCTAGTTGGATGAAGAGAAGAAGCTCTGCACTTGCAAAACTAAAGGAAAGTGGAAGATTTTATTAGTGGTACAAATGTCTTAGAGATGTTCACAATCAACTATATATAGGCTGCTATTGCCAAACCTAAATGCAACTAATTATAATATCGTTTTACTAAAATTCCCTATTGCCTTTTTGTCTAAATCCCACATATGGGAAATCTTTCCCAGCCAACATACTCAAAAATTTTATTCTCCCTAGAGACCTGTGGATATTCTCCTAGAAGCCAATGACTTAGAAAAGGTTGCAGTGCCATCTCAGCAGATAAAAGGTCTGATCAACCCCATCCATCTTGTCTGCCCCAAACTAAAGAGCAACTTGGTCCGAGCAGGTCTAGTTGGTTGGATTGAATCTGCAACCTCATGAATCGACTGACCTAGCAGGTTCAATCCAACATTATAACTGCTTCACATGTATCATCGACCACACGTGGGTATATCATATTTCAGTCTACCATAGGTGTAAATGGCCGGGTTAATGTTTAGAAGTTTCTAGCTCAACCCAATTATAGCCAAACCAAATTTTTACCACCACTTGGAGGCACATGAATAGCTTCTGAGGTCTAAAACCATGAGGAGCACATTTTTAGCAAATTCACAAAGCGCTTCAAGATTTAGAAATCTTTACATGAGATTAATTATTTAACACTAATTATGAGCAATTGGATACCATTTTTCATAGCTCAACAATTCATGATGGTATTCATTGGCCATAAAAAGTAGATTCAAGGAAACCTACATTTCCATATAGTTATTCAAACTCTAGCCAAAGAAAAAAGAAGTGTGGTGGAAAGGGAAACTGATCTTGGGACAGATCAATAAAGTATTCACCTTCAAAGAGGGCAAGATAATCACTACTCGGATGTAGACTATTTCCCGCATGGAATTCTACATTGTTTCTGGCAAGAACTTGCTTGTGCGTCAACTAGTCTCAAAAGCTTAGCCTAATCTACACCGGGTGAAATAACAGGGGGCATGACTTAATCTGATAACATGATAAGATTTTAATTGGCTGACCACAAATCCCAAAAGCTTAAGCTACTAGAAAAACGCCCAACTAATACATAAACTCTTAACAATTTCCAATAAAACCACATGTAACAAACCAAGAGAGTGAAATTAGAGCAAAAGAATCAAAATTCTTTTGAGTCAGGAACTAAACACTTTGCTGCTATCATGAAATAGTAATTAGAACATACTTCCATTAATCGGCCGAACATACAAAACCAAGCAAACATATCGAGATTTAAAGCACAAATTGCACTCCACATGCAAAACCTTCTTTTTACTTTTCAAAACTCTAAAAATACGGAGACAGAAGTGGTAACTCAAAGAAAACTCACCTCGGTCCGAACAGAATGTGTTCTAGCTCAATTAGTTCAGCATCCGTCGCGAGTTCAAGCACCAACCTCAGTTCTGGATCAAACGTCTCTGCAAAACAAATGTCGGTAAGATCCAATCATTTGCCATGTTCTTCCTCATCTTTAGAACAGAAATTATAAAGAACAAAACTTTCACGCAAAGACGAAGTTTACCTGCTCTTCGGGCGGGCACTTCTGCCTTGGGAGGGCACAAACGGAGACTGGGACAGCCACTTGGAACCCCACGGCGAGGAAAAGGAACGATTTTCCGGCTCACCGCAAGTTCAATCTACAAATTCCATTTCGACAAAACCTAGTCGGTTCAGCGGATCCATCCCCGATTCGTATCAAGCGAAAGATTAACATGAGATGGAAGGACTAACCCAAGAAGAGGAGGAAGAAGAAGGAGATAGGTCCCGTCTAGGGTTTGAGGCGGTACCGAAGGAGAAAGAGGAGGGGAGATGAGCGGAGACGGACACCATCGGTCTCCGCCGCGGCCGTCCCTCGCGCTCGCAGTGAGCCGAGTGACGAGGCAGCCGCGGCTTATATTTGGATATGGGCGATTTTTCTTTTTTCGAAAATTATTTATTAGTTTTCATCACTCACATGGAATTTTTTTGTTTTCTTTTTATTTAAAGAAAAAAAATTGTTGTCCACATGAAATCCTTGCGTCAAGATTCGGGATATCGACCTTGATGATCGTTTCAGACTCGTTTGGCAACGCAAAGCGATCGAGACCAATAGAACATAACAACCATTCATAAGGATTGCCCACTCATTTTATTTTGTTTTCTTTTTCTTGTGTGCCACAAAAATTATATGACCTATTAATGTGAACTTTATCACTTGCCACCTTTCATTCAAAATCAAATAATTCAACATCAATTCAAACTTTACTTTATTTTTTTAAACTATGAGTCAAACCTAATATATATATATATATAATGATTTTTTCCATCATTGAGATTATTCTATCATAATCTTCCTGTTTATCTTTCCCAATTCATATATGAGTTTAGGATATTCATATATGAGTTTAGGATATTCCTCTTACTCGTAAAGGTTTAAATTTCAAGTTTGCATCTTTTTCGATACTATGATATGGTCACATCTATTTCTAATGGTGTGATTCATCTTTATTCAATCAAATCGTAGCTTGGGTTTTTTTTTTTTTTTTTGACTCATTCAATTTTTTATCCTCTGATATCATGTTAGAAATTTTACAATACTAAATTCGAGTCAAATAAATCAGGATTAATATATATCAAATCATGAGTTGAATCCAACTAAATTATACTCATTTGATGTTAAAAAAAGTATAATTTCGATCAATCAATATTTTAAGAGAAAAGTCTTGTTGAGACATTCGGATTGGCTAATGAATTATTACATAAGTAATAGGTCTTAGGTCTGAGTTTTTCATCGTTTAATGCAATAAAAATAATTTTTAAATTTTATAAAAAATATTTTTTAGGAGAAAAAATATTAGATTTTCTCACACAAACTAGTTATTTGGGTAGATAGATTCTCAAATAGTTTAAACATATCTAATACAGTATTACAAGACCTCTTGTTAGCTCTAACACATTATCGACACATTGAAAATATTCATCAAGAAATTAGAAGTTGAATCTTAATAATATATAAATAGGGAGATAAGAGAACACCTTGCCTGATCTATTATTCACCCTTAGATATGTAGAACGTTCACCATTGGAACAAGAACGCGTCTATTATGGAGAATAGATGCACTCATATATCCAATTAATAAAGTCTCTAAGGAAATCAAGAATCTTAAGCATCTCAGCCATTGAATCCCAAGAAAGCGTATGAGTAGGTGTTCTCGGAATTCACTTTTTATCATAATAATTTATAGACAAAATAAGACTATGCTATGTCCTCAATATTTTTTTTTATCTATCGAGATATATATTGTTCAAATCTTATTTAATTCTTCTTAAATATTATTTGAGATATTTTCTGACTATTTAATATTATTTTATCATTAAATGAGACACGCATACAGATAGACTAATAACATTTTTAAACACTCAAATGTTACCAGTAGAATAGCCTCAAGTGAATGACTTCGTAATCTTCATTAGTGATAAGATCATTTAGTCCCATATTAATTTAGGAGTATGAGAACCAATGATTCATAAGCTCCGAAAAGATAAAACCAAAACTGATATCTTTCCTTTTATTTTTGCCTAAATTTTTTTGGAAATAGAAATAAAGACCTGAGAACAGTGATTGAACTCTCTGAGGCAGCTTCCTTCATCCTTCATCCTTACCACCACCAAACCTTTATTTCCCTACAGAGAACAAACAAGCAAACCAAATCACCGTGGCTTGCTTTTTTCCTTGCTCCACGAAATCGCACAAGAGACGGAAGCTGTAGGGCAGCATGTGCATGGGGTTCTCCGTTCAAGCTCCTGGCTTCTCTGATAGCCATGCACATGCCCAGCTTCCACTCGCACACCTGTGCATGGACTTCCACATTTCGACTGGAGACACCCATGGCAGAGGTTCTGCGGCAGTTATACAAGCAGAGGAGGACAGTGCCTACTTCCAGCTTCGCTCTTCTTGTGAGGAAACATGAATGAGGAATCTAGTAACGCTAATGGGGGAAGAAAAGAGGGCCTCCGCTGGAGCCTCGTCTGCCCTCCTGTCTGCCTACGTCTGTGGCCACATGAGCTCCACCGCTTACTAGAATCCATGGCGTGTACTGGCACGCACTACGAGAGGCCTCTAATTATGCAGCCGGTTCACGCCCGTTGCATGGCCACCACCCCTTCCCCCCGGACAGACGCGAGCTGCACCTCTCTCTCCCATAATGGATCCCATGCCCATCGCCTTCTTCTGGCCTTTTGGGTGGCAGTGTGTACATGCAGACAGCTGATGGCTTTGGTTCTTCTTTCCCCGCCTCCATATCCTGTCAAATCTTCACAAAAAACCATCCGCAAAGTGAATTGGATTGTTTCAATAGTCTCGAAAAGGACAGTTGATTGGTCGACAGTATGGAGTACTCATCACTTATCATTCAAACCAGAAGCTAAAGTTTGAGTTAAGCCATTCCAGTAGACTAAGATGGAAACAGAACCTATCGTTGGCAAAGAACATATCTTATTTGAAGTAATGAAAAAGTAGAAGGAATTCATGTGCGATCCGAGTATAATTAAGGGAAAAGCACCGCAGCTTATAATTAGTGGGCGATGCAGACGCGACTCGAGGGTTGTGACTTTACTGTGGAAGACGAGGCATCGCTGAATCTATCAAATCGGCAACAGAGTGATGATCACCAGCTACAGCACCAGTGGGGCCATTCCAATCCACGCGATGTGGGGTCAGTGTCCCGCAATCATTTCTTCTCATGAGGGTAGCAACACCTTTCGACACATCCTGCGTTGGAGGACAAGTGGACAAGCTCTCATTCCAGTCTCAAATGGCTAGTGGGGGAAGGTGAAGCACCATTTATTATTGTGTCCTGGAAAATTTTGTTCAAACCAGCTTGACTTCGGGGAGGACGACAGGATGCAACTTTTGATATCGACTCCCTTCCCCACCGCCTGCCTGCTTTCTATTCACTATTTGTTGTGGCATGTTTTGTCTCTGTGTTCTCACCTGGCAATTGAGTCCATCCTGATCCATAATTTAGTAGGGTTTAGTTGAATTAATGAGTTGTTTCTTCAACATGCATTTGAATTATATGGGTTAGGCATTTGTGTTCTTCCATCTGGGCTTCGAACTCTTCCTTTGAAACATATTTATCAGATTCAGATGCTGAGTTGTCTTTGCTTCTTCCGGAGGTCTCTTCCGGCACTGTTTCTAATTGTTACTCTCTCTCTCTCTCTCTCTCTCTCTCTCTCTCTCTGTGTTTCGTTTTATTCTCTCTTTTTTCTTCGTAGAAGCTGAATCACCCAACAGTATTCGCTTCAATGGCTTTTGCACGTTCTCTCACACTAGATCACGTTGTTCTTCGGTCAAACAAGGGCCCGCTGATCTATTCACTAGATCACCACTTGAAGCTTGCATGCAGAATACTTCCATTCCATCGTCTTGTGGAAGGAGAAGCTAATTAAGTTCCTAAACATTATGCTAAGACGTATCTGAAACTTCCATTCTCTCAAAGTATTAGAACAAAAATGATCTCGAGAGGTGATCGCAGAGAGTAGATGAGAGCCAAAAGCTCCCTTGCACTACATATGTACAATTATTATGAGGAATGCATGCAGTGGCAGCAGATACATCATGATCGTCATCCCTTGGTTCTTATGATTGTTATGGTGCCCCTCCCACGTGTTTGGATCCGTGTGAGGCTGACGACCACCTTACCGGAGAGGCCAGGGCCGTCCGGCGACACACGGGGGCCCTGCGCGTACTCCCCCACCGGGTGGCGCACAGGCCGCCTGGGACGCATGAGAATCCTCGCGTTGATGTCGTCAAGCGTCACGTCGCCCTCCGCTCCCCCCGGCTTCACCACAGCAAAGGGGTACACCACGCCCATATTCGCCTTCGTCGTCTTACTGCATTGTCTTCTCTCGCATTCTGTCATGCCCGCAAGAATTAGACTCTGTCAAAAGAGTGTGCTGCGTGCATGTTCTTGGTTCATACACATGTATGATTCAATTACCTCTCAAAGTAAGCGCTTTTGCTTTAGAGCTACAAGGTTTCATGTCTCTTGATGACTGAGGAGGATCTTTTCCATGTAGTTGATCGGAGTTCTGTGGCTCTTCGTAGGAGGTGGAAGAGGAGAGAAGTGGCTCATGTGGGTGCTGCAGACCGGTGACTTCTGTGTTGGCATCCAGCAGCACGTTGAAAGGGTCATCTGTGTGAACATGGAGCGATTAAAGGAGTTCTTCTAGTATAATTATTACCATTAACCTATAATTGTGTGCCAAAGCAAGACATAATTCTCACTACCTGGGATGATGACATTATCCTGTAGCATGTAGCTCAGATCATGCAAGGAGGGATCGCCATGGCAGCTTGAGTCCCAAAAACCCTACAAAAGGAGAAGGCAGAAGGAGAGAGTTAGGAAAAACTCAACTCAGCGTTAAGCTCCATATATAATTCGAGTCTTAATTACTTGAAGAAGATTCTGGAGGCCTTCGTTGGTCGTCGAATCATGAACGGGGGACGAAGCTGTCAACCGCCGCCTTTTGCACCGGTCGCTCCACTCGGCCACCGCGTCTTGCAAGTAACCGGTGGAGGCCTGCGACGACACTGGCGACTCCATCTCCATGGCTATCGGTGATCACCAAAGCAAACATCAGTGCTGTCGAGCTCAAAACCATGCCAGTGTTTGCAGAAACCAAAGAAGAGAAGGGTAGTGACTACCACTCAAAGGCACGAGTTGTTCATGGAGATCTCCAGCTCCAAAGGTGTGTGGATCCCAATCCCAGGAGGGTTGGTAAGGGAATAGAAAATGGGTGTCCATGGCCATCATATCTCAAGAACAAGTCTGCTGCTGCTGCTCTTTCTCTCTCTCTGCAGGGAGGAGGGAGGCGGTGGTGTTAAATAGGAGGCTTTTGGGAAAAGGGGCAGCCAAGTTGGATGATTAGAAGCAGTCAGTCAATGGAAGAGGGAAGGTAAAAAGGTGAAAGAAATATAATATTCAAAGTGAGGAACCAAAAGAAAAGTTGTCTCTTTCTCGTGATTCGTTATGTTGATCTTTTTTTTTCTTTCTTTCTTTCTTTCTTTTTTTTATTCTTCTTTTAATCTTATGGAAAATCCTTTTGGGGGTAACTTTCTGCTGCTCAATCTTATGAACTAATTAATTGTGTTGCAAACTTTTCTGGGTGGCACACTAAATTATTGCTAGTCTCATGTGTTATGATCGAATTCCCAGGCTATATAATTTTATGATCTTATAAATATAATTTTTATATATAATATTATTATTCACTTTGGAAAAATATGAGGAAACATCGCAGTGCTGTCGAGCTCAAAACCATGCCAGTGTTTGCAGAAACCAAAGAAGAGAAGGGTAGTGACTACCACTCAAAGGCACGAGTTGTTCATGGAGATCTCCAGCTCCAAAGGTGTGTGGATCCCAATCCCAGGAGGGTTGGTAAGGGAATAGAAAATGGGTGTCCATGGCCATCATATCTCAAGAACAAGTCTGCTGCTGCTGCTCTTTCTCTCTCTCTGCAGGGAGGAGGGAGGCGGTGGTGTTAAATAGGAGGCTTTTGGGAAAAGGGGCAGCCAAGTTGGATGATTAGAAGCAGTCAGTCAATGGAAGAGGGAAGGTAAAAAGGTGAAAGAAATATAATATTCAAAGTGAGGAACCAAAAGAAAAGTTGTCTCTTTCTCGTGATTCGTTATGTTGATCTTTTTTTTTCTTTCTTTCTTTCTTTCTTTTTTTTATTCTTATGGAAAATCCTTTTGGGGGTAACTTTCTGCTGCTCAATCTTATGAACTAATTAATTGTGTTGCAAACTTTTCTGGGTGGCACACTAAATTATTGCTAGTCTCATGTGTTATGATCGAATTCCCAGGCTATATAATTTTATGATCTTATAAATATAATTTTTATATATAATATTATTATTCACTTTGGAAAAATATGAGGAAACATCGATGCTGTCAGTTTATTATATTTATTAATTGTGATTGGAAACATGATGATGAGATGGTGGGATGACAATGATTTGAGTAAGAGATATACTATCCATGATAAATTACATTTCAAGAGTTGAACAAATTAACATCTTCCTCGCCCAATTCGATAAGTTGAATTATTGAGAATATATATATATATATATATATGGCCCAGATATCCTAATTGTAGTGGTTAGGAATTCTCTATTCAAAAAAAAAAAATTCTATTTTTTGCTGATATACTAGATTTGTTTTATTATCATGATATTTATATTAGTCTAATTCGAATTAGACTAAGATGTATAAAAAGTATAGTATAATCGAAAGCTTGAATGCTTCTTCGATAGTTAAGATAAACTCGAATGAGTGTTGCATAGTTGACTTGTATAAAGATTCAAATTAGATGAATTTTTTAATATGATTCATTTGATGTTTAAGTTAGTACATGACAAATGAAGAGTAATTTCAATAAACAATAGCTAACTTCAATTAACATGATCCGAATAGGTTTTAATAGTAGATAAATCGATAAAAATATTTTTGGAACACAAACATAATATTCGCTCGAATCAAAAGGAATATTTGTGAGATAAGTAAAATTTTCTCCTAGTATATCATTTTTGGGTACGAATATACTATTTTCTTGAATGGCTATTTTGGACTGGCATTAATTGGATCTTGCCTTTTTACTATTGACTAAACTATAATATGTCTAATCGTGACTAGGGATGAATAATTTTCATATCATCCTATACAGATGTCAAAGTTCAAGTTGAGAATGAATATTTTTTCAATATTTTCCTATAGAATAGTTGGTATGTGAATTATATCGTGGATGAGTTTAATTCTCTAGAGGTTAGTTGGGTTTGGATTAGTTGAAAATCATTAATTTTGTATGAGTTTCGATTTGATTGTATGATTCAATTGGAATTTGTGTAACAAATCGTCAACATGAATCATAAGTATTATTGGATGAGATGAGTCGATTAGAAATCTTGATTCCAGCAAAGTAAAGACGATTTTAGTAGGAATATGTTAGTCATAAGAGGTAGAGAAAAATTTTAAAATATTTTAATAGAAACTATAAATAAAAGATTTAAGTATTCCAAATTTAATTAAATGTATGACTTCTTACGTATATCAATGATAATAAAATATTCATATAACTGTTCTTAAAAATTTTCTTGCTAACGTTGTTATTGTTTAATAAAAAAATAATGATATGTTTCATCCTAAATAGTTGAAGGATTACAATTTGTTAAAATTGTTGCTATAAAAAGGGTAAGAGAAATATTTTATACACCTCTTTTGCTAAACACATTATTTAACGTTAAGTTGAACTTTGTACATATCTGAATAGACGGAGCTAATTATTGATTGCAACAAAAGTCAACACACTAACTTAGGTACGACATTGAAAATTTATATTTTATTTAGAAAGAGAGAGACATTAGATCGACGAATTGAATTGAAACTTACATATATAATATATGTTAATATCATCAATGGAAATGACTCGATAAGAGTTGAGAAACCAAATGAGGGGAACTCTATCGATGAGGAGCTTTCGACCTCGTGAGATGGTGTCATATTTCTGATTTGATCTATTCGATACCCAGATTAATGTATAAAGTGAATAGAGATTCAAAAGATTCATTTATTTGTAGTCGAAGTTCAACGTAGTGATAATCACTGATATAATTGATTTGGCATAATAATAATCAACATGATATATTTGATGTAATAATTACTGAAGTGAGATATCTCTTTTTTTTTTTTTTTTTTGACATCCACGTTGTTGATGACATACACAAAAATATGGATTCTATAATTGAACAAAAAAAATATGATCTTACCTTACCTATTCTCCAATTAATGACATGCACACATATTGGCCAAAGCATTTGTAAATAAAATAATAATTTAACTTTGTAGAAAGCACCACAAGATTATCATATTATGGTTTTCAGGATTTCTTTTGTCCGAAAGTTTCGTTTTAGCAATGTTATAATGAACAAAGGCATTTTGCATTAATATAATTATAATGCACGAAATTAATTCACCAATACAATCATGTTAAAGTGAATGGATTAGGAATATATTAAAACCAACTTAATGAATAAAATAAGAAATTATAATATTTGTGACATCGAATCCCTATGAACTTTTTATATGGCATATGATAAAAGGCATTTCGAAAATAGCATACTTATTGGTTCGTATATAAAATAGAGTATATGACCCTCAAAATGTGTACGCTTTGCACATTATCTGGTTGCTATCCGTCCAATAAATTTAAGTTAATTGGTGTTAACTATGGTACTTTTAGTGCTTTCATTATAAAAATTAAAGGGAGAAATATAAAATTACTATATATAGAAATATATGAAATATATTTGAAGGAAATCAACAGAAAAACTATACCAATGATGACCCCATGGAGATTAACAACAATGGTATTTGTCTATGTTTTTTTAATTTTTATAGAAATATTTAGGTTGAATATAGATTTAAAAGTGTATGTATATGCACGCACACTCAATTTTGCCTATTATAAACGTTTGAAACATTTGGAGATAACTTCACCAAACTCAAATGGAATCATGATTATTATGGAATTGATTTGGTTTCACGTCAATTTCATTCAATCAATTTAAACTATATCATATTGGTTAAAAGATACTCGAATCAATTTGATTTATTAATAATAAATTTTGAATTGTTCGACATGTCATATGTTCAGAATCAACATGAGCTTGGTGTTTGAGCCTGTCACAAGTTTAGTGTTGAGAGATAAGAGGTTTAACATGAGTTGATGAATTTGGGAAGTAGAAAATATGTTATGTATTTGAATTATTCTAGAGAGTCTAAAGATTATACCTAAAGATTTTTATAAAGATCTCATATAATCATTGGAGTTAAGTGGACAGTTAATTTGTGAGGTAATAATACAGAATCACATATCACTATTGGATCATGAGGGTATCGATCGAGATTGTCGAGCATTATGGTGAGGAAGTCTCGACTAATGTATTTAAATAATTAAATATTTAAAATGAAGCTCACGTTAATAAGATGAAGAAGTCTTGGCTAATACGTTTAGATAATTGAATATTCAAGATGGCTTTGAGATGATGTCAATGAATGAATAATATTAGATCGACATATTGAATTAACAAGATGAGCGATAATACATTGAATTATCTATTTGTTAGATTCAATAATTATAATAAGATCAGTTAAATAATTTTTTGATCATGGCATACATAGTTTCATTCGAATGTAAGATATATATGATTCAATTCTCATCCTGAAACAAAAATATGAGATAAATCTAGTTAAAAAAAAAATTGTAATAGCAAAAAAAAAAAGGTCAGACAATCATTATAGATGCATAGTCATCCTAAAATTATAGTAATAGCCGGTAATCCTAATGTAATAGCAAAAAAGAAAAAAGAAAAAATTGTAGATGCATAGTCATCCTAAAATTATCTTTTACTATCCTAAAATTATATTAAATGATATGCAGGATGCCAAATGGAAAATCAAAATTACATGACTAAATGTAAAAGGTCAGGCAATCATTTTCAATCATCATCATCATCATAATCGAACCAAGACGTTGATTAGAATCAAGATTAGTGTTCCATAGAATGATTTGAATTGGCATGTACAAATTGAACCCAAAAGCTAAAGCTAGGGTTTAGATAACCCATCCATGATGGAAGATATAGAAGAATAAAGCCACAAAGGTCTCCACAAGACAAAAAGTACAAATGCTTCGGCTGCACATACACACCTACTACCACAATATGTGCTGCAGCTACTGATCTCACTTTATTCCCTCTACTGCAAATTTTTTTTATGTACAAAAAAAAAAAAAAAAAAGAGTATAAAGACAAACCTTTTTGGATTTGATGGTACCAATTCATTATTTTTACCTTTATCTTTTTATCTTTTCTTTATTCTTTTTTATTTTAGGGGGGGTTTAGGAAGATTAATAAAAATCCTTGTCAAAGGTGACATAGCAAGACAAGTAGGACAACTGTAGAGTTACATAGGTAGGCATTTATTTACCCATTAGATTGTGATGTGGATTATTGGGTGTATGCTGCATTGGGAATGAAGGTAGAAGGTCATGAAAGGTTGACATCAAGTTGGATACCCACTAAAGGTGACCACAGTACATTGGTAGGTAGCTCAGTATGGAACTTAGTGTAGTATGGATCATTCATACATCATAGCTCAACTAGTGAATCATCATGTTTCATTCTTGTCTGAATCTGACATGCATGTATGTGGGTCTTGTTTTGGAGTACATACATGTACTTGAATGAGAACTTCAATGGGTCCAATTCGACTCACCCATGTCTAATTTGATCAACCCAACACCGCCCTTTTTTTTTTTTTTGAAAATTAAATACAAATAATTTTCTACTATGTTAAAAATATTTTATATTTTTGATAAATTATTCATATTCAGGAAAAACCATACGATCGAATCTTGACTTGACCTTAGTTCATGTACTCACCAAACAGGTCCATGGATTCATAAGAAAGTGATTCGCCGCAACCATGGTTCATCCGTGGAAATGCTGATGTCACCATCGTGTCAGCATTCTATTGGTCCCTGAACCAGGGGGCCCAAATGAAGAGCCGTCAAGGAGACGTCCCCGGGAGGACCCTCTTTCGTGAGTGGTGACTCGACCGAAACATAGTATCGGTTGGTGAGAGCCACGTCATCGAGAAAAGTATTCGACGGGACGCTTTTTGGCAGAATCTAATCGGACCGACCAGATGATCCAAATCTTGAATCGGGTGGGGCCCTGCTGACCTCACGTGATCTCAGCCGTTCAATCCCTGGATCCTTGTCGGGCTACCCCCAGTAGCCATCGGACGGCAGCAACGATCAGGTCCGGTCTGTACGTATCGACTCTGGGCCGTCCATATGGTGGTCCCCTTCGTGGGTCGCGCAAGGCCATCGCTTCCCTTCTCTTTCCCTGATCCGGTCTGATCTGACCGGTTGATGTGACGTGGGGCGGACCCTCCACGCCGGCGACCGAGTTCCTGCGTACCCGCGTGCCCGGGCTACTGTGCACCGCAGGATCACGATCGTACAGTGGAGAACGCAGCGTGGGGGCCGCCGGAGAGTCTCGTCATCTCACGAGCCGTTGGAGAGGAGCGGCGGTGGGGAGCTACCCTTTCGGCTTTGGCGCTGCGCAACCTTGCCGTCATGGGAAGATGCCTCGATTCGTGCGGTGCGGCGGGCGCGGGTTTCCACGGTCACAAGTGGAGCCGTTCCGTTGCCCTTTATTTTATTCCTCTGTTCTTTGACGGCAGTCGCTTAGCCCACTGAATTCGTCGTCGTCGTCGTCGTCCGCTTTTTGCTAAATGGATTTGGCGCAGGTGCGTATGGCTCTCAGGATCGACGCTTATCGACGAACCGAAGAAAGCATGTTGAACGCACGAATTTTAAAGATGGTCTGATGGATACAGAAGAAGAAAGGATGCTACATGGTAGCAGCAGGAACTGCACCAGAGAAGGAGGTTGTCCACCATGAACGCATTGGGGGTGGGGGGTGAGGGCCAACTTAGGGGAGAAAAGGGCGACACAATCATCTCAAATGAACTGTCAGAAGGATCCAAGCTGAGCCGCGAGAGACAAAAAGCCTTTTGCCTCCTGGTCGTTTAAACCCCTTCGAGATCTTTAAACCAAGCAAAAGATCGAAAGAGGAACAAGCGTAGCGGTGAAGGCTCACGAAAGCAGTACCCTTTTTGCGTTTGCGACGTCATTTCGGGGTGTCTCTCCCTCGCCCCGCCCCCGCCCCCCCCTTCTCAGACCTTTCACCGAACACCTAGCGGGACAACAAAACAACGAGCTTAACAGGTTTCTTTCGACAAATTAGCTCAGTGTTTCTGCAACATACCAGCGCGCAAAGTGTTCGAGCCTGGGAAAAAGGATACTTGCATTGATATGCCGCTAGGAATGGAGATCACAACATGTTGGCTATAACGCCATGTTACTTCAAAGATCATACGTGTTGAATTAATTGAATTGGGCCAAGACTCCAAAATTTGCACAGAGATTACAGAAAGCATTTCTAACCAAAGAAGACTTGTGTTCTTCGCTTTGGGGCTTCAGTCTTCTTATATAGTGGAGGAACTCTTCCTTAAGCCCATTGGAGCCTGGAAGAGTTACGAACATGGCTGCCAAACAAAGTTGGCAGAGATTGGTTGCCTTATCCCACTCTCGCACATTAAATGTGTAAACTTGAGATGTAATATTGACCAGTCACAGCAAAACCAGCTAATATCAACATTTAATCGATTCTTGATTTAAGGTAAGTTTTGTTATTTATTCTGTGATATTTTTTTTTATTTTTTTATTTTTATTTTTTGTACAAAACGAATGTCAGTACAAAAATCATTGTAGAGACAGACATTATAATGAGACTTCAACGAATGTCCGTCACAATCGACAACCGAGTGTTGGCAACGTAGTTATCAGCCTCTCCAATTTTACGAATCGAATGTGTGGTTTGATTCGTAACCAAACAATTTTTATTTCAACGTTATCAACGTAGTTAACAGCGTAGTTATCAGCCCCTCCCAACCTGAGTGTTGGGAGGGTGTAATCAAATCAAATGTTTGGTTTACGAATCAATTTTTATTTCATTGCTTATCATTAGTAATTTAAGAAATATTAATTTTTATTTTATCATTATGATTTAGGAAATAACTATTAAGCACGATGTCATATTTGTTAATATATTAAATAAAAATTAATATTAAATAGATATAATTTTTTTTTAAATAATATTTTTTTTAATGAAGGCTCATCTTATTTAAGTGGAGAGATTTTTCTCCTTCATTCCTTACGAAGCCAAGCTCGAGAGAAACAAAGAGTTGGATTTTGTTGAGAAGTAAGTTTTTGTATCTTTCTTAAAAATAAAAGTTTTTATTTTGATTCTTTAAACGTTAAAATTTTTATAGTTTAAAAATATTTATCAATCATTTTAATGTCAAAATATTTACTATTAGATTAAAATATATTATATAAAGTTTTTAAGATATTTTTTTTATCCCTTTTAAAAGCTTTTATTTTTAAATTTAAACATGTTGAAACTATATATGTTTAGAATACATGAAATCTGATTTTTATATTTGTATTAAGAATGTTATTTCCTCGTATTGCAGTTTATCTTTTAATTTTATCTAGATTAAAATATATTATATGTAGTTAAAAAAAATTTCTTAATCCTTTAAATTTTAAAATTTTTATTGTTAGATTAAAATATATTATCTTATTTTTTTATATTTTTAAAATTTTTTAAAGTTTAAAATTTTATTATTTTATTAGATTATGTTAAAATTATTCATGTCATATGTATGAAGAACGGATTTTTCTATATCATTAGGTAGAGCGAATGAGATTTTTTTTGAGTTAATATCACTATGTTATTCAATAATTTTTTTTAACTTACGAATAAATTGATACTTTACTTTTTAATGAAAATATGCGATCAAGAAGGTCGCGCATGAAAAAGCATGGGTCCCACGTCCGACTAGAAAATATTCCTCAGCGAAATGCATTGTGACGCCAAGTTTACTCCACATGTTTATTATGTTATATTTCTTTTTAGCACGTCATGTCGTTCATCATTGTCGTAGTAGCGAAGTAGAATCGGATCAGATAAGAAGTGCCCGATGATGCTCAGCCTCACGTTTTATTTCCAAAATTAAATAAATAAATAAAAGCGAGAATAATATCCGAATTGTTTTGAGCTTTTAAATGCATGCCATGATCCATCATTAGGTCTGGAAAGCTTTAGGCATCATTTGAATCGAACAAATTCTACAAACAGATGCACGTAGCAAGTGATGATATGAAATCAACGATCAATTAAAATGAATTCTACATGACATGAAACAGCGTCAGATGAAAGAGAAACCGATAACACGAAGAACCCAATCAGACAAGAACAAGAACACCACCATCAGAGGCTGCCATGGTGGGACTTCAAGCCTTCCGACGCCA
The DNA here is from genome assembly GCA_001649415.1 of Musa itinerans. Taxonomy (NCBI): domain Eukaryota; kingdom Viridiplantae; phylum Streptophyta; class Magnoliopsida; order Zingiberales; family Musaceae; genus Musa; species Musa itinerans. The sequence continues at coordinate 23,853 of LVTN01000042.1, read as the reverse complement.
CCAGCGGAGGCACGGCAGAAACAGCGATCTCAGGATGCCCTTCAAAACATCCCCTCGCCTAAACTGAGGCTTCGCTCCGGGTGTCTTCGCCGGTGGGCGTTCGGGCCCCGCCATGGAGAAGAAGCGAAGCCGAGGAAGGATGAAGTGATGGCAGCGGAAAGTTCTTTGGTGGTTTCTTTCGAGTTACCAAGCAGGAAATTTATACTGTGTCGAGCGAACTAAGCTTCGATCCCACGCGTTTGCCCACTTCGACAAAGCGATATATCACTTCCATTGAAGCTGACGAGCTGATGTCGACATGAAGAATTTGCTTTAGCGATCTACGCGGTTTTGTATCGTTCCTTGAGGATTTCAACGTGACTCTACATTTCGATATCACGAGTATATAAGCTCTAGAGTCAATCCTCAAGGATGTGTCAGTGCCCTAATAGAAAGATTTCCTTTGGCTTTCTTTCGGATTTACTTGAATTCAATCGAGTCATGAGCGACCTCGATAGCTCGACTAATATATCACGGCGGCGGAACAAAATTAGGTTGACTGATAGCTTCTTTCTCTTCTCGTGTTTGCACCACCACCTTCATTCATGCTCTGTTCTTTCTCGCTTCTCTTTGCTTCAGTCGCTATCTTCCGACTCGAAAGAAGAAGTGCAGGTGAACCCAATTTATTAGTTTCTGTCAAATTGCTAATAAATAATGAGTAAAGAAAATTACTCCTGTAGGCACCAAAATTATCATTAGTAGAGTCCATATTCACACTGCCCTGCCGTAGCGTATGGTTTGTGCGAGGCGAAACGCGTGGGCCCGCCGTGGACCGCGGGGGAGTCCGCGGGGCCCGCCACGGGTGGTGACGGAATCGGCCGTCCTGGCGACGCTGACGTACGCGGGCAGCGCGTCATCGAGTCCAGAGAAAACCGCGTCATCCGCTTCCCAGGCGGGTCAGTGTACCGGGTGGTGACGCGAAACCCGTGGGGAGAGGTTGGATTCCACCGAGTTAAAAAAAATTATTTTCTTATTTTTTTATTCTTTACATTAAATGACATGACGTTCGTATATGAAAAGAAATCTGAACTTTATTATTTATTTAATAATATACTTAAGCAATTGGATATGGGATGATTTTTATTTTTCGAAATCCATGGAGGAAAAATAGGATGGGTTTAAACCCATACAACATATCTCAATTTGTTGAACTTTCACAAAATTTTAGTAGGTTTTATTACAATTTGTAATAAAACAAAAGCAATTATGAATGTTTTTTTTTTTGTTCTTGTTCATACTTGATATCATTCATCATAAAACAGCAGAGTTCCATACACTCACAAAATAGCAGAGTTCCATACCTTCATTCCATTAACCCGGAGAAGACTCAGATATCTGCTTCCCGCCGCCATTTGATACCATGGAGTGGAGGTTGCAGGAAGATCTCCTTTGTTTCCCCTTCTGCGCCTCCTTCCCTCTCGGTGGATTCCCCGGAGAATAATTGTCAACGTTCCTGGCGTTGCGGGGCTCAGATGGGAAGAAACAGGGGAGGAGTCTCTCGATCATGCACCGAAGCACATGACCCCTTTGTGGTACGTACCGGGGATGGTGACTCCTTGATGCCATCAGACTTGGCTTACCACCTTCGAAAAGAGAAGACTAGGTTTGAGAGGAGGGAACTCGAATGCAACTGCAAACTCAATCTGTTGTCTACCTCTTCGAAGCTGAAGAGGAAGCAGAGTGAGCTGCCGTCGTTCCAAGTGTCTCCTCCATGGGAAGATATAAGATGCATAATGGAGAGGGAATATATGCGGTCTTCCCGAGTTGAACTATTCTGTCGGTTTAGTGGGATCTGCAGCATCGTCGCCGGCTGAACAAGATCCAGAGTCGGCTCCTTTCTCGGTATTGTTTCCAGAAAAGACTCTCTGCATAGATTTGGACGGGACTGACCAAGTGATGCAGGAATCAACTGGGAACGAATGAGAACAGGGGATTGAATGCTTGAGGAACGAGAAAGACTGTTGTTCTATGAACCAAATAGTATCACCACACCATCTATATTTATGGTTTTCAAGTTACCTTAGTAGATAGAGAAATAAAATTTCACTAAATCTTTTATTTGTAGTGTATTGTAGCTGTCAATCAAACTCGTCTTTCTTCGATTGGAACGTGGATCTGGAGTCGATCCATTTTTTTATTTCATGTTTTTCTCTAACTGATTGGTGTCGAAAATAAATATTAAATCTTCATGAATTCTTAAGGTTCCTGTTAGGGAATATCATGACGTGACCCATCATCCTCGTAAAGGAGCTAACTTTCAAAACAAAGTTCAAATCACCTCTCACTCAAGAGTAATGTGGAGGAGGTAATCAGCCTATATAGACAATAGTTCACGAGAGGTCATTCAGGTTGATCCTATTGATCGTCGGGGGCAATAATTTTGAGGTGGTTGATTAGATCTTCTTCCCCCTTAGTCAACCTCTACAAGCAACAGGCCACAAGAAGCTGTTTGGACCAGTTGCCCATGTGGACAAACAAAAAAACGAAGATGCTGAAGCAGTTACGAATGGTCCCCTCGGCCTCCCAGGTATAAAAGTTGACCCCCTGCACCTACCCAGGGGTTAGATCTCTCTCATTGCATGTCATTCAACCCCACAACTCCATGATACTAACTTGAGCATCGGAGGGATCGAGTTGAGAAATCTCCCTCGACATTGACCTTAGTGCAGGACCCTTGAGGCGACAAGAGCTCACCTAAGACTAGTCTCGAGACCATCTTAGGAAGCCGGAGACTCCTCTAAAGCCACCTCCAAGCCACCATAGACAATTCGACATTGCATCAACCGCCTTGTCAGATATCCATGAGGGTTGCTTGGATGACTTCACGCGTTTGGGGTCAAGACCAAGCCATGTTGACTCCTAGTTGATTGCATCAAGACCACAATATTTTCGATGCTAGAAAAAAAGCCTGAATATTACAAGAATGTCCACCGACAAACACCCTTAATGAGCACTCTATCGAGGGGGTGCTGCCACCCATACACAACACTTTTGTGTAAGGAGGACAACCGCCCTCCTTCCCTCAAGTGGACACATCCACCTTGGCTCAGATCGTAGGGTGCTACTAGCGCTTATTCAACAACCCTGGGCTATCATCTTCGAGGGTGAGCGAGGGGCACCTGGTCATTCCCGTCAAAGTTTTTCTGAGCCTTACGCACTAGGTGCAGACCCTCATTAGCATGATGCAAGCCATTGCCTTACTCCTGTCTTGGTTAGCTCAGCAGGCAATGCCCCATTCACAGTTGTGATTAGTGGCTCAACCATCGTCTGTGTCTGCACCCCTCGAAGTTCCCTTGATTGATCCATTACCGACGGCCCCAGACTACTCCCAACTAGTCAAAATACCAACTGGACCACTGTGCTCCCCAACGGTGGAATTTAATCATAGGCCAATTTGCCCGAGTTAGAGACCTAATCAACCGACTCGATGGATGACTTACTGAGAGCATAACTATGACTGATGAATCACCACCTAGACAAGGTAAAATGAGAGTTCCAATAATTGAAGGGATAAGCAAACGACCCCACCTCAGGTCGTTCCACATTCGTCCAAAGTATCCAAGAGGAATTTCTCTGGACCAATTTTCACCACTCATCATTGAAGGCTTTTAATGATAGCTCCAACCAAATGTGTCTAAGGCATATGAGTTGAGAAATGTGACCCACGCCAAGAAATCTACTATAGTGGAGGCTTGGGGCTTAATGAAAGTAAGGTGTGTGAGTCAAAAAATCTGACCCACGCTAAGATATCCACTACGATAGAGACTTCAGGCCAAATATGCCGGAGGCGTGTGAATCGGGAAATCAATCCCATGCTAAGATTTCCACTATAGTGAAGGCTCCGAGACCAATGAGCCTGAGGCATGTAAGTCGAGAAATATGACCCATGACAAGAGTTTTGCTATAGCAGAGACTTTGAGTCGAATGTGCCAAAGACATGTGAGTTGGGAAATTCAACCAACACCAAGATTTTTGCTACAGTAGAGGCTCCGTGTCGAATGAGCTTGATGCTAGTCATAAATGTCATGCAAGCTAATCACGTAAGTGATGACACGTATGATATGATATACATTCTTTTTGCTTATTATATTATTTAACATTTTATCACTTTATATTACTTGTTGCATATATATATATATATATATTGTGATGTTAATGGATTTATGTAATGGGAATCGAATCGTGATGATATCACGATAATGAGACTGATTTATTTTTAAACACAAACCATAAACAATCATGGTCATAGGTTACTGAATAGGGAAATCAAGATAACCGAACAGATTGGTGTGTTATATACCCGTACATATGATGGAGACAACTGATGTCATAGTTGTTCATGTGGGGACACTAATGCTATAGTGTAGGTACTCATTAGAGAATGAGTTTACTGATTAATCCGCTCACAGAATGATGGATGATTGATGATACCTTACTGTAAGATAGTGATTCCGTAGTTCCAATAGTGTATATAATCCTTAGACTTAAGACACCAAGGATGTCCTATATGAGTACTCCACTCTTTGATACTAGACTTATAGGTTTGCAAGTTCTATATCTAATACAACCGGTCATTGGGAGTGACAACCAATCTTACGATGGCTATTGAGTGTCGGTAAAGGATCATCCGCTCTCGTTATTATTAGAGAAATATCCTATGTGTTTTTACTCAAACAAATTCTTGGCCAAGGTTATTCGGATTGAGAGAGAAAGAGTTTTCCGGGAGAATTCAATTAAAGCATGACTCGAGGAGAAATTGTGTGGGCATGGCAATACCATGCCCGGTATATGGTCTTTGGGATATTAGATGGATGAGGAACTATAGATACATGGTAACTGAGGACAGATATATCCAAAGGATTGGATTCACATGTATCGTCTAGGGACTACGGCATAGTGACATAGTATGTTAGCAATCGATGAGTCGAGTGAATTATTATGAAGATAATAATTCACCGAGTTAGAATTAGTTTTGACAGGTATGACTCACAACCAGCTCGATATTGAGCCTAGAGGGTCACACACATATGGTAGGTGTTGCGACGAGTAAAGGTTCAGATATGAGATATTCACTGAATCCCCTATCTTAATGGATATCCATTAAGCCCCTGAATTATTGGATCTTATGGATGAGATTTAATAAGAGTTAATAAGAGATTATTGGGTAGGGACCAACTAATTCAAGAGGCTTGGGTAATTGGATGAAGATCTAGTGCCTAATAGAGTATGATCCATTAGGGTTAACTAGGGGCATCTATAAGTAGGAGGGAACTAAATGCCCATAGGTTAGGGCTTCCTGGTTGCCATCTCTTATTCTCCTCTCCCCTTCTCCTCCAAAAATAATATGCTTAGAGATTTGAGGGGCATCGTCACAACCCTATTGTATGGATCATCGATAAAGAGGAGGACGCTTGACCTCATTCATCCTTTCCTACAGATATATAGGGATTCAGGGATATATATTTTTTCTAGGTGAAATATATCTATCTCACACGTGGACACCTTTATGAAAAATTGAAGGTTTTCTTTTATGTTCTTTCGTTGTGCATGTGATGTCGCCTCTAAATTTTCCTACACCCAAGGGATATGAGTCAGGAAATATGATCTATGCCAAGATTTTCGCTACAGCAGAGGCTCCGAGCTGAATATGCCCAAGACATGTAAGTCAAGAAATCCGACTCATGCTAAGATTTCCAGTACAATTGAGGCTTCGTGTCAAATGTGCCCCAAGCATGTGAGTCAAAAAATTCGACCCATACTAAGATTCTACTATAGCAGAGGCTCCGAGTCAAATAAGCCTAAAGTGTGTAAGTCGGGAAATCCGAACCACATCAAGATATCCTCTATGGCGGAAGCATAAACTTAATGAACTTGAGATATCCAAATCAATAGAACTCGAGTGGTGAAAGGATACCCGAATCAATGAGAAGGCTGAACGACGTGCCTCGAACCTCTTTGCAAGAGCCTTAAGACATGACTTCAAGAGAAAGAACAAATAATAGAGAATATTCTGGCATCAATCATGACTCGCTAGTTGGCCATCACACAAAGGAGCTGATGTGGGGGACAAAGGCCAAATTAATTGTCACTCAACAACAACATGGGGGAGGTAACGACCTATCAGCACCCATACACAATAGTCCACAGGAGGCCTTTCAGACTAATCCTTTAGGTCGCCTAGGGCAATAGTCCTCAAGTGGCCGATTAGATCTCCTCCCCCCTTGGTCGGCCTTTATGAGTGACAGGCTATAGGGAGTCATTTGGACTAGTGCTCATGTGGACAAATGACAAGAAGAAGGCATTGAGGTCGTTACAAATGGTTTCCTCAGCCTCCCAGGTATAAAGCCAAACCCTGACACCTGCCCAAGGGTCAAATCTCTTTCACTATATGTTATTCACCCTCACAACTACACAATAGTAACTTGAGTGTTAGAGGGGTCAGGTCGGCGGCAATGTTGATCTTAGTGTAGGACCGCCGAGGTGACTAGAGTGCCCACCTCGGACCAATCTTGAGATCACCTTAGAAAGCCAGAGACTCCTCTAAAGCCACCATGGACACCTCGGTGTCGCGTCAACCACCCTGTCAGATCACTACAAGGGCGACCTATACGACTTCACGCCTACGGGTCAAGACCGGGCTGTGTCAACTCTCGGTCGATGGTACGAAGACCACAACAGTTTCAAACCTTGTATAGCTACATAGGAGCATCCCCAACAAATTCCCTTTGATCCTAATGTTAGTCTAGGAAATGAGATATCAATAAGTGCTAAGTCTTCCTAAGCTAAATGCTTAAAAACCCTAAGAATTTTTTAATATCTTAAGAAACACACTTGAGGTATCTTTTATAGTTTGAATTCAGGATCGTTATACTCAAGATGTGCATTCATATCGAGAACGACTACGTGTTTCTTTCGATCCTACATGCCAAACTTGAAAATTGTGCACTGGCTTTGACATGGTTGGTAACGTCTAAGCATTTCCGCGTGGAGAGAATTATATTTGTTTTATTTCTAGAAGGTTTAAGTTCACATCTGTGCTTCTTTGCAGTCTCTTTCCTTCCCATTGTTTCTACACTCCGCAGAAAGAGAAAGGCTGGAAGAAACCTACACTGACTTGCAAGCACTTTATCACTCTTCCGCCCCAGCTCCGTGCGTCTTCCTCGAAATCATGCTCCTGCTCACTGTGCTTGCAACTGAGTGCCCATCTCAACTGGGTGATCGAGCAACCGTCACGAAGGAGCGCCGAAGAAGCTGCAGAGAAAACTTCCACAGAATCATAGAACCCACTTCGTTTTTCGTTGCCCACCTATAAGTATATTAGTAATAGGCGAGAAAGAGAGAGAACAAGCGGGATCCCCGGGGCCATAATCTCCTACCGATGGCAGTCAGCAGTCATGGAGAAGGAGAGAAGCCGAGTCCAATCCCCAGACCGGGCCACCATCCGCGGTACATACCAAATAGGGGGCAAGTACTGAAGAGGATCGTCAAGTGCCTCGTGGGCTTCTTAGTACCGTCGACTGCACCAAAGGCGAGGTCAGCTCCCGTGCCGGTCCTCCGTCGCCAGGGAGAAGACAAGGGAAAGGCTGCTCACTGAGTAATCTTCCCATTTCAGGCGATACAGTGATCTACCTCATGCATGCAGATCCAGCGAAATGTGTTTAGCTTACTGCTCTACAGCTTTTCTTCACTCTTAATATAGGTCGTCTCCTTCGCCTCGAATCAGAAAAAGTCTTCGAGTCGATGGCATGATGCGGTTTGTGTAACTAAAGAAGCAACGAAGACTACTGGATATATTACTCAGGAGCTTTGGATTTGAATGAACAGGTGATACAGACAACTATTTCACGTATGCTATAAAACAGATTTATTTTGATGTTCTTTGAATCTTTTCTTGCCCCCTTACGCAATATGGTAGTACAAAACTTATTTAATCGACTTCCAATCGGCTCATTTAACATACAAGCTGAGCATAGTATTTATTCGAACGACGAGTACTCCTTTAGACTCGTTAGCGCTTGGGAGTCAGCTGAAGGCAAGAGGGATATCTTTTTGATTTCTACACCGTATCCAAAGAATTGTCTGTAAGCTTCGATTGGCTTATGAGGAGGATGAGCCCTCTAATATTCTTGTTATGGCACCGTAAGCTCGGCGATCTGTTCATTAACAGCTCTTTTCTTCTCCGCCTCTCCCTTCTTTGCGTCGTCCTTCCTCTTCCCGGTTTATTTGCCAGGCCGATGAGGACTAATTCGGTGCACCAGTATTTCCTCAACTTGATCACCACAACAATGGGGTCAACGAACCCAATTACAGTGAGCTTCTTCTGCTTCATGTCCGCTGATACTGAAGCAACCGCTGTTAGGATACAGAAAAATACGTGGTTCAGAAGTCGGGTTGGACACACGGAAAAGAATGGTGAAGCGAACTGTGGCCTTACCTTCAATACTGCAAACTGCTTTCATTGCCTTGATCTTATCCTTGTCACCATGGAGTCCCACTCTCACCACAATTCTCTGCCATCAGACCAAGGAATAAACCTATAAGCTTCGGACAAACAGAAGAGAAGCGGAGAGCGAGGTAGAGAGGAGGAACTGGTAATTGCATCGTGAAACTTGTTTCGCGATACTAATAAGTTGGAGAATTAGAACTGGAACTCACCTTCATGTCTGCGGCCATCTTTTAGCCCTCTCCGCCGAGTGTTGAGATGAGGAACAAGGCGTGGGATGAGGTGTTGCTAGAGACGGAAATTTATCATAAATATAATAGAGGGTCTTAGTAAGTTGTGAGGAAGCCGTGCGGAAGCTGCTGCGAAGCCTTCGTCGTTTTCTGGAATCCGAGTTTGAAAGGTCAGCTGCCACGCGGTTTCGATGCACGTCGTCAACTCCGATGTAACACTTTAGTTGCAGTCCAAATCAAATCTAGCAAATTGGATAAAAGAGAAATTATATAAAATTACATCGTACCGGATATCCTCTAATTCTCTAAGTCACTAGAGATTAAAAATTGAATGAGTATTTTTCTTATATAAGTTAAGGATACAGATGATAGCTTTCTGATAAATCAAAAGAATCATAGGAATTAATTTGAAAGATGATCGTATGAAATTATCGATCATTACTCAATCATCGATTGCGATATAATCATCCATGTTGATATCGAGAGCTACTAGCTAATGTTAAATATGTTTTTATATTAGTGTTAAAGTCAATATATCATGAGATGATCGTTTGCATAATGTGTCTGGTTTAAAAATTCAAATATCAGGTGTAAAGAGCATAATTTAAATTAATAAATTTAAAATCAGATGAGATTCTTGGTCAAGATGAGCATAATTTCTATATGTGATCAGCCCTAATTACGTTTTGGATTTGCAAAAGCAAGCATGCAGGAATGAATCATTCAAAACCCCAAGGTTTAGTGATGCACTCATTTCACAGGAATTCAGATAGGAAACATATGTTTAGCAAAATCGATCATCTTAAAGACAATAAAAACACGAAATAAGGTTTGGGTACCTGACTCGGACTCGGCCAAATTGGAATCCAAGTTCGGTTCGGTTCTCGATCATTAGCAGTGGGTCGAACCAATGCAGCGTTCTAGAACCATCCATACTTTCGCATGCATACCGACCCTATTCTGGAAATCGGATTGGCTGACACCAACGTCGACTGATCGGGTGACGTCACGTCCCTATCACCAGTCCGAGTTCGCCACGTCGCCAAACAGACCCGAATGCTGTCCTGCCATGGACTGTCGATCAAGCGGCACTCTAGATTTACCTTTGGGTCGTCCGCCAAAATAATTTTAGTTGCCGGTAATATTATAAATGTAACACCTCAATTAGTTTCATATCTAAAACGGATAAAATTAAAATTAACTTATAAAGATTTAATAAATATATAATTATTAATTTTGATTTAAATATTTTGAACAATAATTTAAGTTAAATAAAATTCACAGATTATTTAACCCATACAATAAATCTGAGACTCAACTTGCTTACCTCGTATCATCACTGTGGTAGCTTTCCTTCATCCACGCCTCTCGTTGTTGAAGAAGATGTCAGCTGACATGCAGGTAAGTTCCAATTCTAATACATTAAAGAAGAAATTTTGCTGCTACAGCAACAATTACCGGTTCCTTGTGTTCTATTCCTGGGATCTCTAACAGTTGTATTCCTCGGTGTGATTGCAGAAGGTTGTGGTGAAAGTGGACGTCCACGATAACAACGACAAGAAGGTGGCAATGAGAGCAGTTTCCAGCCTTCAAAGTGATCAATCAGACCTCTTTCTCTTTGTGTCTCGTAATCTTCCTCTTCGTGATTTTGTATCCTAACAGCGATCCATTCGATATCCATGGACACGAAGAACGAGAAGCTGACTGTGTTTGGGATCGTTTACCCCATGAGTGTGGTGGGCAAGCTGTGAGGAAACACTGGTGCGCCGAGATGGTCGGGCCGACAACAGAACCGGAGAAGAAGAAGGAGGCCAAGAAAGGAGAACGGGAGAAGAAAAAGGATGCTGATGAGCAGGTGGCAGAGCTGGTCAAGGCATGTCGGGCATGTAATCCTGCTATGACCACGTACTATTGCGTGCAGAGTGCCGAGGACAACCCCAGCTTCCTCAAATGTACAGATACATAGAGGAGTCTTCGGTTGAAGGTTTTTTCTTCTCATCCTGAAGTCTAAGAATAAGGATGAATTTTTTTTTGTTTTTTATTTACCAAACTATGGGATTGGTGACAAAATGTATTATACTTCACTTTTAGGTGATGATTGGTTGGAGGAAGACAATAATAAAGGCTTGACTCAACTACAAATTTGACTTTATTAGTAGATCTAAGAAAAAGTGATAAACAATTATCTTGGATATCATTTCCGACATCAAATTACTTTTATTACAATTTAATTTCTATACTATTTTAGACTATTTTGGTGATGTAATCAAGTGGCCGATTGGACTGCTAAAAAAAGCTATGATGTCTAAGTGTGAAGGCAGCTGGTTGACCAACTAAAAGAAGACCAAGAAATTGCAATTTGACTATTAAAGTTGAACTGGTCAAAGTCATGTGAAGATATGGTTTGACCAAATATGCCTGAAGGTGATGCGATGTGGTCTCACGATACCCACTCGATAATTAGTTCCTTCTCAGAAATCCTCAATTCTCTGCCATCAATGAGACTTGCTGGGATTATTTCTTCTCAATTCCCACAAAAAAGGAAAAATAAATCATCGATAAAAGAAATTAAACAATCAATTACCTCAATAACTCATAATAACAAAAGAAATTTTACTCCTCACTCCACTCACAATCTCATCTCCCGACCTCTTCGATCTCTTAATTCTAATTTACGAAACACTAAATCATGCCTACAAAGATCGTATACCCTATATCTCAATTGGCTCGTTTCCATGGATATCAAATCGATCCCAGCTATGATCTAAAATCACGTTAAAGTTCATGCACGAAAACATAGCTTACGTTGTTCGAAGGTCAAGAATGATAGAAATAATAGAAGATAAAGAACAAATATTGAAAGAAGCTTTATTGAATAGTAGAAGATGCTTCCATACATTAACATGTTCCCTCTCCTATTTATAGGATTAGGAGGAATGATTTCCCTCAACATAATAGAGGATTTTCCTCAACAGAATAGAGAGATTTCCTCATATAGTTGGGGAAATCTTATCTTCTATCATGCCCCCGCAAGATGGTGCTCCTAACAAGGATACCAATCTTGGATCGATGCAAAAACTGATTTACAAGCGAGAGGCTTATACCCACTCGATAATTAGTTCCTTCTCAGAAATCCTCAATTCTCTGCCATCAATGAGACTTGCTGGGATTATTTCTTCTCAATTCCCACAAAAAAGGAAAAATAAATCATTGATAAAAGAAAATAAACAATCAATTACCTCAATAATTCATTAATAAAAAAAGAAATTGTACTCCTCACTCCACTCACAATCTCATCTCCCAACCTCTTCGGTCTCTTAATTCTAATTTACGAAACACTAAATCATGCCTACAAAGATCGTATACCCTATATCTCAACTGGCTCGTTTCCATGGATATCAAATCGATCCCAGGTATGATATAAAATCACGTTAAAGTTCATGCACGAAAACATAGCTTACGTGGTTCGAAGGTCAAGAAAAGAATGGCGAGGTGAACAAAGCTTTTACCTTGATGGCTGAAAACTACTCTCGTTACCTTCTTCCCTCATCCTTGTCATCGTGGAGCTCCACCTTCAACACATCCGACTACAACCAGATCAAGTAATATTATTTGGAGAGAGTGAGAGGGAGAGAGAGAGATGATAAGAATTACTACTGTGAAGCTACAACTTGGAACGTTCGCACACTTACTTGAGGAGCGAGATGAAGAACAAGGCATGGGAGAATGATTTGAGCCGAGCATGTAAGAGTCTCAGATTTATAATGATACTGCGAGCATCCAAGTCTTCTTTTACGAGTCAAGAAGGTGAGAGGAAGCTATTCTTACGCTTTCAAGACCTAATTTTGTGCCATTGACGAGCTTAGACAAGTCAACGGTGCCATAATCTCACCATTAGCGATACATATTTAATATAATCTTTCATTGACTTGATAGTAACGCGCCAACTGCTACAGTCCTCGCATCTTGCGTTGTTCATGTATCATTTTAGCATAAAATATTTTTTCCGTATAAATCTTAATACAGTATGCAAATCCTTCTCCTATATTTTCCTATGTAAGCATCTACAAAATGACAAAAGGAAAAGGAAAAACCATGTTGATCGTTATCTTAAATTACTAGTTTGAATTTCAAAATATTTAATATGTAAATATCAAAAAGTATTTTTAAAAATGCAAACCACGTTGATCATGTATAGCTTCAAAATATATCGTATAAAAGAATAATCCATAGGATACGATATTATGTTTCGATTAAGAAGACATGGAAAAAATAGGACGTCGATATGTTTTGGTGTCAATTACTAAATTTTCTTCCTTTTCATAATATCTGGAATAATTGGATTGCATAATTACCAATCCACTTATAGTGTTTTTACACTAAGTTATAGTGCTTTCAATGATACCAAAAAAATACAGTAATATAGTACAAAAATATTATATTATAGTATTTTTAAGTACCAAACATAGTATTTTATAAAAGTTATATTAAAACACTATATTATAATATATTATTATTATTAAAAATATGATAACATAGTGTAAAAATATTGTAGTTGGATTGACTGACCTAATGGAATGGTCATAGAAAAATGAAAGAAAAAAAAGATCAATCAAGTGAAGAATATTCCTAAGGAAAAAAGAGAAAAATTTGCCCATACGCAAATGTATGGCTGATAATCGTCCAAATTCACAATCAAGGTGTCAAAATCAAATATCAATAGTTTCCAACGTGAGACAAAGAGGAAAAGTACACAAAAGACTCGAGAAAAGTCAAAATTAATTAGCTTATTATGGTTGAGAGTTATAATTTCATGAAATGTCTCACATAATCAGAATAAATAGAACTATTTTTTTTTAATCCAAATAAGGATTAAGGAATTCCAGTTGTAGGTTAAAATTATTACAAATCAACTCCGGACTCATTTGACTATGTTTTCCAAAAGGGAATTCGTTTCACTAAGATTTCACATAATTCCTTCATGTACTTTAAAGAAACTTGGACAAGATGTGAAAAACAAGATTAACATATATAAGATTTATCATCAATTCAATTCCAAAACTTAAAATTATTAAGTTGTGAGTCGAATCCAATACATGTCATCTCTCATCTCATATGAATATTATAATTTTATCAAATAAAATAATTTATATTAAATAATAAAAAATCAAAGAGAAGAAATGTTTGGTAACCTATTATTCTTTCTGGGTCTCTCACACATTTTGACTAGTCAAACATTTAGTACGCAGTCATACACGACTTTGCAACCCAAGTGGGATGTATCGGTGATGGCGATCGCGTGCGTATTATATTGGAAGCAGATGTCTGCATCCGATTAGTTTCTATAGATATTGGTGATGTGGTCGGTCAAAGTAAGCTGACCTCAGCCCAACACGTCCCAGTCCCGTGTGGGTCCCTTTTGCGGCCAATTGGAGTTCGCCACGTCCGCAAACGGATTCGTATGCTGTCTGGGCCTAAACTGGCCATGGGGCGGCACTTACGTCATCTTTAATATTCCGGACCACCGAAAATAATAAAAAAGATAAAAATAAAGAAAATACACGTCGGTGACCGGAAGACTCAATTATGCACTGTGGTGGTCCACTTCTTGAATATGTGGAATTATTATTGACTTGGCCGGGATTGACTTTGTGAAGTGGGTGATAACATTGATGTGGGAATCAGATATGGATGCTTTTCGAATTAATTTATCTGTACTCTCTCGTTATCGTCGAAAATAAATAAACATAAGCTTTTGGGATTAATCAATTACTCAAATCAATCCTTTGTCGTGTGCATAAGCAATGGTTGTAGTCGTATTCTATCTGGTTTGAATCGTTTATTGAGATTATTATGGGAAAAAACTTTTATCGTTGTGACGTGGCCCACGAATACCATCTTATCTCATCCCATTATGATATCTAAATAGATTGATTAATGTTCACACATCATATATATATATATATATATATAAGAAATTTGGATTTAATGGAAGCTTCTAAAAATTTTAGATTCCAAGACACAAAATTAGATAAAACTATGTTAAGTTGGATGTTAAGAGTTTATAGTTGAGATGTCAGGCAATGAGATAATTCAAATCGAGATCATGTAGATAACTGTCTAGGATTGGAGGATTTAAATAAGTATCAAAATATAAAAGTGAGAGAGTCTCCATCACACTTTAGAACTTTTTATAGTGTGATGGGCGACCATTGAGTATATGTTGAAAATGAATGTATGTATCATTCACTCGTTAATAAGAAGTAAGATTATGTATCGAATTGTCCGAGCCATAGTTATGAGATAATGGTCCTATCGAGTCAACTTTTTTTATCATCATTATATAGTTGACATATAGTTGATCTTTTGGGATTGGATTGACATTCTTATTGATGCTATGTTACTAACCATATGGGATTGGATCCTGTCTAACATGTCGATGGAATAGATATGATATGGTGACAATTGCTATATTATCGATGCATCGCGTATCAACTAGAATATGATAACACATCAACTATATATGTCATTCCCTAATAAGTATACTTTCATTAGATAATAACAAAGACGAATCAAAATAGAGTTGTTAAACCTATTGCAAATCCTCTATGCAAAGCATAAATAAAATAAAAATATATAAATATATACAAGTATTACATCGTATATCTTATTTACAGCATTATCTATGATAGTAGTCACATCCGATCTCTTGGGATTATTATAAGAGAAGGTTTTTATGTCGGGGTGTGGCTAACGAATACTATCTTATCTAATCCCATTATGGTATCTAAAATGTATCAATCTATCGTATACAATGGAAGATTAAGTGAGATTGATTAATATTTATATATTATATATATAAATAAGATGTTTGGTCGTAAGTCAAAGCTTTTAAAAATTTTGGATTTCGAAATACAATAAAATCATGTTCAGTTGAATTCTAATTAAGGGTTTAGAATTGAGACCCGATAAATAATTATTAGGAGTATGCCTAAAAAAGTTCTTCTAATGCTTAAGTCATTAAAAGAGTTTAGAGGATTTGATCAAGTATCAAAATCTTTGAGAGCGATAGAGATTTCATCTAGAGAACATATTGGGCACCTTTTTATAATGTGATGAGCAATCATTGGGTTGAGGCTAAGATAAATGTCAAAAATGAATACACATATCATTTAATCATTAATGGATAGTAAGATTGTGCATCGAATTATCCGGTCCACGGTCCTATCGAGTCAACTTCTTTGCCAACAACATATAGTTTATGGGATTCGAGTTGATATTTTCATCAATATCATATTGCTAATCATATGGGATCGAGTTCTGTCTAACGTGTCGATCGAATGGATATGATATGTTGATAATTACTACATTGTGAAGCAATGGATCAACTCATTTCAACATGACATCTAATGAGCATACTATGGTTATCACTCAATCTCCTATATCTAATGGTTGGTCATAAGATAAATATTATATAAAATAATATCTTTAGGTATATTTTTATCTTGAATTTATTAAATTAAAACTGAATGCTATGATTCTTTGTAAGTTTTTTTTTTTTTCCTACAATGAACATATATTAATTTAACCATTAGATGAGTAATGGATAAACTTCTTCCCTCTTTCGAACATGGCAACAATAAACAAAAGATCAATTTCATCGTATTAAATTGATGACTATCGCCGAACTCTATTAATTACCCTAATCGTAGTTTTAAGGTGATATCACATATCTATATATTAAATATTTTAAATCCAAATTATTAATTTATGAAGGTAAATAAAAGAATTTATGTTAAAAGGTGTAGGGACAAGTGAGTCATTCAAGAAAATAGATATTTAGGATCCACAAGATCGAAAGAACCGATTGAGTCAACAAAGTCATCGTTAGATGATATAAACCAGCTAACGAATAATTGACTTGGCTGCCCGCACCACCATAAATCCGAGACTCCCTCCTCACATGCTTACCTCACATCGTTCTCCCCGAGACAACCGGCAGTCCCAATACCGTGTTCATCTTTCCTCCCGTCAGTTCAGAGTCCTAAAGATGTCCGCAGAAGCGCAGGTTGGTTCCAGTTCTGACTTCTTCTTCTCTACCTCGCTCTCTGCGTCTGTTCCTTAACTGGATCTGCGTTAAGGCTAATATATAGATGTATTCCTTGGCATGATGGCAGAAGGTTGTGGTGAAAGTGGACGTCCACGACGACAAGGATAAGAAGAAGGCAATGAAAGCAGTTTCCAGCCTTCAAGGTAATCGATCGGACCTCTTTCTCTGTGTACCGTACTTTTCTTCCTCGTAAACTAATAATTCTGTACGATAATAGGGATCGATTCGATATCTATGGACCTGAAGGACATGAAGCTCACTGTAATCGGGATCGTTGACCCCATTGCTGTGGTGGGCAAGCTGCGTAAACACTGGTGCGCCACGATAGTCTCGGTCGGCCCGGCGAAAGAGCCGGAGAAGAAGAAGGAAGAACCCAAGAAGGGGGAAGAGGAGAAGAAAAAGGATCCTAATGAACAGATCGCAGAGCTCATGAAGGCATATAAGGCTTACAATCCTTGTATGACCACGTACTATTGTGTACAGAGTGCAGAGGAGAACCCCAATGCTTGTGTGGTTATGTGATGGCAGAAAGAGTTGAGATGATCAGAGGAGTCGTCCTGTGAACGATTGAGTTGGGTATAAGAAAAATGACGAAGATATAGATAGGGATTTGGATATTTTAAGATATCGAAGTATTTTTATTGGTCTATATTGAGGGTGTTCTTCCTATGTCGAAGGTTTTTGATTGACATCAATCTATTGAGGTCAGGTTCTCTTTTTGTTAGTGATTTGGAGTGCTTTACTGCAATTTAGCTCTTAATACATGGATCGTAAATTGGTGAGCATCTCAGTTGTGCTTGGCTTGCATCATTAGGAGCCTTTTGACCAGTTAATTGGCACTGCTTCTTCTCATTTGTGGACGCAGTTGGTGGAAATATTAATTTATATTACACCGAAAAAGTTGCATTTTGACTTGAGGCAGTCGGTCTCTGCCACCTCGGGACGAAGTCAATACTTAGGCTTGTGGTTGTCTCTGCTTCTCCAAGAGACCAAACCCACACTGAGGAAATAGATTTAAAATTATCAAATAATAGTATAAATAGATTTAAAATAGAAAACAATATTATAATTTCATTTTTGATAAATTAATGTTAAAAACTATCAAATAATAGTAGAAATAGATTTAAAATAAGAAATCTATATGAAAACAATATTATAATTTATAAATGAAGGTATTATTAGATCCAATTCCAAAGGAAAATAAAAAAAACTAAATACCCTTTCAAATGATAATTTTTTTAATAATTTAATAAATAGTAAATTAGATTAGTATTTTAAAATATTAAAAAATAAAAAATAAAATAGATGACCCTGTTTCGAAATCAAAATTGAAATTAAAACTATTTGTTCCCGAAATAGGTTACATCTAATTTTGTATATAACTCGAGCAGAAAATAATCAATTTAAATGAAAATATACCTAAATAGGCTGAAAATAGAAAACAAATATGAAATTCATCACATCAGATATAAAGAAATAATGTTGTCATTTATGATACACAACGAACCCAAATCGGCTTTAATATCCAACCAACACACTTAAACTACATGCAATAAATAGATGGGTGAAGGACTATGGATACATGATAACCGATGATAGATATATCCAAAGGATTGGATTCATATGTATCATCTAGGGACTGTGGCGTAGTGACATAGTATGTCCGTAATCGATGAGTCGAGTGAATTATTATGAAGATAATAATTCACCAAGTTAGAATAAGTTCTGACAGGTATGATTCACAACAAGCTCGATATTGGGCCTAGAGTGTCACACACATATGGTAGGTGTTGCGACGAGTAGAGATTTAGATATGAGATATTCGTCGAATCACTTATCTTAATGGATATCCATTAAGCACATGAATTATTGGATCTTATGGATGAGATCTAATAAGAGCTAATAAGAGATTATTGGGTAGGGACCCACTAATTTAAGAGGCTTGGGTAATTGGATAAAGATCTTGTATCCAATAGAGTATGATCCATTAGGATTAACTAGGGGCGTCTATAAGTAGAAGGGAACTAAATGATATGATATAAAGAGAAATAACTTTTGTATATGAACAAATACTAGCAGGTCATAACATGCAGCGGAATTAAATGGAACCATAATCAAATATAACACCAAGATATACATGAAAAACCCATTCAATGTGAAAGGTAAAAACCACGGGACAAACTAGAGATAATCCACTATGAGAATAATGAATATACAAATCTCAATCTCTTGCCCTAAACCCTAGCAACAATAATAAAAGAATAATT
Organism: Musa itinerans; assembly: GCA_001649415.1. Lineage (NCBI taxonomy): Eukaryota > Viridiplantae > Streptophyta > Magnoliopsida > Zingiberales > Musaceae > Musa > Musa itinerans. Next base: position 4,764 of record LVTN01000042.1, on the reverse strand, counting down.
AGGATATAAGGATCACGCCACTGTGCACAATATCTAAATCCTCCCTAATTCTCCCCAAGTAATCATAGTAAGAATCTACTATGATTTGATCTAACCTGAGATGAGAACACTGCTAAATGATTGAGAACAGTCTCTCTGCGTTGTCCTTATCTTCTTCCCTTTCTTTCTCTTATTTTTTTATCTTTTTCTTCTTGTCTTTGTTGTTGCAAAGATCTCCACGTTGCTACAGTTTTTCTCCCAAAAACGTAGTCACCTTCTCTGCAAAACGCAGCCACCACACCCCCCTTATATTGATCTAGGGTTAGGTCAAAGGGGAGTGGGCTGATAAAGCCCATCATAGGCTGAACCCACTATGGGCTGTCAGCCCAACAACCTCCCCCTTCAGCCTATAAGGGAGGCTGTCCCATGACTCCTCAATGTGAAGCCATGCCGACTAGCTGTCGGTATATCTCCTGTCTTTCTTTTGGTAAAGTCTTTGTCAACATGTTTGTTTCGTTGTCATCTGTGTGAATTTTTTGAAGCTGCAACTGCTTCTCTTCAAATACATTTCGAATCCAATGGTATCTGACATCTATATGCTTTGACTTGGAATAAAACATTGGGTTCTTACACAAATGGATGACACTCTTGTAAGCATAAAATCTATAATTATGCTATGTCAATAATGCGAAAATAACTTATATGCCAGGATTGAAATCAAATGCATAGATCTAATTATACGATGCGTACCTTTTGATGCCATATGTT
>LVTN01000041.1:714656-774072 GCA_001649415.1 Musa itinerans | reverse complement strand
TATATGTAAAGAGGAGAATTTTTCTGAGGGTGTTTGAAATATATATATATATATATATATATATATATATATATATATATGTTCTGTGAGAATTGCGATGGAGGCTAAGCAAATACAAAGAGCTATTCAGATCTCATGGTTAAGTTCTGTAGGTGAAGGAAGCACGCGAGCAAGCAGAGACGCGTGTCTGATATTTCTGCTACTCGCTGAACTGTGCTGTGGCTGCGAAACTTGTCTCCCTAGGTTGAGCCAATCAGATCCGCCACACTCTGGCTTGACCTCCGAAGAACCATCGACTTGATATGGTGCCTTGACGTTGATGCTGAAAAGTTTGCAGCAAAGAGAGAGCATCATCGAGTCTTGAGCTCTGGTAATATCAAAGATAAGCGCATATGTAATGGAGATTCAGAGGCAAGAAGTACACACCGGTCCTTCCTCTTCTCCAGGAACCGGCGAAGGGAGTTTCTTCTTGGGATGGGCATATCTGTCGTCCACCAAACGATTAATCCGTGTCAGTATGCATTGTTATATCTTTCTTGGACTGGCTATCAATTTGTGAAGGATGATTACCGGATGCATTAGACTTCAGCTTGCCGGAAGAGCTATCAGCTCCGGGCGTGGAGGTGAGAGGTTCGGAGAAACTATGACTCTGAGCTGCCATGCTCTCGTTTGTTGCCATCTGCATCAGATCCATGGCCTTGTCGGCCGGAAATTTATCGAAGACCAGCACCTTTCCACCGTAGAAGATCGTCAGTTGACTCTTCGCCATCTTCCTGACAAGTATCATCAGTGTGTGTACATCAAGTCTTGCTTGCAGGGTTGGAGCTGATCATGAATTAACTCGAGCAGCAAAGCCTTACTGGGTTTCTGCGGTCTTGACAGATTCCTCCTCCTTGGGCAGAAAACAGGAATCAAAACCAGAGAGCCGAGGAAGAAGATCCATGGATTTTGTGGGGTTCTTTTCATGATCGTTCTCAGCTCTATCATCTCCTGGCACATCCAGCCCTGGAAGAAGGCTCATCGTCACGGGTGCCCGAGATTGATCTGAAAAAAACATATAAAGAGACAGATGCTAAGAATTCTGTTTAATTTAAGGTAATCTTGAGGACAAAAAGAATCTAAATCAAACAAATAAGAGGGAAAAAAAGAGGAAAGCATGTGATTCATTCCAATATTCTGAAAGAAATAGAACTGAAGAACACGTAGAACCGACAACAAACACCATAACACAGGCTAAAAGCATAATACATCTTAATATAACTTGGAAGGGAAGGATCTAACTTCACCAAACGAATCTGATAGAAACACACCTTGAGCTTGTTGATCAAGAGGCTTAAGGGGGGCCATCTCAAGCCCCAGCCCGCCGAAGCCGCCCTTCTCCTTCAAGTACTGGCTCAAGAGCCTGCAGGCGAGAGAGAAGTTGGTCTTCTCCCCCTTGCTTCCCATCTTCTGCCCTGCCATCTACCTTCTCCTGCTGAACTCCTTCCTTCCTCTTTCCTCTCAGGCTTTTGCCTTATAGTCGCTGTGCATTAGCATCTTGTGGTGGGTGAGAGGGAAGTTGACGGAGAAAGAGTGAGGACGGGTCAAGAATCACGTGCCTTTTCTTGAAGTGGAGGAGAGGAGGGGAGGAGGAAGAAGGGAAGAGGAAGAAAAGAAGTCCTCCAAAGAAACACGTGGTGTCTGTTTGCAGCAGACACAGACCAATAAAATCCATCACGTACATATATATTATTCTTATAGATTCGATTTTTTATGCTCATATATATATTTGTGTGTGTATATTCTTGTAGTGGGGTGTCACGTGGATCACTGTGTGACCGACTCATGCATACTTCAAAATAGTATTGGCATCTTATCGCAAGTCTATGTGGCTTGCACAAACAACTACAACAACAATAATTTCCAATGATTTACTATATGATTCTTTTCATCACTGAGTTCTAAGAAAATATCTATGGTTAAAATTAAATCATCCTGTATTTTTCATGGCATCACTAATATCTTAATGTTGGATAGCCACAGTATTTACAGATCTGCCAAGAATTATTATTTTTTTTGTCCTATATTTTTCCTAATAAGTCACCACTAATTATTGGGTATACAGAATGTATTGGACTAAAAATATGTTGGTAAAAGTTATCTTAGGATAAAATTAATTATTTTGTAATTCTGATAAACAATTTCACACACCCCAATAGTCAGTGTAAGTAAATTGATTAGAATTTCTAAAAATAATTTTAGATTATTATAAACTTACATATAAATTGTAGCTCATTGGTTGCAGCTTTCCAAGGAGACCCATGCCAGAATTGGAGGTAGATGGTCAATCTTGTGCTTTAAGAATTCTAAGAGAAAATCAAAGAATTTGTATAAATATGTTATATATATATTTATAATATTTCAAATTATTATAAATACAAGTAACTTATATGGGTAAATATAAAAATCATTGACTCGGTAGGAATTAATATTCAATTATGCCAATTATTTAACCCGCTGACCAAGTCAACGTTGTCAACCTGGAAATGTAGACCTAATGAATCCCACCTCTCTTCCTATTCTTAGTCCATCTTCGCTTTCCACCATCTCTTCCCCTCCGATCTCTCTCTCTCTCTCTCTCTCTCTCTCTCTCTCTCTTACCCGATCCCCCATGACCAAGGAAGAGAAAAAGAAGGAAAACCAAAAGAAGGGCACAGCGGCCTCCATCCCCGCTCAGCTATGGCCGCTGCCCTCGTCCTCCTCCTCCTCCATCACCATTGCCACCACCACCACTTCCTCCTCCTCCTCCTCCTACTGCTACCCGTATATTCTGGTTCACAACCGGCCCCCGTGTCCGATGTCGACGCACTCCTCCTCCTCAAGGGCTCATTCACAAACTCCGACAGGCTGTCTTCATGGACTCAGGGCAGCTCCTCCGGCCCATGCGATCCCAAGGCTCCCTGGGATGGTGTTGTCTGCCTCCACGGCGTCATCAATGGCTTGCACCTCGCAGATATGGGCCTCTCGGGAAGCATCAACGTCGACGCGCTGTCACATTTCACGGGCCTTCGGTCGGTGAGCTTCATCGACAACAACTTCTCGGGTCCCGTTCCCGCACTCGGCCGCCTCCATGCGCTCAAGGCCATCTACCTCTCACGCAACCAGTTCTCGGGTCCCATCCCCGGCGACTTCTTCGACAGCATGACTCGCCTCAAGAAACTGTGGCTCAACGACAACGCCTTCACCGGCCCCATCCCCGCCTCCTTAGCCAAAGCCACTGCCCTGTTAGAGCTGCACCTGGAGGACAATGACTTTACCGGGTCGATACCGGCTCTCGATCTGCCATCCCTCACCTCCTTCAACGTGTCGAATAACAAACTCGAAGGGCCGATCCCCGACATCTTCACCAAGTTCAATGCGAGCTCGTTCCTGGTAAACAAAGATTTGTGCGGAGAGCAGCTGGGCGGGAGTCCATGCAGGAAGGTGGCCCATAATGGAAGCGGAAGGGTGGCCGCAATGTGCGTCATGGCCGTCCTCCTCGTGTGTTTGGCTATGTATACAATCAAAACCCGGGATAAAAGCGGAGAAAGAGAGATTGTTACGCTGGGAAAGGCTCGCAAAGAGGTGGAGAAGGGAGAGGCCTCGCCAGAGACAGGTCAAAGCAGCAGGAAAGGGGAGTCGACCCACAGGCACAGGAGAACAGGGTCGTCGATGAAACCGGGCGGGACCGGTGGGAAGACGGGCGGAACGGGGGACGACAACGGCGGCGGAGGAGGCGGAGGAGGGGCGGGGGATCTGGTGATGGTGAACGAGGGGAAGGGCGTGTTCGGGTTGTCGGACCTGATGAAGGCGGAGGCGGAGGTGATGGGGAGCGGCGGGCTTGGCTCCGCGTACAAGGCCATGATGGCGAACGGGATGGCGTTGGTGGTGAAGCGGGTGCGCGACATGACCCGGGTCGGCAAGGAGTCGTTCGACGCCGAGATGGCGCGGCTGGGGCGGCTCACCCACCCCAACGTGCTTCCTCCGCTGGCCTACCATTACAGGAAGGACGAGAAGCTGCTGGTGTACGAGCACATTCCCAAAGGCAGCTTGTTATACGTTCTTCATGGCGATCGCGGCCTCGACCATGCGTCCTTGGACTGGCCGACGCGGCTAAAGATCGTGCGGGGGATCGCGCAAGGCCTCGCCCACATCCACGCAGTGCTCCCCTTCATCGAGGCGCCTCACGGCAACCTCAAGTCCGCCAACGTGCTCCTCTCCCTCAACTTCGAGCCGCTTCTCGTCGACTATGGCTTCCTCCCCTTGGTCAACCCCGCGCAGGCCGCCACCGTCATGCAAGCCCTCCGGTCCCCCGAGGTCCTCGCCGGCCGTCCCATCTCCCCCCGGTGCGACGTCTACTGCCTCGGCGTCCTCATCCTCGAGCTCCTCACCGGCAAGTTCCCCTCGCAGTACCTCACCAACGTCAAGGGCGGCACCGACGTGGTCAACTGGGCGACGACCGCGATCGGCGAGGGCCGGGAGGCCGAGGTCCTGGACCCCGCCATCATGTCCGGGGGGAAGTCGTCGGTTCCGGAAATGAAGCGGCTGGTCCACGTCGGTGTGGAGTGCACCGAGGCGGACCCCGACCAACGGCTCGTGCTGAAGGACGCCGTCGACCGGATCGAGGAGGTGGTCGCCGCCGAGGCGCAGAGAGCGACCGCGGCGCGGAGCCACGCGGCGTACGTGAGGGACGGGGCCGGGGAGCGGTCGGCGCGTCGAGTGGGGAGCATCGGCGAAAGGTCCGCGCGGCGGAGCGACGACAGCTGCTCCTTCGCCATCTCGTGACCGTGGGATACCGATCGAACGGCCGCGGTAGCCTTTGAACGGTTAGTTCGCGTCGTTGTTCTAAGTAAAAGCTCTTGTATCGCTGTATAATTTATGATGAAAGCTATTAACAAAAGATTAGGTTCTTTTTTCTCGCTCTCTCTATCAATCTTCTTGTTCTTGGATGAAGGTTTGAAGGTTACAAAGAAAGGTTTTACTAGTCATTTTAATCTTAAATAATTATTATGGCCATTGGTATTTTCGATAGTTCAAACTTTGAGTCATTGGAATATGATCATATATCTGATAGCAATATATCAACCAGTAATTAGGCAGCATATGAGCTCACCATCACAACATTGTGAAGGAGTCATGTCAAGGAAACTTACCATATGGGACAGTCGCTTTTCTACCGATGCATGGAACCTTCATTCGTCCGTCTTCGTTTGGCTTCTCGTCCTTCCCAACCTGCAGTGAATGAAATGGCAGTACAAATCGTACTGTACTGAACCCACAGGCCTCAAGCTCTGTACTCTGTTTGAAGTTACCAATTTGTCCTCAACGTTGAGCTACTAATAATAACTCGAATTATTTGGTGTATTTATTTATTATTGACCGATCCAGCAAGTTTTAAGTGTAATTAACAACGACGTCGAACCGACGCATATCTGTGTGCCGCATTAAATCCAGTTATAACTTGGTCTTGTTTTACACTCTCGACCCTTTCCTACCGGTACAGCGACCGGCCCTGCTAGTGGTTGTTCCATCGCAGCCTGCAGCCACAAGGCAGGTAGCCGAGTCGGTACGATGGAAAACTGTTTTGATTTCTTAGATGCTATTTAATGAGACGCAAGCAATATAGGGACTCTTTTTGCCGGTTTGGTGTGATACCTACGTGTGGGTCCCAAGGGACCCCACGTCCTTTAAACCAGTCACAAGTCACGTAACTGACAGGGTAATCTTCTCTTGGTCGGAAAAGTGCTTTTTCCTTGAGGTAGACGATTAATGCCAGCAGGGAGTTGATTGCTATTTGGCTACAAATCTGAGGGTAAAAAGGCCCCAAGAAATGGAGGGTGGAGTATCGTATAATGTTACGCATCTCCCTCTTTCTCTCTCCTCGCCGCTTCTCTTCCGCTGCAAGCCGCATTGCTTTGCCCAATTCGTCTTCCACCTCCTCCCCCTCTTCCTCCAATTCCACCGCCAACTCACAAGATGATGCACATGACCTTCTACTGGGGCAAGACGGTGACGATCCTGTTCGACTCGTGGCGGACAAATTCTTGGGTGGGCTACCTTCTCAGCCTCATCGCTCTCTTCGCCGTCGCCGCCTTCTACCAGTACATGGAGGACCGCCGCGTCCGCTTCAAGATTATCGCCAGATCCAAGCCCTCCCCGGCACCGGGGATCGGGGCCCCCTTCCTCCTCCCCGTCGCTGCCTCCCGCCTCGGCCCCCCCGCCAGGTTCGCCTCCGCCATCCTCTTCGGCGTCAACTCCGCGATCGGATACCTCCTCATGCTCGCCATCATGTCCTTCAACGCCGGCGTCTTCATCGCCGTTGTTGTTGGCTTGGCTGTCGGGTACCTCCTCTTCAGGAGCGGCGGGGAGGAGGACTTGGTTGTGTTGGAGAACGCCTGCGCCTGCGCTTGACTGGGCCCTCCTCCTTCGGTACCCGCCTCAAATTTATGCTTCCTTTGTGTGTTCTGTTGCTTGTACTCTTCTGGCATGTGTGTGCTTGAATAATTCTATGTTAATTATGGTCATTCCAGCCCTAATCTCATGTATGATGTGAAAAAGATGACATTTTTATGGGCTCTGTTATGTGCAAGATTATAATATGGTGACTGTGGATCTGTGAAAACATTAAGGAAAGAAAGGAAAACAAATAGTATCACTGTTTCTTGTACATATCCAGTTTTATTCAGTATATGTTTGGTGTTTAAGAGTATTAAGATGTTAAGAATTCTGAAGGCTTTTTCTTTGTTCTGTTTATGACAATATAAACCAAGTTTTTCTATTTGGTTTTGTTTCAGCTATGAAGATTATGGCTATGTTCATGGTGTATAGTAGTGGTTGTAGTTAAGAATTGTGTAGTTAATGTTTGAAAGCAAAATTAGGAAAATAGAAAAGGCAGTTTGCATCATGTTATGGCATTTATATATACCTAGAGAGAAGTATATTTTTGCTTCTTGTGTTGTGTTCTCATATTTCTGAAATAAAGGATTTCTAGAAGTCTTACCCTATGACTGTTAAGAGTTTTTATGGAGATGAAGCAGAGTACATCTTCTGTGACACATTATCTTGCTATGTTCCACTTACTGAATGGATCCACCACACTAAGTGGAATCTGGTGATTCTGGGTCAATTAATTTAGGCTTGAAAGGTGAAAGATTGGAATGAGTCCCAATTCAGGCCACATCCTCTTTCTCTGAAGAGTGAAGGATTCTTGAAAATGTTATATGATGTCTTGTTGTATTCTGGATTAATCTCATGTGTTGGATGTTACACTGCATATAGTTTAAAGATGCCATTTTGAGGATTCAGGATAGGTGGAAAACATGATGTAGTCTTGTTCTAATACCTTGTGTGGGAAGGAAAATGTTCTTATAGGACCTCCCAGCTTGTCTAAAATGATTTCAGCACTTGACCAAACCTTTTTGGTATCAAGAAGGACTTCTGATAGTTTTCTTTTGTGGGGAATAAAGGAGAGGCCTTGGTCTAGTGGTGGCTTCCCCTGCTCATCTTGAAGAAGTTCTATCTTTTGTCAGCATTGTTTTTTTGAAAATTTCCTTTATTTATCGACAAGCAACAGATTATAGGCAAAAAAGTTTACAAGTATCTGTTGCATGTATAATCATTTAGACATCTGTGTGGTAATTTACTTACAGTTGCAATTAAGATGGAGAAGATGATGACTGAGGAAGGAGACAATTAGAATTGTACAAACTCAGGAAGATGAGAGAGGGACAATATTTGAGGAAAAAGGTGATAGGAGTGTCCAAGTTCATTTTTGGCGTGCAATCTAACCTTTAAACAATTGATTACATGAATACATAGAGCAAGTGATTTACTTGCAGTCGTTCAAACCCTTTGATTTGATCTACATGTGGTCAATCGAATGCTTGCAAGTATGCTTTTTGCTGTAAAAGGAGTTGTAGTCAGTAAAGAAAGAAAATTTGAATGCACATTCCAGAGTTGGAAGGTGGCTATGATACAATACATTCTAATATAGACATACACACACATAAAATACTGTGCCATCCTGGAGTCGAAAAGAACCCTAAATCGTTGAGAGATATCTCAGTTCGAGGCCCATGTTTTTGAAGGACTTGTCTGCTTCTTAATTCCCTTATAATATTGGATTCTGAAGCTTGCTGGTGATGGAAGAGAACATAGAATTATTCTTGCCTTCTTTTTTGGTCAATCTGTCCTCGAAACAAGTTCTTACCAGGCAGGAGTCATCCTGGTTTCTTCTTCCAAGTTACATGTTCTCTGCAGAGGAAATTGCCAATATGTCTTTCTTGGACAACCTACCCCATTCGAATCTTTGATATCATCTTTTGAGAGTAATGATGTTGTGAAATGGAAAAAGCTTGTACATGACGTGGGAGGTCACCATGGTGCAGTTGCCACTGTGTATTATGTGCTATTCCTCCACTGATCCCAATTGATCGAAGAATATTACATCATAAAAGAATGAAGGCAATAGGGCAAAAAATCATCACTTTATGCAGACAAAGATGCATGCATCTCTCTGTTTGTAGTCATTCTCTAATATATCTCTTTGCTTGCACTGACCTTAAAAGGCTAGCTTGCAGATATTATTCAAAGAAATTATTTCACTTGGTAGGAAAACCATAGCAACGGTGTATAGATAATACAATGCTTGAATTATCGATGTACACAGATCGATATCCCTTAGAAGTAGCTTCTACATATCTGTGAGCTGATACCTCATCCCTTTAAGTAGCAGCTTCTACGTAGTTGTGTTTCCGAAAACAAGGTTAGCGGCAGGAGGTGTTGCAGAGGTTGGGCTTCATAGCTAGCCCCAGCTGTAGATCTGAATCCTGGTAATTCTGCTTTGCCATCAATGATGATGAAGATTTCACAACGGCAACAGGCCGGTCTTCCTGGTGCATTATTCCGAGCGTGCTTATACTCTGGTCCATAGCTACACAAGGCACAAGAGGCGGTGGTCTGGCAGTGAAAAGCCCACCTGCAAACAAACTCTGATCCAAGGTCTTGAAGCTCCCATTGTGCTCTTCAAAGGGCACGAAGTCCAGCATGCCACGAGGATCGTGAAACCACGACATGGAGAAATCGAACTCCGAGCCATGGCTTTTGATGAGGGGTTGAAGGTAGAAGCTGATGCCTGCTCTCCTGGCATGGAGCTCCAGCCTCTTCCTCTTCATCCGCTCCTTCTTGTGGGCATTCTGATGGCCACCGAGCGCCTGCGAGTTGGGGAATTCCTTGCAGCAGAACTGGCACCTGTACTTCTTGTCCTCAACGCCCCTCGTTTCGATCTCTTCTTCCTCGTTTCTGCTCCCACAGCTGTGTTTTCGGGGATTGAACTCGACACCAAACAAGCGGATCTTCTTTTCTTCCCTCTTGCCTGCAACATGGTGGTCAGCTTTCAGCTCCCTGGAAGCAGAACTATGAGAGGAAACACAACCCTGTTCTGCTGCATCACTTTCCATTCCTTCACGGTAGGGAGAAGATTGCAGTTTCTACTCCTACGAAGTGATGAGTCAAGGACGGATCCAACCCACACTTATATTGTGAGCTGACACCAAGTTCTCATCATTAAATTAATGGGTCTCAACAGTCAATGGAAAGAAAAAGAATGTCAGATACAAAGAGCATTCGCAAGTGGGCCCATGCACATATTTCTATCTGATGTTTCAATAAACAAAGCAAACTGTGATCACTTCAGATAACTATCAAGAACACAAGATTAATACCACTTGACAATGAATGCAATTTTTTGCATCTAAAGCTAGCATAAGAGCAGATCACTGAAATCTCTAAAGGGTGAAAAGTAGAGATGCATTTGAGTGGCTCCACGACTGTCTCCTAATTGCATATATAACTAAACTACAGGTGGGCAATTTGTCAATGCTTACTATAGCCAATATCTTGAAGCATTTGTCCAGTCTCGCCACCTTTATAGTTAAACACATACCGTGGCATTTAAGCTGCTTAATCACATAAAACCACAAAGTCAACTATTTACTTGTCCAATCTAGGACCGGTACCAGATCATACAGCTTGGATTTAGTTGGTATTATTTTATTTATTTATAATTATTTATACAAAAATCAAGGACCGGTGCATCGTCTGTCTGACATACCAATTTAACAAGGTGATTAAACTGACATTGAAGTGAGATCTCAAATCTTGATTGCTTCTTTAATAGGAGAGTATTTTAAGATAAACAACCTAATTTAACCAAGAAAAGGAACAAAAGAGAATGCTATCAGTGGGCAGTGATATCAGCAAGTATATAATAACCTTAATAATATCTGAGCATATCTTCTCAAGTTCCAAAAGCAAACAGTGAAATATAGGTTAATTGCCAGCCTCTATTGTGGACATAAACAAGCAGATCAACTAGGGTTGATAGCTGTTTTCGAGACTCCGATTTCGGCTCTAACAGAAACTTTTTACGAATATTACCATTTTTTTTTCCTTCTTGAATCACTTTCTCCCTGACAAATCCTGTACCAGTATATTTGTTTGGAAGCTAACAGTTGATCCAACCAACCAAGAGACCCTGGCATGGTAGACTAAACTTGCTTTAACCTACTGCTTTCTTGCAAGGCTCCCACTCAATTTTTCCTCTAACAGGATTCCCTAATGGACTAGCAAGTCATCAGCCATTTGCAAATTTCAACTTATAGAACTAGTGGACAAAAGCAGAAAAGAATCAGTGCATCAGTGGATGATCTCTGGTGTTGATCAAGTAAGAAAGGTTGCTTTTTAGTAATTGGTTATAAGGAACTATTTTCTAGAAAATCACTTTTCTTTGGACAAAGGCAAGCAAGTTCTGGGGTCATTTCAATGAAAAGGGAATCATCTAATTTCTCCATTACTCTACAATGAAGGAACAGAATTAAGTCTCTTTGGATGGTTTTCTGGGAGAAAAAATTGGCCAAGGGCCGACCTGATTTACTTTGGCTTCCAACAAACCAGAAACTATCATCTCCATAAGTAATTTTATGTGAGGCTTAATGATCACAATATATACAGTGGGAGTCCAAGATCTTACGAGAGGAAAGAATTTCCTGAATATTTTTAAAGAAAAATTACCAGGCACTGCAGATTCATAAAGAAGATACAAGCTGAACATGATTAGCTTACTCTCTTCTTGCAGTCAGTGAGATGGCAAGAAGTGCAAGAACCAGTAATCTTCTGGTTGCCTCTACTAATAGCACATTTGTGCAAATTTTTCCTTATGTTTCATGGTAATCATTTAGGTCAAACTTCCGGTCATTAAGGATTCTATTGTTGAGGTGGATATATGCCATGGTAATCTACAAGGCTGCAAACCCCGACACTTCTTCATGGGGAGATATAAACCTTTTATATCTGCTAAATGAAGCTAGGATCACTTGAGCAGGGTTGAAATCAAATCATTCCCTTCCCAGTCCTCAGACACTGTAATCCAATAAGGAAAAGAAGAATGACCAAGGTCGATACCTTTTGCAGTCCTATTTTCTCAGTCTTGAACCGATCTCCCCATCTCTTCTCCTTCAATGCCTTCGGAATGCTCTTAAACGTCTCCGACCTGGTCGCAGCAAATGACATCCGCTACTAGCTTTTTATTCCAAGGGAAGAACCTTTCCATCATGAATACGAAACAATGTCGAAGGATTAGCCAACTCCAAACGAATGGAATTACTAAATGGTCAAACCTTTGATGCAGGGAAATAGCTTTCTGGAACTCAAGTTTGGATGGCGGATCTGAGGGACTCAAAGGCCCTTCTCGAGTTCTATTCAGTAGTGTTCTGCGACGACAAATTGAACACGAGTCCATCGATGACCGTCTCCCCGGGCGGCTTCACTCCTCCGGAAAGCCTTGCTGGGCGGGAAGGGCGTTGCGGAAAGCCCGGTGTTGCTCCGGGGTAGAGATCGGAGGAGGGTTTCAAGGGTTTGCTAGGATCGGCCCGGCGAGGTATTTTTGCCTCCGAAGGAATTGAGTGGTTCCAGACACTGTGGGCGGAGGGAGGAGGAGGAATTGGCCGGGGTGCTGGCAAATGTGCGGCCCGGCGATGGGGCGAGGCGAGGTAGGCCGCCCTATTGGGAACCGGGATCGACCGCACGTCTTATGGGCCATACATTAACAATAGAGCTATTGGGTCGATTGTTAGAGCCCAAATCTTAAGCTAATGGATTTGCAGACGGCGTCCCAAATGTAATGGATTTTGTTGGGCTGAAGGTTAAGATAGTAAGTTAAAACCATTAATGAATATAATCTATCCAAATAATTTTAAGTTAAAACCATTAATATGATATGTTACATTATAAATAGATTCTTATAAGATCTCATCTTTCTAAAACTCCTTATGATTATGGAATAACAAAGGACCTAATATTTCATATATCAAAATTTTTAATTATAAATATTTTATTTTAAATGATAATGATATTTTAAAAAATTTTGATATAAAATTCGATGAAGATATTTTTCTTTATTCCTCTAACTCTAAAGCTCATATAGTTTTTAATAAAAGATATTTAATTATTAAAATTCATACTATTTTTTATTAATCTTTTAAGTTACAAAAAATTTTGATGACAATTTAAAGCTTGATAAATTAAAATTAAATGTTGATTTTACTCCCTAAAATAACTTGGATATATCTATTTTTAGAAAACACATATAAGAAATGAAAGTATATAGATGCATATTCTAAGGAGCAAATTATTATGATATGATTTATTCTAAGGAGCAAACTTGTTTTCTTTAATATTTATATAAGTATTATTTTTTAATCACAAATTGAGTCTAAATGTGTTGATGGTGAACACTTCTCACAGTACATTGTCGTATACTTTTTCTTCTAAATAGGTGCTTTTTACCTCTTTTCTTGCATATTTTCTTTTTCATATATATTTATGCACTTTGAAGAAGCAAAATGTGAGGAGTAAAACAGCGCTATTCATTCACTTCAATCTTTGTTTCATATATTTGTGCTTCTCCTTGGAAAGCCAATATATTTCCCTAAATTAATTCAATATATTTCCCTAAATTAATATTTGTGCTTCTCCTTGGAAAGCCAATATACTTCAATCTAATAAGAATTTTTTTTTTTTTTAAGGATAAATTGCTTAGACCGAAAGATATGATATATAGAGATTGATTTCTTGCTTCCATATGTCACCCATCAAAAGTCAAGCCATAAATCCCTAATAATATAGAGCCACCCATCAAAAGTCAAGCCAAAGGTTCCTAATAATATAGCTTCAAAAAATTAAGTTAAGTCAAGGATAGATCTAGGGAAATGATGCTTTTAAAAATAACTCATAAGTATTGACAATACATGAAGGGCTAAATTAATTTGAAAGAAATCAAGTTTGAATGCTTGTCTATAGACTTAGTGATATCTTGTAATTAAAATAAATGAGTATTTATAAATAAACTAGATGAAATAGATATTGTGATTTGAAATAAGGCTATATTAGTGGGCAATGATCATAAATAAGGTAAAGACTATGAAAAAATCTCACCATAAGGTATTACCTATGTATTTTTTAAAAAATTAAATTATTTTAAATGGATATTAAAGTATTTTTCTTAATAATTTTATTTCTAAAAAGATTAATGTTGAACAACCATTCGAATTAAATTTTTTTAAATTATGTTTATAAATTATCTAAGACTTTCTATGGATTGAAACAAGCTTCTAGGTGAGATATTTAGCACTTTTTTATTTAAAATAATTATTTAAAAGAAAATTTGATATTATAATATTTAATAAATATTTTAATAACTAATTTTTTATTATTTAAATTTATATTGATGATATTATTTTTGGTTCTACTAATAAATTTTTATATAAATCATTTGCTAAGAGTATGAACCAAGAATTTGAAATGAGTTTTATGGGTGAATTGATATTTTTTAGAATTATAAATTAAGTAGCTAAATGATGAGATTTTCATTAATCAAACCAAATATACTTTTAATCTATTGAAATGATTTTACATGCACAATGCTAAAACCATTAATATACTAATGAGCATATCTAATTTATTAGATATGGATAAAAATATTTTAATCAAAAGACTTATAGGGACATAATAGGTAATTTATTATACTTTATTGCATCTAGATCTGATATTATTTTTTTTATTGAGCTTTGTATAAGATTTCAATCGAATTATAAATAATCACTATTAAGCAACAAAAAGACTTTTTAGGTATTTAAAAGAAACATCTAATTTGGGAATATGATATCCTAGATTTGATTACTTATGTTGATATTGACTTTGATTTTGCAGGATATATAATAGATAGAAAAAAATACATCTAGAACTTATCAATTCATAGGTTATTCACTTATTTTTTTATTATTCAACAAGTAAAACTCTATCGCGCTATCTACAAATAAAATTGAATATGTTATGGTAAGTGCATAGCGTACACAGATCATTATATGAAGAATACCTTAGAAGATTATAAAATTTACATAAAAAATATTTCTATAAAGTGTGATAATATTAGTATAATTTTTTTTATCAAAAAATTATATTTAACATTATCAAACCAAACATATTAACATTGGATATTATTTCATTAAGAGTTATGTTAATAATCATGATATATTTTTTGAATTTCATTAGCATAAAACATTAACTATCAAACATTTTTTAAATTTCATTAGCATAAAACATTAACTATCAAATATTTTTTATAAAACTATCGAATGAGAAATAATTTAATTTTATTAGAAGGGAATTAGACGTGTTAAACATGAATAATTTTTTATACTATTGTGTACACAGGTTAAAAAATAAAATAAAAGGAGCCCGACAATAACATAGACTTGCGATACCAAAGCACACTATCTAGCGATGATAACATCACCTAAGCTAACAGTACCATTGCCAGCAACCTGAACTCAAACCCTATAAACCTAGGGCTGACAGAAGCATCATCCTAAAATCTTCTAAACCCCTCTCCTTTCTCCGATCTCAACCTTTCATTTTTTTAACCCTCTAAACCTCCTCTACAACTCTCTTTCACCTTCTTCATCCTAATTTTTCCTCAAGATTTTTTATTCATTTTCACTTATACAAAACCTAGATCATCTCCTCCCTTGTAAGGCAAGGTGGAAGATCAAGTTAAAAACTCAATCATTCTTCTTGGCAATTAAGAAAGAAATCTTTACTTCACAAGATTAAGACTATTAGGGTAATTTTTTAATCCTTTTCTTATGATCAAATTTATAGTTTGTTTTTGCTATTATTTTTACAATATAAATTATAATCATCATTTCACCTAGAGAATCCTAAAGGGATAAAGGAAAGAAGAGAATAGATAAAACCTATGACACTATCCTATTTGATTTTTATAAATATCTCTTAAAATTTTAAAATTTGAGTCTAGGATAATTAAAATATATATATATGAACATAGAAGATTAAGTGTTTTATATACTATTCAATGGTTTACTATCGTACGAGCACTATCCATTCTTTAAATTAATGAATCAATCTAACCTAAACTAGTTAGTATAATATATATATATATATGATAAATAATCTGCTTAAGTTCTAGAGTATCTTATACCTATTACAGATGACACAATTTGTAACATCTTAGACATCACTAATGTTGCTTTCTTAAAAAACAATAGGACACTGAGTCCATTGGGAAAGGCTATTGCAATTAATTTTGAAAACTCAAACCTATATATTGTTCCTAACAGTTATAAGCATCTTTTATAATTTAATACAAAATTACTATATCATATTTTGATTAATATTTTGCTTACTAAATAATTATATCTTAATAAAATTAATAATCTAGAAATAAGCATCATGTATTGGATTATGACATAAGGTGGTTATTACTTTGGATACCTCATTCGTCAAAATATAATTGACATGTCTCAGAATAATATAATGCTTTTATATGAAAGCTTGACTATCAAGTTTTTGCATGCACATGATATAATCATTTCACTAGACGAAAAGATCATAAAACAAAATAAATTTAATATCGTTAATAGATACCTATTAAAAAATTAATATATATTATAATTAATAAAATATAAACTAGATTATTTAGGAGAACTAACCCTCCACCTAATCATGTCCTAAATATACTTATATGTAAGAGTAGTTATTTTCCTCCTATTAGTTCCTTTGAGATGAGCTGAATCCAACTCCTTCATCTTTTAATTCAATACCAACTCAATTGGAACATCTTGAACTTTGTCAGAATCAGATTTTGATTGATATGCAGTATATCAATCATCTTGAAACTTTTAATATATATATTCATACTTTATTTAGATATTTTGGATTATTACAATTCAAGTAGATTGTATATTTCTCCCTTTGATCAATGACAAAATGAGAGAAGTAGCAACTGACAATACTTGTTTTTACTTTTTGTTATGGTGTCTTTTAAGGTATGATGTTTTTAACTTATGACGATGCCTTATGATGCTTTTATAATTATCTTAATTGACATTATGCATTGATAATAATATGATTTTTGTAATGAAAACTATTAAAAATTACTAGAATTTATGATCAAATTATTTTAACTTCAATTAAAACTAGCATTGAAATGAAATTATTTTGAATTCAATTTTATTATATTTTTAAGATGACATATAGACAAGAGAAGTCTTGTTAAGAACCTATCATTAATTGATTATCATCATAAAAAATTGGAGAGATTATTGAATCTCATATTTTGATGATGAAATTAACTAATGAGTTTATTAAATTAATATATTTTTGAGATAAATAATATAGTTAATATGTCGATTATGTACTCAAACCACCGAATGGGCAAACAGCCAAACTATTGATCGATGTACTAAAGAATGAATTTCGTACTAAAGGTTTAAACATTGTGTCAAAAAGAATATATATTGTATTAGAAGATTAAATATTATAGTGAACACAATGTGCGAGAAGAAGCAAACGATATGTGAAGGATAATACAATATATCAAATATTCGGGTTGTAAGATCAAAGACATGCCAAAAGTGTTGATGTTGTGATGAAAGAAGTAGTTGAGTTAGAAGTGTTTTATGTCAATTTGAATCATTTTTGGGCTAATTTTGAGCTCAAGCCTTTGCTCTTGAGTTTGGGTCGAAATCGGGCCCATTAGAGGGCTGAAAAAGTGACTTATTCTATGCCTAAGTAGTGGTACCATCACTTGAGTCAATTGATAATACAAAAAAAGTATTGTAGCAGTGGTAGTACTGCTAGTTTAGATAGTAGTATCACCAAAGATAGTGTTGGTACCATCGAAGTTTGGATTAATGACTCGTGCCAAAAGTTATAATAGTAGTATTACATAATGTTAGTGATAATATTGTTAATACCTCAAAACTTTTAGGATTTAAATTTTTTACTCTATTTTTTATTCTTTTTAAAACTTATAAATATCCCAATTATAAAATATTATAGGCTCTTATTTGAGTTTGGTTGTAATATAAAGTTATATGGTGTGAGAGATCTTTTATAAAAAGTAAATTTGAATATTATCTTCCAAGCCTAAAAAATATAAAATTATAGAAGGGATAGTTAATTTTCATTTATTGGAAAGAAAATTGATAGCAAAAATCGATAATCTCAAGGGAAGGGAAATCGAGAGCTGACATAGGTTAGTAAGATCAAATCACTATAAATTAGTTTGTCTCTCTTTATTTATCTTTCACTTGTGACTTCAAATTATTCTCTTTACGTAACTTTTATTTGATCAATCGAGTTTTCAAAATATATTATTTTCTCGATATAATTTTAAAATCGATTAAAAATTTGATAGCATTAATTCATCTCCTCTTAGTATCATTAAAATCCCAACGATGGTATGATGTCCATATTAATGAGATTACACTAGATCAAATTTAGCATCTCCCATCTACAATCATTGATATTGTAAACATCCTCAAAAGTTAGTAATCATTGACCAATAAAATAAGCTAGATACATGTGTAGTGCAAGTCGTGAGCCTACTTAGATAGGCCATTGCGTGTGCGTTGTATATTACGTGATATGATATGGATCACGTGCTATGTCATGCGTCATGTGTCACGTAGTAAATCAATACATCCGATAAGTTATGCCCTATATATAATCAAGAAAGAAATGTCTTGCGATCAATGATGTGCAATAATGGTTGAAGAGTGCTAGAGACACATAAGCTTGTCCCTACCAACGCCTACAAGACACCAACTGTGCACCTGAGACATACACGATATCTCGATCGGACCCATAAGTCCTATGTCAAATGCATCTAAGATGGTTCACCTACAATAATAGTGCATCGATAACAAGCTACTAATCCGTATACAGGCAACGAACGAGCTCAACTAGAGAGAAACATTGCTGCTGTGTTGCTCACAGCTTCCACTGCCATTGTGGGCTGCATCAAAAACAGCACTGAATGATCAATCAGTTCTGCTGAACATTATTATCATGAGGAGAAAAAGTTTGCACCTCAAGTGTCTACTCATTGACAGTCTCATGCCATGCTCAATATCAATCATCATCATAGTGCAGCACAAGAGAGAAGAAAACGATGCAAAGGAAAGCGAGCATTAGTAGAAAGCTGAATGCTACAAGGAAACAGTATCCAGATATTGCAAGGAATGTGGAGCTCACTTTCCCCCCCCCACAAAACATAACATGCATCTTTTTCATCTCAGTGGACAGCCTAATACTCAAAGATGAAAAGCTTCAAGCCTTCACACAACTTTAAGGACCAATTTCCACCAGTATCTAATAAAGTAACAGCTCAGATGTATGACAATTTATATGTCAACACAGATGGAAGAGAAATCCAGTGTTAATTCAGCATATATAGGTTCATGAGTGAGGGAAAGGAATCCTTCATTTCCCATGTGAGGACTAAATGCAGTGCATAAAGTTGCAAGGGGGTGACAAATGTAGGAATGGCATCACCACTTTGCTGCATAAAAGTGGGAACAAACAACATCACATAAATAAAATACCTGTCTTGAGTTGCTCTCTCCTCACTAGTCTATTGGCAAGTTGAAAACCTATTTGGTAGAACATGTTCACACAAAGCATATGCTGTGATATGTAAAAAGTGAGTATTTAGAATCCTTCAAATAAATTAGAAAGACTATGTTGTCTACCAAAATTTGCATATGAGAGCAGTGAAGAATGCCTCTCTCTCTATCAACTTTCTTTGTTTGGAAATAAATAGACACCACAGCTGCATTGCCATGTAATCAAAGGAGTGGTTCAATCTACCATGAGCTCTCTCATGAAATGCCTCCCACTCATACCAATTTTTATAAGATGTTAAGAAGATTGCAGCTGTGAATCAGCAATTGGCACATAATAAATGGGGGTTAATTTAAGCTTGTGGCACATAGGCACACACAATCAAGCAGGTGTCTGTCTTCTACCCATACTCCCATATTCAAATGTGTCTTTGGGAGACTCAGTGGCCAAAAAGAAAGTTTGACAAGTTCTAATCGGTTTTATCTAATAGCAGAGAGGCCAGCTTGCAGTTTTTGGTGCATCAATGCAGAATCATATGAAGTCACGAAAAAAAGGTAAACCTGCTGTCAGCAGTGATCCAATTGGCTTTCAGGAATTGGACAGTGTATATATTTAATCACACTGTGAAAAAAGTCATGAATCATTGAAGGTTTGCTAAAGATTTTTTTTTTAATTATCCACTCTTAGCAATAGTTCCATCTTAAGTTTGCAACTTAATAAATGATATCAAGTATGTTATCTTAATAAATGAAATGTTTAGTGGCTATCCACTGTCTCCTACCAACCTTTTCCATCTAATATATTGGTCAAGCAACCACACAATACAGATTACCAAATGTTCACCTATTTGGTCATCTGAATGCATCTTATTAGACTTCAGCCATAACAATAGTAAGAAAAAATAATGAAACTTTAACTTTTCCTGTTGACCAAAAGAAATATTTAAAAATATACAAAAATGTAGTACAATCAGATATGAAAAAAAATCCAGCCTCCAACATAAATATTAATTTAGTTGCTGTCATGGTATAACAACAGAGCGAAAATAATCTAACAGGTAATAACTTAGGCTTCAAAGTTTGAAACAAAAAAAATCCATGTTACTTGGAACTGCATCAATCTCAACCTAGCAATTAGAAAGAAAATGACAGACTTGTGTCTAGTAATTGAAACAAGATACAATACAAAGCTCAGTTGATACCTGGTGGTGATTGCCTTCCAGTAAAAGAGGGCACCAAGTTGCCTGAGATCATGCATTGAACACCTTTATCTGTCCATCACCATCAAACTCTGCTGTTTCATGTCCCAAAAAATGTCATCATGCAAGTGAAGACCAGATGCTGGTTCTGTTCCACTTTCCAATTGCAATCACAAAAAACATATATATTTGGCATAAGCCTAGTTCATTTAGTAACCCTTGGGATGGCTTCCCTCTTGTTTGTTTATTGCCAACTGAGTCTTATGACAGCCCATTGTTCACACAAAAAAAGCTGTAATAGCACAGTAATATATTAAAGACTTGTGAGGAAAAGCTGGTATTCGAAAGCTCAGGGATAAAGTGAAAGAACCCTTGATCATAGGCAAAAGACACAATACAAAAGTGATTACTCTACAAAATAATGTGGAGCTCACTTGCCATAAAACATGGTTTTCTTTTTCCAAGTTGCTGGCTGGCTTCCAAAGCATTAAGGGGATCAACTTTAGTCTTGGAGAACTAAATGAAGGACAGAGAGAAAGGAAAGCTAATCTGAGACCCCACAATGAGCACTCAACACCCTTTCACACTGCTCAACAAAACTCTCCATGATTTTTTAGAATCACCCAACACAGCATTTCTCCCTTCTCTTTTAACTATATCTGAATTTATTGAAGAGTCAAACATAATGGGCTGAACTGCTGCAATGTGTTGTTGTTATTCTTATCTTTTGATGAATAAAGAATTTTATCAACAATCACAAAGCATTTACATCCCTGGACATATAAAACTTTGAAACTTCCTCCAACTTCAGACCTGCCTTGGCTAGCTAGTCAGCTACCTAATTACAAGACAAGATATGGGAGACTATAAACCTATCAAAAGCTATAATGATAATCCTGCCATCCCTACAGAGAAGAATTCCCTGGTTGCCAAAACTCTCAATAAAAGGTTCTTTAAGGTCTGCAGTGCTAAATAAAGCTTAGTTCAAAAGGTAATCAGTCGAGTAGTCAGGACACAGTCCTCTGCAAAGCTGTAGCTTCTTAGCATCTTTTTATTTTCTGTAGAGACAGTCAAAAGAAATGATTACTTCATGCTTCAAAGCCCCACAGGTAAATTAAAGTTTTAACATAGCTAGCCCTTCAAACTGTTAAACTAATCCAGTGTTTAAGCCATGATCCTAAATCCCAAATAATTTTCTCAACAACAATTTGAATGTTCCACAAGTATGAATGTGTATTTTGCTGAATTTGAAAAGGTTACTCTTTTTGTAGCAATAGCCTCATACACCAGAACAATTTTGGATTGATATATTGAGCTAGAAATTGATTTTACACCAAATCATATCAGCACCAACATTGTACCGAATTCATCTTATGCACGGAATCAACAGGATCTTTAAATAAATCGCAAGAAACTGAGGCCAAGATTTTATATGTAAGCTATGGAAAGAATCTCTTCTCTGATTGAGTTGAATAATTGAGTAGGGGAAGGAAAGAGACTAATGGAATGTCTTTCTTCCACATACATCAACTAGAGACCTCTACCTGTCTACCTCTCATCCCTCGAGCATGGAGACAAACACCTCCTTCCTCCCACATCTACAATTTCAGGTGAGACAATCAATCCATGGTTGGCACATCAAAGACCTCAAGCAATTTGTTTTGTTTACTTCTGTAGTAGACAAAGAGAGGAGTAAGCAAGTAGAAAAAGTAAACAATTCTTCAGACTTTATTAAGCTTTGATTAGAAGCAAATACACATCTATTTCATAGAAAGGAAGACCAGAATACAAGCATTCAAATAATAAAAATATTAGGTCCAAAAGGACATGTTAACTAACTGCACTTTTGCTTCAAGCAAGTAAATACAAGAAAGTGCCTTAGTTTCAGGATCTCCAAATGCCAATTAATAAGTATCACTAGACTCAAAAACCATTCACAGATTAGCTTTGAATTTTGAGACTGACTGAGCTAACTTGTGCAGCATGTGATGCCTTAATCATAAGGCGTAAGTCAAATTAATACCAACAAAAACAACATCGTGAAGTCCAACTATTTGAGGGTCGGTTACATGGATCTTTTTCCGAAAACAAGTCAATTAATAACAACTTAAAATTTTCATTTGATTTGTTTTAACATATAATACACCAAAAAATTCATTACTGCCTTTGAAAGGTAAGTAACATATTATAGAATCATACAGTGGAGATAAGAAAGAAACAGAAAGCTGACAGGTCCAACATGGTGTTATTGATTTGGTCTCTAGCTGTATGATTATTGTTCCATTGTAGGATGTAGAGTTCAAATCTTTTCTAGAATTGAAAACCTTGCATTTCTTAATGATTATATCAAGTCCCATAAATTATCAGATAATGTTGACAATGGTCATAAATGTTGAAAGTTAAATCAGAAATTGACCTTCTTCCTTGAGTGGTGGGAAGGAAAATGCTCAAATACAGATAATGATCCATCAACTTCAAAGTAAAAATTCTTCTGTTGCTGCAGTTCTTCTCTTCTCTCTGGCTGGGGGCTGAACCTGATGAAGATTTGCAAATTAAAGAGGATTAAATCACTACCATATACAATAAATATTAAATAACACAAACCCTGTAGTGACATACTTCAAATAAGATCTTGATGTATGAACAAAATAAGGAGAAAACTATAGAACAAGCAGATTTGCTGCAGCAAAGACTCAAACTCTGGAATTTCTTGGAGAAGGCAACAGCGATTTGCCTGGGCACACAATTGAGTGTAGGAAAACTTATGCTTGATATATATGAAGCATGGATCATGCCCATATGTTTCATGGAAGATAAGATCTTGCTGGAAAGTCAATGTTAGTTTAGTCTCGACAAGCCTTATTTATTTATTTTAATAAACATGATGTGCATATCATCCATATATCATTGCTGCAGTCATCTCATATGTAATAAATCATTCTTTAAACCAAAGGTACAAATTAAAATGTAGAAGCTGAGCTGTCTATTGGAAGGTAAACCAGCAGCCATTTGGTGAAAAGTCAAAAGTCTTGTTCTACAAATTGTGTATAATCAACTAGTATCCATATCTCCATTCATGGATTATCAATTACCTACCACCAAAATATGGTTCATGACTGTACAAGAACTTATGTAACCCATATGACTCTTATGCCCATTTTGTTTTTGCATGTTCTAAAGAAAAACACCATAGAGAACACTGAGAAGCAATTAAAATGAGAAAATCATGAGAAATTATAACACAGTAGCAGCATGTTTGAAGCTTTTTATTTGAAATATTACATACTTCAGCTCATAGGAAGATGTTAATCATAAAAGTCAGCAGTTCTGTTTTGTCATATCAATGAATAAAAATAAAAAGGAAAAAAGGAAAACAATTATTCCAACTTGAAAGACAGAGAGCTACTCAGAAGCTTCATTTAGACTGGTAAACCATTACGTGCTGCTTAGATATGGAATCACGTGGCTAAATTTGGATCTTGACTTTGGCTGGTCTAATTCAACGATGTTGACTTCTGTTTAGTTTAATTATCCATATTTATATATACAATATATATATATATATATATATATATATATATATGGATATATAAAGTTTTCTTAGAATGAATTATTAACTTAATTTATCAGAATCAATTATTAATTGAAATCATGCTTTAAATTCAAGCTTAATTATAAAAAAATCATAAATTTCTTGATCATCTTTTCCCATCAGTAGTATACATACATTCTGTGAAATATCATCGAAAGGCCTCTCTCTCTCTCTCTCTCTCTCTCTAGCTTGAGTTGAACGACGCTCTCCATTGGTCCCCATTTGCTGTATCCCTCAAGTCTTCGTTCTTCCAATTGACCGAGTGCGGAGAACAGTGAACGGAGCAGAGAAGCAAGGTAAGAGGGGGAGAGATATGGCGGCCAACCCGCGGCGTGGATGGAGAGCGGAGTGAATGGGTAACCACAAGTCATTCTGGAACTTCTCCAAACTCCACCGTCGCTCGCCTTCTTCCGCCCTGCCCGCGTCCTCCAGCACCACGGCGGCGGAGGAGATGCCCATGGAGTTCCTTTGCCCCATCTCCTGTTCCCTTATGGCCGATCCCGTCATCGTTCCCCCTTCCGGCCACACCTTCGAGCGCAGCTGCATCCAGGCCTGCGCCGACCTCGCCTTCTCCCCGCCCGGGCTCGCCGTCGACCTCGGCCTCTCCCCACTCGTCCTCATCCCCAACGTCGCGCTCAAGTCCGCCATCCTTCGGTGGTGCGAGCGATCCGAAATCCCGCCTCCCATCCCCATCCCCCTCGATGCCGCCCGCTCCCTCGTCCGCGGCCTCATGCCTCCCTCCTTCGATCCACCTCCCGCCACCCCGCCCCTTGCTCTCGACGAAGCAGAGGAGGTGGAAAAAGGCGAAGCCTTTGGAGCGCGAGAGGGGACATACGCGTATGGTGGAACTGAAAGAGCGAGGGGGGGACGAGGAGAGGTCTTCAGAGGAGCAGCGGTCGCAGATTCTTACGGCAGATACGACCGAAAAGGTGAGGCCTTGCTAGCTTCTTCGGCGTTCTCGGATGAGAAAGATGGGATCTTTCGCTCGAGATCGAACCAGAATTTTAGGGAGGCGACGAGTCCCAACACTCCTCCCGCTTTCTCCGTTCGCACGAGGAAGCAAGCTTCCTCCTCTCCGCTGTCGACCTCGTCCGCGTACTCGTACCCCACCTCTTCCTCCAACTCCTCCTTCCATGAGGTCTTCGTGGAGGAAGTCTCCAAAGAGCCGCCACCACCACCTCAAGTCAACGATCCGACGGTTTCAGATCTTGCCCCATCTCCGACTGCGGAGATCGACGTGTCGGAGGAGGAAGTAGTGATCAAATTAATGAGTAAGGGCATGTTGGAGCAAGAATCCGCCTTGGTGTTGCTACGGCAAGCCACCAGGGAGAGCCTGGACAGCCGAATTGCCCTCTGCACGCCTCGTCTCCTCGCAGCCCTCCGTCCCATGCTCCTTACCCACAGCACCGCCATCCAGATCGATGCCACCGCCGCATTGGTGAACCTTTCCTTGGAGCCCGCAAATAGGGTTCGGATCGTCAAGTCGGGGACGGTGCTGCCGCTCGTGGAGGTGCTCGAGGGTGGCCACCCGGAGGCACGCGACCACGCCGCTGGTGCCCTCTTCAGCCTCGCCCTCGAGGACGAGAACCGGGCGGCGATCGGCGTACTCGGAGCCATCCCTCCACTGCTCAACCTTTTCTCCATGCCCTCCCCCGATGGAGCTCGCGCCCGCCGCGACGCCGGGATGGCGCTGTACTACCTATCTCTCGCTAGCGCCAACCGTTCCAAGATCGCGCGAGCTCCGGGGGCGGTACGGGCGCTGCTCTCCGTGGCATCGGAGAAGGAGGAGACGCCGCCGTCGCAGGGGCCGAGTTTGGTGAGGCTGGCGATGATGGTGGTGTGCAACCTGGCCAGTAGCACCGAGGGACGGGCGGCACTGATGGACGGCGGGGCGGTGGCTAGAGTAGTGTCGCTGATGAGTTCGCCGTCGGCGGCGGTGGAGGAGTACTGCGTGTCAGCGCTCTACGGGATGAGCCGCGGGAGCCTCCGGTTCCGCGGACTGGCAAGGTCGGCGGGGGCGGAGCGCGTGCTGATGCGGGTCGCGGAAGGCAGCGGGGCCGGCGGCGACATGCGACAGACGATGGCGAAGAAGACGCTGAGGGCCCTGAGGGGGGAAGACGACGACGAGGCGGCTGCCCCGCCGCCGATGGGATTCCTGGCGGACGACGACGGTAGCGTCGTCTCGGAGGGGATGATGTCATTTCGCAGGCGTCCAAATCAGTATGGTAACCCGGCGCGTCTGAAAACGGCCGAGTTCTGAACTCGGCCGAGCCCCGACCGAGTTAAGATGAATCGCTCCCATCTTTATTTCCTTACTTGATTCTTAGCTTCTAATTGGTTTATTACACTTAAATTCCCCTCTGTAATTGTCATCATCATCATCATCATCATCATGTTGTGCTTGTTGGAGTGTCTTTCATAAAAGTTTATAAATGTGAGGAAAATTGTAAGATAAAAATAAGAATGAACATTTAGTGAGACATGAGGCTGATGTTACTATCAAATATATGAAAGATTGAACCTTTCTTTCTTCTATGATTGAATTATACTACCATTCAAATTGTATATAATATTGGTCTAAAAATATGTTCTTTTATTATCGTACTGCATTTATTTTTGAAAATAAAAATCAATTTAATCAAATTGATAGAATCAGAGTCTAGAAAGCAAAGTTGGCCGATGAGACACACCAAACCTCATCAACTCTCACCATCTTAGCATGCAGACCTACAGAATGCACATCTTAGTGAAGTCTCAATGAGTATTAGAATTATTTCAGTTGAATATCCATATAAATAACCTAAATGCTTGTGTTTGGGAGAATGAGCATTAAAGGTTATAAGCAATTGTTTATTTACTTGGTTAATAGGAGATATATTAATTAAAAACAATGACTTAAAAATTAAAAGAACGCCCAATTAAAAAAAATGGTATGATTATAATCTTAATGGGTAATTGAGGTCTAATGTATCGCTAGCTTTCCACATTTTCTCATCTCTCTTCTATTGTATCGATCTCTATCTATCTTTACAACAACGACACTTAATATCTTTATATATATATATATATATGCTATTGAACTATATACAAAGTTATATCTTTATTTAAATCAAGGACACTTAAAATCTTTATTATAACTATTAAAAATATCTTCTCAAGCCTCCCTTTATCCTACTTGCACTACTAATTAATTCTAAAATCATAAAACTACAATATATGTATTGTAAATATATTTATATAATTTGTATTTTAAAAAAAAATTCACAAATAAAAATATTTTTTTGATCTTTTGTAGTAACTGATAAGCTTAATAGTTATTCTTATAAATGGTAGTAAGCCATCACAAAAAGCTTCTAATGTCTCTTTTTATTATAATAATTTTTTTTTTTCATGAAGAATATCCTTATCAATTTGTTCACCATAATTAATTCAAGTTACCCAAAATTTTATTTACCAAAACTTTTTATCCATCCATTTTAATTATGTTTTATTTCTTCAGTTAGTGATATTAAGATTGTATCTCATATATTTAGGTCGAGTCCTACTTAATTTGAAGTATTTAATTTCTAAGGTTTATCTTCATAACCAAATTTAGAATTAATTTCACTTGAACTCTACTTAATTAAAATAATATTATTAGTAAATAATATGCAATGTCAAGATCTATCCCATATACAATTAGTAAGTTCATCCATTTCTATTTTTACAAAGTATGAATTAAGTAGGTACACTTCCTATCATACATATTTTTATGATATCAATATAAGTAATAAAGACATTTTTTTCCCCTTAAGACTTACCATAATATTTCTTTAGGAACTGCATGGTAGATTTTTTTAAAAAAGTTAATAAAAATCATATGGAAATTCTTTTTCTGTACTCTTTAGTTTTCTATTAATTACCTTAGCAAGTGAATAACTTATAAAATTGGTTCTTAAAAAAATCATTTAATGTAATCTATCTATAAACTTAATCTCTAAAATAATTATATTTCTCTCCTGCTGTCACCTACCAATCTGATAATGAAGTGAAATGTCAAATCAGATTGCTGTCAATGTCCTAAGCAGGTTCTTAGGACCTAACAAATACTCTTGCTAGACAGGCATGATTAATGCAGTAGTTCTTCACAAAAAAAAAGTTCCAAGCTCAAGTCAGTCACAGTTTAATCATATCTGATGTTTTACCTGTTACTGCTCCTCTCAAGCAAAAACCCTACACTTGTGAACTCGAAGAACTGAAGCTTACCAGGCCAAGTTTGATGCATAAAGAGTGTTGTAGTATCTAATTTTGTCCTTCAAGAAAGAGAGCAAAGCTCAAGCTGAGGCCTTGCTGCTGTTCTAGCAAGCCATTGGCACAAACTTGTCTGTAGCTATAAACCCATGTCAATCTATATCTGCAATATAAACTGGCATATCAAGCTTCATTTACCTGTCTGTTTGTTTAGTGGACTAGCCAGTAATGAATTCCCCAAGAAAAAACATGTGAACATCACATGGTAAAGGTGGGCTGGCAGTAGATGCAAAATGATCAAAATAAACTAAGTCAAGATTATATGATGGAATATTCCTTTAGAAAAAGAAGAAACTAAATGACAATTTTCTCACTTCACTTTGTGTCTGGATCAAGGAACAAGGTCTTTGTCAGAAATGGCTGCTATCTACATGAGAAAGAATCTCCCTACCTAATGGTGACACTTAAGAACTATGGCAGAAATTTAACCCTAGGGTTGCTGACATTGAATTAAAATGGCATTTAGAGGTGTACATGTGGCTTCAGGGAAATTCCAGTGTTTCTTCCACTTCCTTCAACTCACAGCTCCAGCAAAGGAAAGAAAAGGAGTGAAGAAATCAGGAACCTGAGGATGATAGATCATTACACCACAAATGATGAATTTGAATGAAAGGAAAACCTAAAAGTGCACCACCTAGTAAGATCACATTTCCTTTTGTTCTTGTCTTCTTCACATATTTTCTTCTCTAGCAACAAGCAAAAATAACTGGATCTTCAACTAAATCGAACATATTTTAGGAAATTTTGATTTTTTTTTTTGTGGGAAAAAAGACATATTTTTAGTAATAATTTAAAAATGTTTGATCGTATTGATCTCAAAATCGCAGATCGATAAGTAGGCAAGCCGACGTTTTTTTCGATTTGATATCTCCATGCTTATAATGCTAGAAGAACATAAGATAATAAGAATTATGGGAGACCTGAAAAAGGATATGAGAAAAAAAGCTATAAGAATATCTCATTGAAGACTGAGGTAATGAGCAATCATATGCTCATGTTCTCTATTTACTCAAGCCTTTGAAGCTAAAAATCCATGTGATCAGTAATCTTTCTGTCTATTAAACCAAAAGAACTATGATTTTGAAGCTTGTACTGCTTTTACACAAATTTCTAATCAAATATAAATCCAGAAAATATTTTTTTAACATATCATCATAATGTTTCAGTTAACCATCTATTATCCATATATAATAAATAAACAAGCATGTTTTATGGTTATTGGATATGTATTTCGTGAATTATGCCCAAAATCCGACTTAGATTCAGATTAATGTGATTGCACTGTTATTGCAAAATTAAATACAGCATTTCCCTTTTCCATTCAACAAACACTTCAGTGTGGTTAGATGAATAAAACTGCATGCATAAGAACAAATTGCAAGGTTAACATACTAAGAGCAAACTTTGAGAAGGTCCTCTTTATAGCTTCATGGGCATGCATTAATGACTAGGGAACATAAGCTTGCACTGCAACTTGATGATCAACATGTGATCTTCTTTATAGCTAGTGTCTAGAATGATGAATCTTCTGATAGATCAGTTTATCATCACCGAGCTTCTTAAAGACTGTTGATGAGAGACAAGAGCAGATCGGAGAAGAGAATCTCATCAGCAGATAATAATTCAAGCATGACAGTTCATCAGGAATTCAACAGGAAAAGGAGGACAGCAAAAGAGGATGTTGGATCTCCTCCACAAGCTGTTAATAATCTCCGAAAGATGAACAAATCAATCAAGAAGCTCACAAGAATACATGACCACAAAACCACAACAACTTGAGATCGAAATCGCTACACCACAGCTGACTTCTATAAAGGGAGAGATACGAATGGGAGAAACCGAAGGCAAATTAAACATGATAAAGACACAAAACTTACAGGGAGAAGACAGTACTCTAGTGATGTCTGGTTATTACACTACATATAAGTAGCTAAAGCTGAAAGGATCGGACCAAGGCGCTTGATTCCCCGTGGCAAGAATAGGATAGAGAGAGAGAGAGAGAGAAGCATCCCACATAACTATCATCTTATCTTCTCTTCATCTCCTCCTCCTGCTCGCTTTAGCTTTTACCTGACCTCCCACTTCTGCTGAAATGATGGGGTAGTAATGATGACTGACCAAAAGGAGCAGAAGAGACGGGTGATGGCGGTGGCAGGAGCGCCATGATTGATGCTGAGCTGAAGGGCGAGGAAGAGGAAGAGAAGCCAAGCTGGTGGTGACTGGTACTACTAGGCTATCTTCTTCTTCTTCTTCCTTCTCATGATCACATGGAGGACTCATTCATAATAATTGGATGTGGGTACATCATACTACATTCCTATTGAAGATAAATGTTGGGAGAGAGCGAGCGGTTCAAAGCGACAAGTGAAAGGGAAAGGGATGGGGATGACATGTAAGGCTTTACGCACAGTGCCGCTTCTCCTCACTGTTGTCTTGGTGACTCGGAGAAGAGGACACGGGTGAGCAATGTGTTGCACGAATCCCAAAGCACCGGTGCGAAGGAGCAATCAGCACGGTGACTATAATTCATTATTTGACTTTGACGCGGCCATTTGCTTTGACTTTGACTATAATTCATATCCCCTTTCAATGGTCTCTGAAATGTTCGAAACTGCCTCATGATTATTATCTAATAAATCATTATTTAATCTTCTGTAAGTACATAAAATCACAATATCAATAAAGTTATCCGTACATACTAAAACCCTAAATATTATAATATTTATATATGTCACTTAATCCTTAATTTTCTTAATTTCCAAAACGAATTTTTTTTATTGATAAAATATTCACCAAGTATTTCTGTAGAATTAATTTTTTTCTTTTATCATTCGAGAATAATTAATATAAAATGTCTGATCTCATGGCCTGTCAACGTTTACATATTAATTGAACCGTATCAATGCGTCTCTTAACCTCAAGAAATCGAAGGGCAAAATAATTATCCACATAAATGATGCACTCGATTCCCCCGAGAAGCTCGTTCTGCAAGGGAACCACGAGCCGCCCTCCGCCACTCCTTCCGCGGGGTCCACCGGCCGACGCGGACCGCGAGTCGAGGCCGCTGCGATGGGTGGCGCTGCGGGGCCCCGAGTGCGATCTCCGTCGATGAGTAATTTATTGCTCAATAAATTGAAATTGAAATTGAAATTTCAAAAAAAAAAATAATCAAAAGCATTTTATTAATTATCATTTTTTTTATTTTTAGATGACGGTAGATCGAATTTTCGATAGAATTATGGTTCGTATTAATTAGATTAAGATGAATACAACGAATCTGAAATTAGTTAAAGTAATTAAGGAATTGGTGCGCGATCTCACTGATTGCCTTACAAATGAGAGGCGTCCTTTAGCGACAACATTGTACGAGTGGGCGGCTATGCTTCTTCAAGCTGCGCACAGGTAAGTTACTGCAGCACGCCATGTTCTCGGGGCTCAAGCAGCGCGGGCTCTTAATGCCCATGTCATTTACCTGCTACGCCTCCCTGCTTCCACTTTCGTGAATCTTTTTTTGCTTGCGTTTGTGCTGTTTAGGTGTCAATTGTTGCTGCGGAAGGAGAGCAGCTTTTGATTTATACCTCCTACTAATTTGAGGAAGAACACTGCCTGAAACATGAACAGGCCTCCATGGTTTGACAGGGAAACCTTTACGCAACCTGTGCATCGAGATGAGATACTTGAACGTTCGAAAGAATGGAGTCTGCGAAGATTATAATGTTTTGCTCGGAGCGGCATGAGCTGGAAACCAAGAACTCGAATTGAATGCAGATTTGAAGTGGGGAATGAGGATGCGACAGTCGCGCCACCCTCGGCGGTGGGCGTCACGTGCGGTCCTGTGGTACGGCGCTCTTCTCCTTTCACGAACCCCTCCCTGCATCAAGCAACGCCACCAAACACCAAGGTGAGATCCTGCGTGATGAGATACGGAGAGAGAGGGAGAGAGAGAGAGAGAGAGAGAGAGACTGTGCGTGATTGCTGGGCTACGGAGAGGCCAACAGCAGCTCCTCTGCGCCTTCGGCACGGTTCAGGACCGAGCTTGCAGGCTTTTACAATTACTATCATCCTCCCTCTTCCTCTCTCTCTCTCTCTCTCGAACGCATCTCTTTCTTCTCTCCTTTGTCTCACCTTTCTCTGTCATTCGTCTCTCTCACACTACTATTGTCGAATGCAAATAATGATGACAATGATAACAATTTTGGTGGTGATGTTGGAGTTGTCAGGGGCACTGCAGCAGTGATCGGACAAGAAGAACGCTCGAGGCGTGTCGTGATGCGTGCGTGTACGTGAAAGATAGAAAGATGCATTGATGGAGAGATAATAATGCAGCAAAATGGCGAAATATGCCTGCTGCTACTGCTGCTCCCGCAACCGCCTCTATTATTTCCACGCTCACAGAGCGCGTATGGGGTTCCCGTCCTCGGCCTTCATCCCGCCACCCTTGCCGTCATCTCTCTTCCCCCTCACTCACTCTCTCTCACTCCTCCTCATTTGGGTTCCTTGATCTCGAGGCCTTTTGAGTGCTCGGCGATCCGTTTGAGCTGTTGGATATGGAGGAGCCGGTACCCCGCGCGCCTCAGCCGGCTGCGGCTGTGGTGGTGGCGCCCAGGCCCAAGTCGCCGCCCAAGTACCCCGACGTCTGCGGCCGCCGGAGGCTGCAGCTCGAGCTGCACATCTTGAACCGCGAGATCGGTTTCATCGAGGTAACTAAAAAGCCACCCCATAAATCCTCGCAAAAATCTCATCTTTTCTTCTCCTGTTGCCGACGGTGCATGACTTCGTGAGCTTGATAGCTATGATTTCGACGTATCTTTGTGAAGTTCCAAAGGTTCCTCTTTTGGCTAGTGTTTTGTGCAAGTCTTGAGTGCTTGTGATGGCTTCACTGGGAGGCAACTTCTAATGAATTATTTTGTGGTGTTTGGTTTCTTTAATTTGGAAAGATAATCTTAATCAAGCTTATGAAGAGTAAGTCAGTCTTGCTGCCTCTGAAACAGAGCTAAATCTTAGGAGTCTTGTCCAAATGAACAGATACTGAGATATGCATCCTATCATGTAAAACAAATCAGTATCAACATCAACTTTGTCAAATTTATCAAGGCAATCAGAGATTATTTAAATGGCCAAAGATGCTGATGTGGCTAAAACAACTGTTCACAAGAATTGGATTGACATGCCACATTCAACATGTGACTGTGGCTACAGCTCCCCTGCTGTGATAGATCTTTGATATAATGCTGAAACTATTTGGATTGACTGCTTGTTACATATATATGAACAGACACACTGGAACATTTATGAATGTCATATGTGAGATTGGCAGCATGTTCCTCCTTTGTATGAATTTAAATGTTGACTTCGAGTTTACATATCGATTTGCCATATTAAGACTGGTAGAACTACGTAGTATCAACAGGAGGATGGAAAGATTGTAGTTTCTGACCAGCAAATTGCTAAGCGATCTATTCAAGGAAATGCCTTGAAGGGAATCTCTTATTGTGTGGAGTGGACATCTATCTGTATAAAGGGATTGCAGCATGAGCTTGTAAAATCTTACTGGTGCTGATGTGCTGCTCTGATATGGTACTGTGAAAACTTTGTTCTGCAAAATATAAATGTCTCATTGGAATTTTATGTTTGAGCAGGAGGAGTTGCAATCGCTCGAGGGAATTCAACCTGTTTCCAGATGCTGCAAGGAGTATGCTTCACTTGTCAGATCTTGTATACTATTTGTCTTTATTTAGTGATTCAGAAAGGAAAACTCGGTAGGTTGTCTCCAAATATAAGCTTGACAGAATTTAAATGTTTACACAAGAAGAAATCACCATTCTTTTCATTTCTTGCAATGCCACTTTCTTTTCTATGATAACAAAGATTCGGTTTTTTTTTCTTTAGAATCTATATATAATTCTTGTACCAATTTTAGCACTTTTATTAAAATCCATCTAGTAACATTCTTGATAATGTTGACCATCTGAATAAAGTTGTGGCATCTGCTGTAGCCAATGCAGAACTTCCAACTATATCTGAGACGATAGAGTTTTATACAGATTCATAAGTATAAATCATGATTACTTTGCAGGGTAAACGAATTTGTGGAGATGAAACCAGATCCACTGATGCCTATGTATGATTCTCCAACTTCACCTGTTGTGTACCAAGATTTATGTAAGAGAATATAACATCTGCAAGTTCTTTTCTGTCAATTAGAAATAAGCAGAGGCACAAATCGTGTTGCTTGTGGAGATGGCTGCGGTACTCCCTCAACTCTGTCACCTGTTATCAGTTTCGCTCATTGAATCACTGTACATTTATAATGTCATTTGATTTATACATGTTCATAGACTACTTTTCTGAGTGCAATTCAACAAAAATTATGCAACCTCGAACCGACTTGATATATCAAAAGAACAGGAGAAGAAAATGAGATGCTTTGGCCCTATATAACTCCGTGTCAGACTTTTGTCATTTGAAGTTTAATCATCTGAATCACCTTTTATAAAAATTTCAAGTCCAACTCTGACATGCTTAATTGATTTGAAATATAGTGCTTACTGAATTAAATGAATCTTGGTGTAGATTGACTCATGATATGTTAAACAATGACCAAATCTTGATTGTCATGAAGTTCTACTTTCAAAAGATGTTCTAGGATCTTTACACTTACTTGTTGAACTTGTTAAGTGTTTGTACATCTTCACAAAGGTGCAAATGACCTCCATGAAGGGGTTGCAAACTGAATATAGGTTAAATTGCTCTATTTAGAAGCTTTTATCTAGTAATTCATTCCAGCTTACATTAGAGCAGGATACATGTTAGTTCATGACATTATGAAACTGCATCTTGTTGGCAATTGTTGATGTTTTGTAGGAGAGATGCCCTACAGTAAAGCAACAAGGAATTAGTAGTGCTCTGGGCTTGTGTCTTATAAGGGACCAAGGCTTGTTGGTACACACTTGTATATGTAAGATTGAAGGCATGTGGTTAAAGAATAAGACACTATCAGAAATTTTGGAAAGCAGAACAAACTAAAGATAGAAAACCATAAATGTATGGCATTTACCTGTCTCTGATGCCTTCAAAATCAATGATTTAATGTTGTTTTGCTTCATTCATGTGTTGTTTTTGGTTGAAGAGTTGGTAATAAACTGAATTTTCTTATAACTAAGAATGTGATCGGTTTACAGCAAAACCACTTGAATTGCTCATTTAGAACATTTACTGATCTGATTACATAAACCTTATTCATGTTCATAAAGATCTTAATTAGTGATCATCTCACATTTATGAAGAGTTGAAACAGAGATTACAACTAAAAATTTTCTCCATCTTCTGAGCTGTTAGCATCACTTTTCGGGGACACCAGGTCAAGTGGTTGACAATTTAGCATATTGATGTTAGCATCTTGTTTATAGAAGAGCATTTATATGAGTGACAATTACTTGTTTTATTGAATCAACAGGTCAAAGCTATGCTTGGACTTCTCATGGATTTGCTGCTTAAGCTGGCACATCCTCGGGCTTGAAAGATCAAACTGTTCTTGTCCACAAAACTGTAGCTGTTGTGACTATGGGTGTCCCCGCTCTGAGTGCTGCGAGGGTCTTACCAGTAGACCATGCTGCAGTTGTTCAGGGATTCCTTGCAGTTGCTCAAAGTTTCCTTGTAGTTGCATTAAAACATGTTTCAGCTGCTTGAAAGTTCCTTGCAGTTGCAGCAAAAAATGCAACAGCTGCTCCAAATTTTCTTGCAGTTTCAGCGAAACATGCTGCAGCTGCTCAAAAGTCTCGTTCAGCTGCAGTTGCTCAAGCTTGTCTTGCTGCAGACCTCAGTGCAGTTGCTGGAATGCTTCCTCCTCCAGTCCTGGCTGCTGCAAGTGGTGGTCTTCCCGATTCAAACCACGGTGTTCCAGTTCATGTTGTGATCAGCCATCATGCTCCGATTCATGTTGCAGCCAACCACTGTGCGGTAGCAGGAGGCCTTCTTGCTGTCCTCAACAATGGTGCTGTGCCGGAAGACCTCCATGCTTCGGATCATGCTGTTTCCGAGATCGGTGCTGTAGTCCGAGACCTTCACGCCCCACAACCTGCTGCCGTCTTCCAAACCTCTCCTGTCCTCAATGCTCCTGTGGCTGTTCCTGGTCCTGCTCCAAGTCTACAGGATGTCTCTATTAAGATCATAACACAAACTTGTATTCCTTATACTGTGGATGAATCAATGCATACTGTTGAGACATTGTGATCAATAAATGCATTAGTCTCTCATGCCTTTCATTTGGATTCACCCAAATAGTTGTTCTTCAGGGAGTAATAATTTACATTTCTTTTAGTTCTCCTGTAAATGTCGTAACCACAGATGAATGATATCATTTACAGACTGGATTTCTTGGAAATACTGGACATTATACTATTAATTTGAGCTTGTTATAGATCTTAAATTATTTATATATTTAAGTGCAAACAGTAGTATATCTTCATGATGTAATCCGACGGGGTTCAAAATAACTGTGCCTGATTTATTGATTGGAGGATCCGAAGTCCGTTTGATATGGTTATCGGATCTCAAGAGTTCTATACTGGATTTGGATCGGATCATCGTATTATCGGGTTCGGGTTTCTACCCGAAGGAAACGTGAAAATCACGTGCTATGAGATCACGAGGGCTGCACTTAGACCACTGTAGACCAGGTGCAAACTTTCGCGAAGGGTTCAGTATTTTACACCACACATGAGCGTCAGGCCCACAACTGGACCTTTGTCTCCGCAAAGTTACTGGAAGACGAGCCGAACCCTGCAAATTGCACGACAGCAACTGAACTTCGTACAAACTGCAGCGAGATCTCGGTGTTTTGATACGAACAGCCTGATGCGTTGCTGACCACATGCTATCCGCCACGTGCCACAACAGCCCAAGCGAAAAAGAGCAATTCTCTTTGTACGCCTCGTTACTTACCCGATCGGGTACCTTCGTTGGCGAAGATTATGGAGCCCACTGCGGACTTCTGCTATATAGTCTCGTGAGTTCCACGCGACCTCAACACGCCCCCGGTATTGTCGTGTTCCCCCGTTTGGATCAAACCCTCGTGTCTGTCCCTCGACTTCGATGGCCGCCTTCCGAAGACTCGCCGACTCGACCCACTTCGCCGCCCTCCGTTCGAGCTCTCAGGTTCGTCGCTACTCTCCCTCCACTTTCTAACTCATCTAGAATAGATTGCCTATCGGATCGATAATCTGTCGTTGATCTCGTCCCTGTCGTCATCTTTTCCTCGTTCTTCGATGCAGAAGGAGGCGTCGACGTCGCCGAGCAACCAGATCTCTCGGCGCGGATACCACATCGACCTCGGAGCCCGCGAGAAAGCGGTGGGTCCATCCTCCCTCTCTGAATCCCTTTCTGGTTACCTCTTCAATTTTCTTGATTTCTGACGAAAAATAGGTTTTGATGCTCGCGTTGCTGTCCACTTACTTCATCAAACATAGATTAGGGAGTTCGGTGGTTGATTTTTAGGAAAGTAAAAAGAATTTGTTTTGCGGTTACGGTCGATAGATCTTCCGGTCATTGATCGATGCATCCCTTTTTTTCCTTTTCTCTTTAGGTTCACCTTTTTTATTATTCTAGAACCATTATCTTCATTTTTTTTCCTTGGTTACTGTAGGTGTAAATAGTCCTAATCCTTGATAATTGGAAAAACAATGAGTTGCAGGTGCTTGTTGGTGTCATTTTCAAAGTATCGATTAGGTGTTTTTCATTGTAGGCAATAACAACCAGTTCTCATGATCTACTACTGCATGCTAACCTAATTCTTCACATTAGTTGGCTGCATCATACCTAATTTGCACTTGGTCAGTGTATTAATTGGATATACCTTGCTTTAGCAGCTGAACTTTTTCCCTTTTTTTCCTTCACTGAATAATCTTAATAAATGTTCTTTGCAGTGACTGATGTATGGTATTCTACTCAGCATAAGGGATATTTCAGTTTTTCTCTTGAAATTAAAATTTGTTTAACACAGAAAATATACGTGGTTTCGGTGGCAGTTGTAGTTTATACTCAACATCTGTTTGTTGTTTTTTCTCAAAAGCTCTTATTAATTTAGAAACAAAATGATGTTAGTATTTATATGACACTGGCTTGTAAGGACCTTGGAAAAATTAGCAAGAAGCATCTACTGTTGTAAGGTTTCAGTATTGCTACTGATGTGTTTAAAGTAATAAAGTTTAGATTTAAAATCTGCATCTGTTAACCAAATTAGTTGGTAGCACATTTGCTTTACTACCTTATTTAGGCATTAACCAATAGTAATTTTGATGTCCTATGTTGTTTGAATTATAGTATCCCTTTCACCAAGTTGCCTTAACATTCTGCAATGCCTTTTGTGGACATTATATTCATCTTTCCTCGAATTTAGAGTTTTGAATGTTGCAATCAGCAATTACCCTTCAATATGAGATCCATATAGAGCAAAGCATTGTTGTCTTTATATGATGAGAAAACATTCATGCAACTACTTCAAATCAGCAATTAGTTAAAATAATATTTTGGGTAATTGTAACATCAGAAGTGAAACAGGGTTAAGATAAGATTATTTGAAAGAAAGGTGGAAGGAGGGAGAAGAGCTTAAAACACGGGACAGCAAGGTTTAGAAAGCCAGATGGACAGTTATATTCTATTTCTTTACACACAACTTACATGGCATCCTCTTGGCCCTTTGTTCATGATTACATTCTGGTCTTGTTTGAGTTGCAAGTCACCGCAAGGGATATGATCAGTAGTCCTTTTACTTCTTGGGCAGACCATTCTTTGATGAATTCAATTGCCATGATTCATCACCCCAGATCTAGAATTTGCTAAAAGTGGAGGTAAGATCGGCCTTTTTAAATATATTTTTACCAATTAAATTGTAGTGTAGCAGCATAAAGAAAACGAGTTGCTTGGATTTATTGTGATACTGTTGAATTGGCCTGCAGTTGGAATGATACTGTGCCATCCAACTCAGACCGCTACCATGCCACCCAACTGAGACCAACCTTGCACAATTGATAACATGGGCATCATCTAGAAAGTGTACATGTGAGTCTATTACTCAAAGGCTCTAATTGAACATTATTTTATCTGATATACTCCTGATGGAATAAAGAGTGCTTCATTTGTTGGTTCATCTGAGACCACTCATGCATAAAATTTACACAATATGATGGTGGAGGCTGATGAAAAGTCTTCTCATGATGAAAAACTTCTTTAGAATATTAATGTTGCGTCAATAGACTACTCATAGCCTTATGCTGGTAGAATTGAAAGGGACTTATTCAATAACAATCACTTTAACTCTAGAAGGAACTTTAAAGCTAAACAGGTCCTTACAGTTTCTGCATGCATTTATTCTCTTAATGTATATTATGTCTGAAATTCTTATACCTTCATGTCTCCAGCAATCTGTGCTTGTTTCTGCATTCTGACTCTGGTTGGTAATCGCATGATCACAGCTCTTGGAAGAAGATCCAGCATTAAAGAGGTTCAAATCATATAAGAATAACCTGAAGCGGGTGTCAAAAATCGGGGATGTTCTTACTATACTTGTTGTTGCTGGTATGGTTTTTGTCATATTTCTATCTTTAAAGCTTCCAGTCATCATGTAACGATATCCTTGTTGTAGTGTATAATTTTGTCATACAAATTCATGTCACTAAAGAAAACCCTTTTAGGCTGGATTATATGGTATTTTTTCATAAATCGATGAGTGTCTTGAATTGATTACAATTGATTGTCACTTGAATGTTGTGCTGATTGACACAGACTAATAATAAATAATGTAATCAATTCAGGATCTACACCATCCCAGACTAGTTCTTTGGGCCTTGCTTGGTTTTTAATTTTCATGCTATGATGATCTTTTCCATTTTGTAGCAGTAAGAGAGTTGGTGATGCCGGAACTGGCTTATGTATGCTGGCTTTGTGAATTATCTGATATAGGTTGTGGTTACTAGTATACTATTTTGAAATTATGGTCAAAGGGTTAAATTGTGAGGTTTGCAAGCAAGGTTCAACTGCCTAGAATCCTTATTTAATTAATGTTCTTAAAAATTAAGTCATA
The DNA here is from genome assembly GCA_001649415.1 of Musa itinerans. NCBI lineage: Eukaryota > Viridiplantae > Streptophyta > Magnoliopsida > Zingiberales > Musaceae > Musa > Musa itinerans. The sequence goes on along the minus strand of LVTN01000041.1, from coordinate 733,911 downwards.
TAGATTCTAAAAGAAAAAAGAACTCTCGACTAACGTGGCTTGATTTAGACTGAATCTAAGCCAAATCTAGACTGTTCTGGTTACATCATGTATTCTCCGAGGAATATTGTCAAACCAAAGTTTATTAAGTAAGAATTGCTTATGCAATTTTAACTTTGTCTTATTTGTATAGATGCTAGAAAAACTATGCAACACCGTATGTTTTTACCAGTCATAAGATCATTAATATTTTTCTTCTTATCCTGTTAAAATGCTAAAAAAAAGTTCATTTATTTGCACATCCTTGTGTTAGATATCATTTGGTTGGATAAATTGACTCAGATGCTTATTGGTGTACAACTAGGATATATGTTGGTAGTTTAGGGACAATTTGTGCCCTAAACTTGGTTATGGTTGAGTCAGTTTTAAAAGTGTCTTTGGGTCTTTTTTAATCTATTCTATGTCAATTTAGATCTTTTTTTTTATTTTTCGTATGGATTCTTCAATTAGGGCTTTTTCAAAGTTGTTCAGTTTGAACAAGAGTCCAACTGATAGGAACTAAGTCAATTGTTTTCTGGATTAGTTCTTGGAATCCTAGATCAGAAAGTGTTTTATTGTGGCAATTTGGGGTGGTACCTCCTGTGTGCACGCTTGAGCTGGCCAGAAAATGGCATAGTTATCTTCCATCAAGGTTAGTGTGGTCCTTGCTGACACCTTTCTGGCATGATATCACCCTACATCAGTGCACCACCGACAATGATTCTTGTCCTAGATGGTTTAGAAGCCCTAATATCTCTAGGTTCAATGTTGGGTTACTTATTGAGATCTTTCCATCAGTTGCAATAGCGTTCTGTTGGTGAGTATTTTTTGGTGACAGTTGAATAAGTCAGAATGCTGGGGCTATTAAAGTCTGCAATTTTTTTTATCACTTGTAAGAAAATCATATGTTTTTCGGTATGACTCGGATGTGTTCTTTATACCTTCACAAATTTTTTTTGTTTGTCCACTGTGTTCAATACACTCGAACTTCTTTTCTTGATCTATTTTCAGCCTGCACGTATGAGCTCTATGCAGTGGCAACTGTGAGAAAGGATCAAAGGCAGCAGCATTGACGATCTGCAATCAACTGAAGAAATTGCACAAGGATGCTCTTCACTGGCTGTTTGTAGACAGTTGCTTGTTTCTTTCTGACGAAACCTCTCTTATTTGTGATGCAGAATAAATTTGGCTCCAACTCTATGTCCAAGAGGACCTTTAATTCGATTCGCAGCTGTATTCTCTCTCTATGAAAGCAGAGAATGTTTTGAGTATGTAGCTTTCCTTGAAGTGCAAGTGGCAAATTTGGTTATGACTCGTAAGTCTGGTACATCAATTGATCAGACTTGAGAACAAGGTGCAAACGAGTCAGATGGCTAAAGAATAAGGCCACATCTGCTTTATGGATGTGGCGGATTAAGCTGGCAGACGTTAAGGAGGATTTAGTTAACCTGATCGACAAATTTTGTTCCTTTAATGAGGATGATTTTGAATAAATTATAATAATTCTTTTTTACACTCTCTAGTATAATTAGTGTATTAATATAAATTATATATATATATATGTTATTCTTATTTAGTGATATGATTTGTAATGTTTATATTTTATAAATATGATAAATAATATGTTCATGTTTTTTACTTTTAAGATTGAAACATATATTTTTTAAAGATATTATTTTTAATATTTTTATAAAATATTGATTCAGTATGTATAAGAATTAATATTTTAAACATATTTTACAAGCATAAAAAGGTATGTTATGGTTAATATGTATGTGTATAAGAATTAATATGGGGTTTTGGGTTTATGTTAAGGTAATAAATATATATATATAGTGATTAGAAGTGGTATAATCAAACTTAAGTGAATCTTAATGTGTTTGAACATGATTAAAGTAAAAAAAATTAAATTTTAAATCTCATGTATATGGAAGATTTAAATAAAGATATAATTAAAGATGAGTGTTATATCGAGAATGGTGATATATAAGATTGAAGGATGAGTTTAGTCAAATATATATATATATATATATAATTAAATTAGATTTAATTAAGATTATTATAATTTTATAATTATATTTGTAAAATAATAAAAGAAAAAAAACTTAAAATAAGGCTCAATAGGATTGAACCCTAAATCTCAGGGTAATTTCCTAAGCATCTCTATTTTATTTTTGCTTTATTTTTTTTATCAACTTGATAACTCATGATCCTTTTTTTTAGCCATTCTTTCAGCTTTTTTTATCATGGAGATCAGAAAATTCTAGCTCTAAGTAAGATTGAAGTAAGAAAAACTCTATTCTTTTCGTACTATATCTAGGGTTTCAATTTTACAAATTATAAACTGATTTTTTCAGTTATTTTTTAGTAATCTAGACTTTGAATTTATTTTTGATTTTCTGATATATTTTGTATTAATCTCTTATGATTCTAAGATTTTTAGTATGACTTTAATATGGGATTGGTGGATGGAGTTATTTTTGTCTCAATCTAATATACTCATAATTTTCTATTTTCTAATAAGGGATTTTATTCAATTGACCATCTTAAAAAAAAGACTATACTTTATCCATTTTTATATATTTTAAAAAATTCACTTAAAGTTCTAAGAGATTTGGAATTGAGTGAATATCACCGTTATGCACTAAGATACGAGGTTTATAAGTTCATTAGTTCCAACCCAATTTCAATAGAACAAAATATGTATTAGTATTTAATTAGGAGAGTAGTTTAGCCTCCAAATAATTTTATCTTAAATTAAAAATTAGTATGTATTAGTTTACAAAATTCAAGATTATGTGATGGTTTATGTCTCTTATTTTTACAAAATTTTATGAGAATTCAAGATTATTTGATCATCTAAAATAATGAAGCAAAAATTTTTCATAGAATTATGTGATGGTATGATTGATAATAGCTAGTTCATTGATTATAAAGTTAATTGTTGAAAGATTAATAGTGTACTTTAGATAAATTTTCAGGTTGAGTGATATTAACTAGGGATTTTGTCAAATTTTTTCTATGAATTATTTATTTCAAATTATTATAAATTAATAATTCAAGAGATATGATCCTTAATTGAGGCATCCCATAATCTTATGCTCTCAATTTGATGGGTGTATTACTCTCTAATATATCTGCTCATTAAAGAACGTGGTCTTTCACTATTATTTTTATTTTGAATTAAGTTAAGTAAGTATAAGTTTAATTCACTGTAAAACAATGGTCTTATAAATTATCATCTTCATAATGCATTTTGAAAAGCATGTTTTGAATGATATGAATTGTCATGAAGTAGGCATGAGCTAAATGTAAATGTATATATATTGTAAGTATAAAGCTATCTGAATTGCGATAAAAATATCTTGTATGCGTGCATATGTGATGAAGTGCGATGTGAGAGTGCATATGTTTTCTATGATATGCGATATGTAAGTATATGGATATGTTATGACATATAATGCACATATATACTATAATTGAGGTATGAAAGTGTAGTGTATATATGTATTATAACATGCGGTATAAGAGTACATGCATATATTATGACATATAGTGTGAGAATGCACATATATATAATATGACGTATAATGTGAGAGTATGTATATATATTATGATGCGGTATGAGAGTGCATGCATATCTCATGATGATGTACGATGTGAGAATGTAAGTATATGTTATGATATAGAATATAGAAGTATATGAATTTACTATATTTTCTACATGTGCATATAAGCATTTTGAATTATTTCAATGTAGAATTTTACTTCTTTATCTTGCGTATGCTATGTTATAGGATTATGTTTGTTAAAGAAGTCATAGAATAATATATTTATTATTAATTATCTTATGCTAATGCTTTTGAAATATGATATACATGACATAATACATACTCACTTAAATAAATCTATAAATATTTATACTTATTGAGTCATTACTCAGTATAGATTTTATTTTACAAATAAGGATACTAATACCCCACTCAAGTGATTGAGTAAAAAATAAGCACGTGCAAGTCTACGCCAACGTAGATATAGACGATGACCTATAAATATTTTATGTATATAAATTTTAAACATGTTATGTTTATATATAATTTTTTAATTAGATGTTATAATTATATATAGGTATTAAAATCATTATATACAAGAAAAATCTAAAATATGATATTCTATTTTATGAATGAAATTTGGAGTAAACTCATGCAAATTTATAACTTGATGATTTTTTTACATTCCCTAGTGGGATTTTACACTCCAAAGTTTTTGTTGTTCTCCTTTCTGCATGCTCTAAAGGTGGCACCCAAAGTTAACTTAGGTGCTAAATTTGTGAGTCAACGCGTGTCAACCCATTCGAGATTGCGGCATGGTTTGGGTCGGAAACGCTTTGCTTAACGGGTCCAGATTTACTCTGCTTCCTGACTCTGGTAACTGCTAAGATACGAGTTCCTTCAGTTGCGGCTCAACCACTTCAAACCCTGAGGCGAAGGGGCGGCGGCGGCGATGGTTCCCTAGCGGAGACACAGCCGACCTTGTCCTCCGCCTCGTCTCCAAGCAGCATGAGAACCTTGCTGCACTCTTTCAAATCCCTCGCCTCGCTGCTGCCCCGCTCCATCCATATCCCCAAACACTTTTGCTCTTCGCCGGCCTCCGCTCTCCCTCCGCCCGACGATCCCAATACCGCCGATGAACCGCCGGTTCCAAGCCCAGCCGGTACGACCGACACCGATGGCTCCGCTCATCCGCTGCAAGGACTCGTTGATGCATTCTCCATCACGTCTTCGAAGCGAGTCATCGATTTCCTTCTGCGCAAGCAGCGACAGCCAAAAGAAGCCCTCGGATTCTTTAATCGATTTCAGGTGCAGGCCGCTGGCGGGAGCGGCTTCCCTGATGTCGATCCCTTCTGCATCATGCTTCACATCCTTGTGCGCGCCGGGCAGCTGTTGAACACCCGGGAGTTGATGGAAAGGTCGATTCGTAGAGGTTTAATTCCGCGTTCCAGCGTCGTTGTGGATCGTCTTGTGGAGACGGCGAAAAGGTGCGATTCCGATCCTAGCACCTTTGATCATGTCTTGGGGTGCTATGCGCGTACCGGTCGGATAGAAGAAGCACTGGAAGCGTTCCAGAGGATGGTGGAGAACGGCATCGTTCCTGGTATCGAATCTAGGAACCATTTATTGACTGCCATGCTTAGGTCGGGTTCCTTTGGCAAAGCTCGAGAGTTTTTTGAGGTGATGCGGGCTAAAGGAATGACTTTTGATTGTTATACACTTGATATTATGATGCATGTGTGCATAAAAGGAGGGGATCCAAAGGCTGCCGAGGTCTATTTTAGAGAATTAGTTGACGGTGGACGGTTGAAGCCTGATGCACTTGTTTATAGTACATTAATTCAGTCATTGTGTGGGCAGCCTGACGCCAAGAGAGCTTGTGAGTTGCTGAGTGAGATGAAAGGTGTTGGTACGGTTCCTTCTGCATTCGTCTATAATTTGGTTATTGGAGCTTGTGTTAAACAGGGAAACTTGGCAGAGGCGTCTAAGTTGAAAGATGAGATGCTTGGTAGTGGACTGTCCATGAATTTGGTTGTTGCGACCAGTTTGTTGAAAGGTTATTGTGTTGAAGGAGACCTAGATAGTGCTTTTGATTTGCTTGCCAGTGTCCTCGAGCAAGGAATAGAACCGAACAATGTCACTTATTGTGTTCTGATCGAGGGTTGCTATAGAAATGGAAATGCGGATAAGGCATACGAACTTTACTGTCAAATGAAGGAAAGGGGCATGATACCAAATGTATTTACAGTGAACTCTGTTATAAAGTGTCTGTTGAAAGCTAATAAGTGGAAAGAGGCATTTGATTTGTTTGATGAGGCAGTTGGATCTGGTGTACCGAATGTCTTCACTTATAATATTCTTATGCAATGGCTTGGTCGTGTTGGTAGAATGAAGGAAGCTTGCAGGCTATGGGCCAAAATGGAGGAAATGGGAGTGGAACCCAATGTTTTTTCTTATAACCAGTTGCTGTTTGGTCATTGTGTTAGCGGAGATTTGGAATTGGCAGCTAATTTGTATACTCAAATGTCACAAACGGGTATAAAACCGAATGTGGTCACCTATACAACTTTGATAGAGGGTTACATGTATGAAAATGATTTTGATCAAGCTTATGATGTGCTTAATACAATGCAAAATATGGGTATTGCATGTAACGACTATACATACAACACTGTTATTAATGGCCTATGCAAAGCTGGTCATATGACTGAAGCGAAGGACATGTTGCACAATTTTATGGAGCAAGGTTTTATTCCCAATAGCATGACCTATAACAGTATGGTTGATGGCTTCATAAAGAAGGGCATGATGAATCTTGCTGTTTCAGCATATCATGAAATGCTTAGTTATGGCATTTCTCCTAGTGTTATTACTTACACCAGTTTTATTGTTGGATATTGCAAAAGTAATTGTACTGATCTTGCTCTCAAGTTTCTGAATGAGATAAGAAGGAAGGGCCTTCAACTCGATATTCCTATGTATTCTGCTCTTATTTCTGTTTTGTGCAAGGAAGGAAAAATGGAAGCTGCACTAGATCTTTTTAACGATATATATAAAGTTGGGTTAAAACCTAATTGTATCATATTCAACAACCTTATTACTGGCTATAAATTTCTGGACAGTATGGAAGCTGCTTTTGAGTTGCATAGAAGAATGGTTACTGAAGGAATTCCTAGTGATAAAGCGATCTACACTAACCTCATTGATGGATCACTGAAAGTTGGCAAAACAGCCTTTGCTTTAGAACTCTATTCTGAGATGATAGAACAATGCCATATTCCAGATGAAATCACCTTCACTGTATTGATATATGGTCTCTGCAACAATGGTGACATAGAAGGTGCACACAAAGTTTTGGCTGAAATGGATAAGATTGACGTGCGTCCTAGTGTTAAGATATATAACAAATTGATTGGTGGATATTTCAGAAAGGGCAATTTGGATGAGGCCTTTCGGTTACATGATGAAATGCTTGATAGAGGCCTAGTACCCGATGATGCAACATATGACATTCTTGTCAGTCAAAAGCTTCAAAGAAACATCTCTACTGCACTGACTTAGAACATCTAGGAACCCGGGATTTTTTCTTTGCACTGACAATCATTCATCTTCGCATGAAGGTTCCGAGTGTTCTCTTGATAGGGCCAATGCCAACTATGCCATGCCTATAAAAAGAGTAAGCATCGTAACTGAAGAACTTGGTCAGTGAAGGTTTTTTTTATTATTATTATTCTAACTTTCCTGATTAAACGGCTGAATAGATTCAAGTGTTTTACATGTTTCATTTTCTATCATGCTTTATCTATTTGATTTACATTTTAGTGTCACAAATTATGCATGTGCTGCCTAGAAAGCTATACAAAGTTTTAGTTCAATGCTGATGATTTCATGGGTTGAATTTTGCAAGAAACTTATATTGGATCCAATGCAAAAGATAAGCACAGGTTTCTAAGTATGCGTATAGAAAACTTGCATAGTAGCAAAGATTTGAGTATCATCTTAATCAAAGTCTTTGAAAGTATTTATTTTAGATCTCGACATTTTGCCTGATATTTACTGGATTTGAATAACTTCTGTTGGTCAGTGAACTTGTGAATTTTTAAAGGTTGGTTTTGTATGACAGTACTGGTGAAATTATAATAATTTATAGTTAAGTCCTTGAGTTGATGTATCAGTCTCCCACTTCCAGAAGTTTATCTTTTCACTATTCAATCTACAGGTGATATCAGGCGGCAAAAGATTCAGACGGTGGCTGACGGATTCTGGTGGATGCAGGACACTGCAAATTCAAAGAGTACGATAATCAAATTCTGCTGACCCTCCTTGCACAAAAAACATATACGGAGGCTACTCAAACACCGTAGGAAAAAAGAATGCAGCATCTGAAATCAGGATGGTGTAGCAGTTCTGCTATACTCTTTTGATTCCAATTTATTTGCAATGCCTCTCAATTAAGCCAGTCGAGGCATTAGCTGATGAGCTCAGAACGGTCTCTGTTGTTTTGTGTGCAGGAATTTTGAAGATTGTATACTTGATGATGTAGTGTATATTTAATGTGTATATTATGGACATAGCTATGGTGGGAAAAGATAATGTGCAACTCCAAAGGAACACTGATTGAATCAAATCAAAGCATTGGTTTGCATTCTACGTCATGTACTTCTTTAATAACTTATCAAATCAAAGAATGATCGGTTTCTTTTAATTTCTTTTTGTTTGTGTTAAATTAAGCCAAAAACTCAAATTGTTACACGAAGGAGAAATTAGTTTAATTTCTTCTCTTGACTGTTTAGTTTCCTGGCCAAAAGTTTCATATGACAGGTGTATGGCAGTAGATAGATAGTACTCGGGCTGTATCAGAGCAATCAACCTGAGGTATGTTTGAATCAATTACTCATTCAGCTTCAATGCAAATGTGAAAGATATTTATTCCCGAAAATTAGATCATAAAGAACACATGATAGAGTTTTCCAATCATCAGATTACAGTCTCCAATTTCCATTGGTAAGGGTGAACAAATCACAAGTTACATTAACCAGTGATCCAGTGCAGGAGACAATATAAGCAAGCCATTCTTTACATAGCCATAGGCAGGCGTGTCTACAGCATTGTTCAGGGATGACAACACTAAACCATGCAATTTGAAGGGATACTGTCTCCACATTCTGAAGCATATCAAGCAATGCACACTAATCAAAGGAATTTTTGCAGAAATGCAATGTTTATTGTTGGTCAGAGAAAACTAAAACAATGAGGATAGTAGATATGATAAGCATTACATAAAGTCTTTGAGGTTTTTTTGGTGCACCATTTTTAACAGCTTCCAGCAATCCATTCCTTGAAAAGATTCACATGCACACATGACAAAGTATCCTTACAGACACCAGACAGTTGACACATGAAGCAGAGGAAAGAATTCTTAATATAAGTATCATAAATCTGTACATGACAAATTGGGAAGCAGCATCTCTTTTTCCTTGAGAACTGAATGTGCTTTAGTAAATATCTCTTTTCCTGAAAATTTTGATCTCTTTGAACAATGCCACAATGCTAACAAATGAGGAAAAACAATGCCACAATGCCCTTAATAACATAATAGGTATGCAACAAATCGAATAGTCCGTCACCATAAGGGGAATTCAAGGAAGAAAGTTGCTTTGCATGGTTTATTCATTAATGCTGTAATGTTCATGATGTTCAAACTGAAAAATATATGAAGTATTATAAAGGAAAAAGTAACTTCTACCGATATGACAAAGGGCAAAATGTAAATAGAAGCAAGAATCAGAAGAAAGATAAAAAAAGGAAAGCATTTCTGAGATTATGCACATCACCACCACATACACAAATCAAACATATACTAAAAGAAAGTTGTAAAAGATAAATCCACTTGGATTTAAACCTCTGGATTTTTCTTTAGGCGAAAAAGCAAAGTAATAAACACTGTGACCTAGCTTAAAGAACTCTCCGAATTGACAAGATGAGATATACTATGAATAATGCCTAGCCTCAAAGCTCATACAGATGGAAAAAATCTGTTGAGGTCGAACGGCAATGAGTAGAATTCCTCACTTCTTATATCTCCCTTGAAGTTTTGGAACCTCTTCCACCAGTGATAGCCTCTGTCCCTTTTGGTGGCATCATCATGTCTATTCAGGGTATTGTCCAGGAAAAACGCCACCAAGCCCGCAACAAATGGCTTTGAAGAGAATGTTACGTTGATGATATCATTAAACTGGAAAGAAAATTGGAAAATGAGCACGATACACAGCTAGAATTAAGGAAAGAGAATAGTCGAAGTTGTTGTTGGAGTACCCATCTTGCTTTGGTATGAACTGGACCATAGCCAGCAACAGAGGTGTACTCATTGAAGTACTGGGGAATCGACAGACCCATAAAAACAGAGAACCCTAAGATGAACTTAGTTCGGAAGCTGTTAAGATTGCAGAACTGAAGGAAACTAAGACCTGCAGCACCTGTTTCAGCACAAATATGAAAACAGATGATCCTGATAAATCATCGAAAATAATTGCATATGAGGAACTCAAGTTGTTGGCTGTCTCCCGTACCAACGTATGCAAAGAATAGACAATACAGAGCTGCGAAAATTGGTGCAGGAATTGACGCAAAAATTGCTCCAAATTTTCCTGGATTGGCAAAACAAAAGATCAATCCGATTAAGTCAGTTGGTGTGGTTATGTAACTCCTACAATCTATTCTTTTGGAATCTCCTTATGACATTTTGGAGGTGTATATGATCCTAATGCAGTGGTTATATTATCAGAAGATGGTGTATCATGGCACAAATTGAATGCTTTAAAATGAAGAAATAGACACAATATTGCCATACATCTATCAAATGATAAAAGATATACTCGATGGCAACATAAGAACTCATTACTAAAGAGAACTTATCACATCATATCTTCAATATGATTTGAAAGTAGTGCTGCTTTAAGTACTTAAGCTGAACAGAGTATTTAGAGCTACGTATCGACTCCAAAAATTAAATTTTGTGCTTGTACATAATTGTGACTGTGACATATATCAGAGAGACTCTTTTACCCAGATATACGTTAACCCTTATGGTAAAGAAGATCCAAAAATCATGGCACTAGGAATATGTCATAGAAGGTTGGCCCATAAGCCAACATGAAGGAAGATGAACGCATCAGAACATGGGCAGCTTACCAAGAATGGAAAAGAAAATCATGAATAGCGCAGATATTTGCACAACCCTTCGACTGCCGACACGTGTCAGAGCTAGCAAACCAGCATTTTCACTGCAGAAGAATGAAGAAACACGATTTTCACGTGTCACAATAAACCAAGTGTCGATTCAATAAACACGTGTCATTTTCACATGTCAGTATTGACATTGCACCTACACTGATGCTGAGGATCCATTAGCAGTTCCAAATAGTCCATCCAACAATATACCAATGCCCTAGAAACAAAACTTGATCAAATACACAATTGCTTGAGATAGCTGCATGGATTCAGCCATATAGATGTTAAATCTCATACCTGCCAACCAATACCACGACTGAGAACTGATGGAGGCAACGGTGTTGCACTCGCATATCGTGTAATCGCAATGAAAGTACCAGTAGACTGCATTAATTTTTGTTAGAAATGGCCTAGTTAGTCAACCATCAAGAACAATAATATATTAGCTTGAGAAAGAAAGATGTGTTTATCAGAACACAAAGACAAAAAAATAACATTTTAGTTCAAGAAAAAGAAAGATGTTGTTTGACCTCAACAAGAGAAACAAATGAAGCAGCCATCATCGCAAAAGCTTCACCAGCATCAAATGTTGGTGCACCCCATTGAAAAGGATATGGAACTCTTATCCTATTCATTGGTCACAACAAAGAAATCAAAAGTCACAATTATGGTTAGCTCGAACATCATGAGATGAATTAAGTTTACCAAGGGGCACCACCGACGAGTCCTGAACGATCTGTTCGGCAATGCAGTTGTGTCTTTAGTGGTGAATGTCTATATGCCCCTCCCACCGTAAGCAAGTATGCATAGAGCCATACAATTGTGACCGAAAATATGACAGCAAATCGATCAGAGACAGGCTTCTCGGAATGAATAGCATGTGGAATGTACTGTTGGAAACGAATAACGCCACTATTCATGATTCTTATGATAACAAGTTTAAATGAGAATGTAAAACACAAATGCAATACACCCGAAAAGGTCAAAAGACACTTTACTAATACCTGTGAGAAAATGACTAAAAGAATAATCTGTGGAAAGCCAATTTCAATGCATTTGGCGACCTGCAAGCCCAATTTTATGAAGTGAGGACAAGTACTAAAATGAGCTTGAGATCAAAAAGTAACCATAAGCATAATAGCATGACAAACTCAATCTGACAGCAACATTCGAATAAGCTTCTCCGATTGAAAACAGTAAATTGTTACCCCGGGAAAACCAAGCTCATAAAGCCCAAATCCAGCAAGCACAACCAGGGGAACTGCTGCCAGTGGAGTTAAGAATCTGGATAGCAATATCAAAGAAGGCAAGAGAACATTAACAACACAAAATTATAGACGAAGATGACCGCAAAAGAAAAGCTATCGCTTGCCTGGCAACGTTTCGCCAGAGACCACTGAAACCAACGATGATCTGAAGGGTTGAAGCGACGATCAGGGCACCCTGTGTTCCACGCATTACACGCAAAAATTTCTGCACGATAACGAGATAGGATGAGAGATTTTGAAGGACTAGTGCAATGGAACACGAGCGGGTGTTCTGGCAACCTCATGAGGATCCACAATATCACTGTAACGACCGGCCAAGACGATAGAGACCGTCGGTGCAACAAAGGTGTAGGAACCTCCGATCACAGCCGGCAAGCGTGTGCCGAACAAGGTCTGGAAGAGAGTGTTGATGCCAGCAACAAAAAGTAATGTCTGGACTACTCTGGCTTTCTCATCCTGATGTGATTATTGCAATTTTAGAAAAGATGCTGCAATTTAATAGTTCACAAACCGTGTACAAATAAATACAGAACACCAAAATTTCCTCTGTGAACTGATCGATTCTTACATTTCCTCCACCCATTTGAGGAACAAGTGCAGTGGGGATGATCACAGTAGTGCTTAGCATAACTAGGAAATGTTGGAAACCAAGTAGTATGGCCTCGGCTGCATTACAAAGATCAACAAGAAGAGTCAAGATCCTACCTCGTATCCAATTATCATCAAATCATACCAACAATTGAAAAGAAATCAATATATTGACAGCAAAACATTCTTGCTAGATTCATGGACAGCATCTAAGATAATCAAATAGGAAAATATGTGTCCATGCAAGGAGAAATAAGTGGATTTACTGGCCACAAAACAATCGCAGTTGCATGCAAACCAAAACACACCAAAAAGCTCCGATCGATGATGAAATTTCCACTGCATCAAACATGTAAACCGTCTTTGAAGCTAAGAAGATGTGGAAGAACTCACGCCAGGGAGGAGGGCTGGTGATGCAGTAGGAAACATTGGGCAATTGATCCTTCACTGGGTGGGGCTGTAGCTCGTCCTGTTTGGGGGCAGGCGCAGCTCCTCCACCACCACGTCCGGCCATCTCCTCTCTTCTCCTCCTCGGAAACCAACTCCTGCAAGAAAATCCTAGCCGGCGCTGTGAAGAAGTTCACTCCACTGACCACAAAACTCTGCCAACTTCAAGAAAGAGAACACTTGCTACTAAAACTTAAAAGCAAGAAGCCACCCAAAGAGCTGAAGATCTCTAACGTCTCAAGCATAAAAATCCAAACTCAATCCGAGAAGGATCAGGAAACCAGGAAAACAGTGTCTAAAACCCACAGTACAATGCCACTCCAAAGTTCTCCCAAGCGTACAAATTTTCCACACACCAAAGAAAAGCAGTGACTGGGTGTCTCCCCGTTGTCCAATAAAGCTGCCACAAACGCACACACTTCCACATGCACCAACGCTGCCAATATATACAATCTTTGCCTTAAACTCTCTCTCCCGTGATCGCTGGACTCTTCTGTAAACCTCTCTCTTTCCATGTCCTATTTTCTTTTCATCTTATTTATCAGTATAAGCTGAGTCAGAGAGTGTGCCATCGTAAAGGATGGATAATAAAGGTGCAAGGTGAAGAAATAGGACATGTTAGATGTGAGAGAGAGTGAGGGTAACAGAGAAGCGTCTTCCACTGCATCCCTCCTTTTCCTCTCCTCAGCAATTAGACTGCTGGTGGACTTACTGTCACACCCCAATAGCAGGTGTAAAAAAATGTTAACTAAATAAATGCAACTAATAACAAATAACATATATATTTTTTTATCTTTTATTGTGAAGAATGAAGTGTAAGGGGTTGAATTCAACAAAAAATAAATGACTTATTAATGAGCAAATTATATTATGTACATGTTAGAAAGAAAATTGAAGCTCTGTTTACAACGTGAGTTTTTGCATTAGAAAGAAAAACATTTTTTTAAACAAAATACAAATTATATCTTAATAAATTCATTTAAATCTTATGATGGGGGTAATGGGTTCTGACGCACCGGATAACACACGAAAAAGGTCGGGGAAACGACACCATCCGTGATCTGATGGCTGTCACCGGATGGAAGACACTTTAATGGCGAAAGTTGGAGAGAGAGAGAGAGAGAGAGACTCACACAATGGGTGCCTCCATAAGTCTCTTTCTCTGTCTTCGTCGACAGTGACCTCAACAACAGTTTTCTTTTTTTTCTTGTGTTATCCGTTCTTTTCCTTCCTTGCTTTCGATCCACCACCGTAAGCTCCGACGTGGATGCGCGGTGGAAAGGCGACGTGCATGGGACATGCACGTCGCCTTTTCCTTTGGGTTGCTTAACCTAATTTAAATGTGACGTGGAAGCATGCTTTGGCTTTTGGATTGCTCAACCTACCAACATCACCTTTCTTTTCCTTCATCTCGTGCAATTTTGTGATAATTTTATCTTAAACCTTAATGACAATTAGGGGGTTAACATCTGCAATAAAACGCATCCATCTTTTTTCGTTAACAGTGCATGATAGATGTGATTTTTGTTATGACTCGCTTATACTTATTACTGCTATTTTGTTATATAAGTTACATGCAAACATCAACTAGTACTTATATTATGATGAAGATAATATGGTTATAATCATCGTAATTTTTTTATAAGGATTTCATATTGTTAAGCTTTGTGTTTTAACTCCAAATTGTCTTTTAGATGTTCTTGAACATTATTTTGCTAAAAAATAATTTTAACTGCATGTTACAATGGAACTTCAAATTTTATATTATAGTTGCTATAAGCTTTAATGATATGGAACTTACAATGGTAATAAGATGATGATGTATCAGACCTACTTATCAAAGATCAAAAAATTAAAATCTGATCTAATAATGATAAAGACTTTTGATTGTTGGTAGCAAATTAGTAAGATCTAATTTTATATTTACTACTTAGTATAAAATAAAAAAGAAGGGAAAATCAATGGCATGATGTGCAAGATAATTATGATTTCCACATCAATGGAAAAGAGATGATAATTTCATCTTTTATCATATAATAAAACATTCTTTGCCATTGACTCTAAAATAGTAATGGAAGGAAATTTTGGAAACCTCAAAGCAACTAAGAAAAGAAAATCTCCTCTTTCTTTCTCGAATCACATCAATGTTTATTCTTCTTTTGATCACTATAATTTATAGTACGGGCCAGCAATGATTACCCAAGCACTTAGCACTGAAACAGAGCTAAAGAAACAGCAAGAGGATTGAAGCTTTCACCATCAAAATCTTGAAATCCACATCACGGCCGAGCAATCCACACCTCGATATATTCTTTGCAAGCCAACGAGGTCTTTGTACTCAAATCTTGTAAAGAGTCCTATTTCTTTTGTACTTGATCTCCCAAAAGCCTTTTCCTCTTTTGTTGCTTTATCTGCTCACTGTTAGTTGGTTTGGCAGATGCATCTTTCCTTGCACTATTGACCTTGTGAATGACATGTTTAATGGCTGAATTACCGGAGGATCTTTTTCATTAAATAAAAGTAAATTACTATATAATCTATTTAATATATATACGGCTAAGATATTAATTATAGTAAAATAAATCTCATAATCTCAATCATAATTTCTGTCATTATCTCTGTCATTGATATTCCCCCTCAAATTGATGCTAGATTATTAAAAAATATTAATTTATCAATAAGAAAGTGATGTAGAGAAAGTCATAGTAAACACATCAATAGTTTGAAGATCGATGATGATATGTGAAAGAGAGATAACACTAGTATCATGTGCTTCACGAATAGAGTGATAATCCACTTCAAAGTGGGTGCACTCATAAAATACTATGTTAACAGTAATTTGAATAGCACTAGTATCATGAGCGGAGTAGGTTCAATTTGGGAAAAACCAAGCTCACCCAACACTCCCCAAAGTCAAATAATTTCAGAATATACAACGGAGGACATAGCATGATACTTAGATTTAGTGGAGGACTTAGACACCTGATCTTGCTTCTTGCTTTTTCAAAAAATGAGAGAGGTACCAAGAAACATGCACCAACCAGTAATTAAATGTCGAGTATCAGAACAACCAACCTAATCAGCATCACTATATGCAACCAAACGAATAGGAGAGTCTATAGGGAAGAAAAGACCTTGGATAAAAGTGTCTTACAAAGAGCGAACAATATGACTAAGTGGAGGTGCCTAGGCACCTACATAAATTGACTAACTTATTGAACAACGAAGAAAATATCACACAGAGTAATAATCAAATAGTTCATGTTCCCCACTAGTCTATATAAAGAGGGATCAAAGAGAAAATCACCCTCATCACGATGATATTTAATATTCACTTTCAACGGGGTATCAACAGAATGACCATCTTAAAGGCTAGCCAAAGCAATTAACTCTTGAATTTATTTATGCTGGTGTAGGAAAATACTAGCCAAGGTAGAATGCACCCAAATGCCTTAAAAATACTATAAATGACCCAAGTATTTTATATGAAAAGAACTCTGAATGCGCTCTTGAAGTTGAGAAATCAATTTAGAGTCGGTCTCTCTGTAATAATAATATCATCAACATATATCAAAAGCAAGATGATTCTCTTAGCAATCTTGCAAATAAACAAAGAGAAATCATACTAACTCTGGACAAAGGAGAAGCTAAAATAAGCATAGAGCAAAACTTATCAAACTAAGCACGTGGAGCCTATTACAAATTATAGATTGATCGTTTTAGTTTACAAATATTAGAAGAAGGTGTAGAAAATAATTCTAATAATGGAGTCATATAAATTTCTTCCTTAAGATCTTCATGCAAAAAGACATTCTTAACATCCATATGTCATAATGACTGGCCCTTGGAAGTAGTAATAACTAGAACAAGTTGCACCGTTGTCATCTTTGCTATAGGTGCAAATATCTTCTCATAATCTACCCCATACTCCTATCAAGTGCCACCAACCTCGCTTTATATCTGTCAAGTGAGCTATCAGACCATAGCTTAATAGAATATACTTATTTATAACCAATGAGCTTAACACCAATATGATAGGGAACAATATCCCAAGTATAATTCTCTTGAAGAGCCTAAAGTTCTTCTTGCATAGCTTTCACCTAATATACATGTTTACTTGCTTTAGAATAAGAGGTAGGAACTATAATATTAGCTAAAGTGACAAAGAAACCATACCTATCAAGAGAATGATTGATATGGGAGGTTCTTCGAAGAACAATCGGAGTAGGCACTATATTAGGGTCGAGAAGGATTTGTGATGATGGGGACTATCGTCATTAATAGATAATACCGAATTTAAAACGCTCAATTGGTGGAGAGATATCATCAATGCTAGAAAGGACACTATCAAAAGGGGAAATATGTTATTGAAAATAGTACTCATGTTCAAAGAAAATCATATTTCTAAAAATACTTAAACCATGAGCAATAGCATCATAACATAAAAACCCCTTTTGAGCAATGCTATAACCCCATAAAAGCATACCTTACTGACTAAGCTATAAGTTTGTGGCACTTATAAGAAGGCAAGTGAATAAAACAAACACATCCAAATATGTGTAGCATGTGATAATCAGAATGCATACAAAAAAGATGATAGTAAGGAGAATCAAAATTCAGAAGGCAAATGATTAATTAGATAAACTATAATGGACAAAGCTTCCACCCAAAATTTAGGCAAAACTAAAGACTTCAAGCGTAAGGTTCAAACTATATCTAATAATTGACAGCTTTTATATTCAGCCACCCTATTCTATTAAGGGGTCTAAGGACATGATCGTTGAGATATAATTCCTTTCTGTCGTAAAAATGTTTGAAAGTCATGTGATATATATTCTCCACCATTATTAGATCGTAAAACCTTAATGCAGATGGAAAATAGTGTCTCAATATAATCCATAAAGGTTTGAAAAATAGTGAATACTTCGACTTTGGTGCACAGTGTTGGAAAATTTGGGGTAGCATCATATGTGCAGTAAAAGAATAGAAAACAAAATCCCAGAATTTCCTACAGAAAAAGAAGGTTTCATCTTCATGCTATCACAGACAAAACTATAAATGAGGTGTTTGATGTAATGCTCATATATATTCGTGTCTTTCAATTTTGTTCATGCTTTGCATAGCGTGTAAAGGGCTGATAGTAGGCTTAGTAGCCTCATTTTCTTTGGTTTTGGTGGCCATATTAGGCTTGCAAACAAAGAAAGGAACTTGTGGAGATTTTGATCTATAGTAGACCATTTTGGATCCTTTATTGTGTGACCGTTCAAAGCTTATGAAGTCTATTTATAATTTACATTAGCTATGAAGTATTTACTAAAATGATTGCTTGTAGATCCCGAGTGAAATATTTTATCTAACTTGTTTTCTCTTTTATAGGTCCTAAGAGACCATAGGAGGTTTCGGAGAGACTGACCTTTACGAACAGGCACGTAGTGCTGCTACACGATTTAGGCAAAACAAACTAAGTGCGTGACATATGATATCAGAGCGGGACAAGCACACATAGAAACACTTGGCATACAAACGTGAGAGACCAAGTGGGGCTGCGTGGAGGGCAGCCAGCATGCGCAACCATTTGGGGAAACAAGTATGGAGATATAGGGAAAATGTTAGGATCGAGAGCACTAAGAGGGGGGGAGGTGAATTAGTGTAGCGGAAATCTTTCAGCGATTAAAAACGAAAGCTGCGTTCGTTCGATAAAGACTATCTAAATGCAGTTTGCGTCTAAACGCAGTTTTACGTCTAAACTCAGTTTACGTCTAAAACGTAGTTTTACGTCTAAATGCAGTTTGCGTCTAAACGCAGTTTTACGTCTAAACTCAGTTTACGTCTAAAACGTAGTTTTACGTCTAAATGCAGTTTGCGTCTAAACACAGTTTTACGTCTAAACTCAGTTTATGTCTAAAACGCAGTTTTACGTCTAAACGCAGTTTGCGTCTAAACGCAGTTTTACGTCTAAACGTAGTTTTACGTTTAAAAGCAGTTTACGTCAAAAACACAGTTTTGAAAAGATCTGAACTTAGAAACAAGTTCGTAAAAGCGCAGGAGACAGTTTGCAGTTATAAATAGAATCAAAACGTAAACGTAAACTGCAATGTAAAGATCATACGAAAACACCGATTTACGTTTGAATGCAGATTCGGAAAGATCAAA
>LVTN01000041.1:687112-709970 GCA_001649415.1 Musa itinerans | reverse complement strand
GTCTTTCAGGGGCCCAATTGTCCCAAGATTAAGTTAATGGGATCACCTCCTATTTCTAACTTAATCATTGTGCTAATTACGACCTTTCTTAAGGCATATACTGCAGCTTGCTCCGATGCGTCACGGCGAGCTTCCGGCGATCTTCCGGCGATCTTCCGGCGAACATCCGACGAACCTTCGGCGATGCTCCTACGGACTTCCGGCAAACTCCTGGACTTGCGACGATCCACTTAGCGAGTTCCGACGAGCTTCTTTGGCAAGCTCCTGGACTTCTCGGATTTGTTCCCGCAGAACCTCCGACGACCGTCCGGACTTCCGTCGAACTCTCGAACTCCCAACATGATCATAGTCTTGACTCCGGCGCAACTCCTGCTGCATGTCTTACTTTCATCGTAGTTAATCCTGCACACTTATCTCAACATATGGATTAGATAACAAATGACAATTGACTTCATCATCAAAATCCGAGATTCAACAGAAAAGAGTCACTCAAAGGAGCAGGCATTTGAGATTGGTTAGAGGAATGGCCAACCTGTCACCTAAAAGACAACACGATGACAAGCAAACTAGGAAGAATGCATAGCGTACAAAGATTGAGATGGCTAAGTTCGAGCTATGACTTGATATTGGCAATTATACTTGATGGTACTCAAGGCAAGTGAGGCGCTTAGTAAAGGATAACATAGTGCAAAGTGGAATGTGTTATTCAGCAACTGAAAAAGTTATACAAAGCTCACAGAGGTGAGGGGAATTGCTAACTCGAAGAATTTAGTACTTATGTAAAGGCTTATAAGCGAATGATGGAATGTTCATGGTCATCCCAAGGCGATCGAAACTTAGTGCCATGGAGCATTGAAACTTTCTCTTCGGCATGAGAATTATACATCCGTAGGAGGCTGAAGTGTGTAGCGAGTTCAACATGTTACTAGGTCTTAAGGGGTGAGCAGGGGATGTATTAGCGAGGAGTCTCAATCTAGCAAGTACATTTGTGGGGGTAGAACAATGCATAGTTTGTTCAATAAGATGTAGTAGTTCAAGGGGATAGTGGTCTCTAAAACTTATAGAGGGAAGGATGTAAAGAGAAAAGTTACTCTAACGGGATAAATATCTTGGAAGGATAAGTCTCCGTTCTCTAGAGGGAGATGTAGGGAAATCTATGGTTGACATCATATATGCAGCGGAAGAACAAAAACCCTAAATTGTCCAAAAAGGTATTCGTCGTTGTGCAAAGATTAGTGTGCAAAACCCGCGAAACTGAAAAACACGTATGAGATAGTTGTGTTACATAGGGAGATCGTATATCCCTAAAATCCTACAAATCTATAGGAGAGGACAAAAGAGGTTAAGCGTACTCCTCTATGATCCACATAGTGGGGGCTGCGAAGATGCTCCTCGAATCACTACCCAAATCTTCACACCTACTATCTGAGAAGGAGAAGGGGAGAGGAGAATATGAGATAACATCCAAGAAGCCTGGCCTATGGCCCTTCGGTTCTCTCATATTTATAAAGGCCCCTTGTCAACTTAACCCTAATGGATCCTACCATATTGGGTAATGGATCTCTAGCCAACTACCCAAGCCTTTTAGATTAGTAGACCTTTATCCAATAATCTCTATTGGCTCTTTATGGATCTCATCTATATGATCCAATAATTCAGGGGCTTAATGAATATCCAATAAGATATGGGCTTCGGCGGATATCTAATTCAAATCTCTACTCGTCACAATAATTACATATATGTGTGACCCTCTAGGCCCAATATCGAGTTGGTCGTGAGTCATACCTATTAGAACTCTTTCTGGCTTAGTGAATTATTATTTTCATAATAATTCACTCAACTCATCGACTATAAACGTACTAGGCCACTACGTTGTAGTCCCCAAATGTAACAAGGGAATCCAATCCTTTAGACCTATCTATCCTCAGTTACCATATACCTATAGTCCCTTATCAATCTAATATTTTAGAAATCGTATATCGGATATGGTGCAATCAGACTCATACGATTTCTCCTCGAGTCTCGTTCTAATTGGATTCTCCCATAAAACTTTTTCTTACTTAATCTGAATGACCTTGACTAAAGATTTGTGGGAGTAAGAATACATGAGATATTTCTCTCATCATACCGAGAGCGGATGATTCTTTATCGACACTCAATAGCTCTTATAAAGTTGGCTACCACTCCCAATGATCGGTTGTATTAGATCTGAAATTTTCAAACCTATAAGTCTAGTATTAAAGAGTGTAGTACTCATACAGGACATCATTGGTGTCTTAAGTCTAAGGACTAAGTACACCATTGGAATGACGGAATCATTATCTAACAATAAGGTATCATCAACAATCTAGCATTCTATGAGCAGATCAATCAGTGAACTCATTCTCCAATGAGCACTTGTATTGTAGCCCTAATGTCCTCACATGAGTAGCTATGAGACCAGCTATCTTCATCATATGGACGAGTATATAGCACACCAGTATGTTCGGTTATCTCGATGTCTCTCTCAAGTAACCTATGACTATGATTATTTAGAGTCTATGTTTAAAGGTGAATTGATCTCATTATCATGATCTCATCATGATTTGATTCTCATTACATAGATCCATGGACCTCACAATATATTTATGCAACAAGCAATATAAAATAAATATATAATAATAATAATAATAATAAGAAAAAAGACTGCATATCATGTCACACGTGTAATCACTCACGTGATTGGCTTATAGGACACTTATAACTAGCATAAGAATCATATACAATGGACCACATATATTAATGAGGAATACCTCAAAATAATAACCCCACAAAGCTCAACGGATCAAGCGAGTGGCAAGGAGTCATTGCATTATCTTACTTGAGGTAATGTATTAGTCGATGCATTATGAGAGTCGGGGGAGCGACCCAAGGCAACACAAAATGAAAACACACTTGGAGCCAATATAAAGATTAGACTTAACAGAGGGTTGACTTATGCAATGGTGGGCATGAGGGCCACCATCAACTCAATATAAATCGAGGAGTGGAGTAACTTGGGTGTAACTTGGTGAAGTACCTAAGCCGCATGAAGGGAGTTAGCATAGAAGATGGAATATGAAACAAAGGTATGAAGCTTTCATTAGACAAAGGTCAAGGACATGAACTCTTATAGAGGAAAAAGCACGATCATGTCATTCCATAGGTTCCTAATTCAAATGGAGCGGGCTCATCCTGTATGATGCTAAAGATGAAGGGAGCTTCGAGGCATAGGCACCTTATCTCGGAGAAGCATTTGACGGAAAAACTAAGGCAACTCAACTTGTAGAGGCGAAGTTGGGTTCAAAAGGCCTTGGCATGGGGCAAGAGGACACGAAGGTGGGTACTCTTAAAGAATATGCTATAATACTATCATTCGAGTTGCTATGAAGGAAGCGATGCACAACGAATATTATGTTGGTGGGGGTAGAGACCCGGATCTAGACAATGGTGCACCAATTTTAATGAATTCGATAGACTTCGGGAGCTACTATGTGATAGATTATCCTAGAGCTATGCTTCATTTGGGTGTGACCCGAGAGCGGGTGGACAAAAGTCGATTGCTAATGGAACGAACACAATCGAAGGTGGAAGAGGCCCTACAATATGTTGGTAGAGGCCACACATTGAGGGATCATAATCCGAGTTCATCCCACAATAATTAGAATGCAATGAAGATGTTACCAGGAGGCGACATGGTATAGCGGATCGTGGTGGAACAGTTCGTGGCAATGTGATACATACGAAACTAGTCTTGCGAGGGACTAGATCATACGGAGGTATGATCGAGAGCTACTAAGAGCTCTACTTCAGTGAATAACTCAACGACAAGAAAGAATATGGATTCAAGGAGTGAATTATTAAGACCATTTTGACACTAAGAGGGGGAGGGGGGGCTGAATTAGTACTTTTGTAAAAACCTCAGCGATTCAAAAACTTTCGTTCGATGAAAAATCATATCGGAAATGTTGAAAGTGTGCTTGACTTAGAATAAGTGCAATAAGCAATTAAAGTAATATCAATGATAATGAAAAGTAGAACAAAAATCAAAATTGAGTTTTATAGTGGTTTGGTCATCGTGACCTATGTCCACTCTTGATTCCTCTTCACTCGAAGTCATTGGCTTTTACTACTGATCTTCTTTCAATGGGCGAAGATCAACTACTCTTAAAACTCTAACACAGGAGTGTCTAATTTGCTACAATCTGCTCATATGGACCTTGCTGATGATATGATATTTTTTTCAGCAATAATGTTGCCTCATAACCTTCAACTCAGCCCACTCAAATATAAGAGCTCATCAGCATATTCCTTGCACAAAGTTAAAGGTGTTTCAGAGTGCTTTTCTTCATGACCAAGGAATGCATTAAAGGAGTTGGTTAGTAGTTGTAAAACACTTAATTTCGAAATTCCCTATACATGAAGGGTTGTTTCATGTACTAGTACTTATTTTGGTGTTTAGGGCTTAGAAAGGACTTTAGAAACTGATGATATTTTGGCAGAAGCTCTCTTGGAGTACTCCCTTAAACTCTGTATCTCTTGGATACGTCCTTGAGTTGTAAGTCTTTTATTTTCAGTTCTGTATCATCATTTATAATCCTTGGGGTGGTGAACTTTCTGTATCCTTTTGTGATTTTAACTTGGTGGTGAGCTATTTTTTTTATCTTATTTAAGTTTTATCGTGAGTTCGTGTCTTTTCTATTCAAAACACTCATTCCAGCAAATACAACTATATTGTGACTTTTCTTCAAGAGTTCGTTCCTTGTCTACTGTGACTTTTCTATCCGAAATACTCATTCCAGCAAATACAACTCTACTATCGATTTTTTTTTTGTCTTCCCCCCCCCCCCCCCCCATTCTGTATCACCCTCAGTATCAGTTTGGTATCAGAGCTAAAGGTTAAAGATCATGGCAAGGCGGAATAGAAAAGATATAGTTGATGAAGGTAGTTTCCATGAAGATGATGCTGAGTCATTAAGGCTATAGCTACGAAGATTATTGTATAGTCTACAAGAAAAAAATGAAATAACTGAAGAACTTTAAAGTAGACACAACCAGCATGAAAATGATGTCCATGAATTTACTTTTGATGATGATACACCTCCTCATCCAAGGGAGTTGAAAAGATTTCAGGCAAGACATGGAGTCTAAGACAAGTGTCAGAATAAATACAACCCAAGATTGGATATTCCAAAGTTTGAAGGTAAAATTAATGTTGATGACTTTATTGATTGGCTTAATACAGTAGAAAGAATTTTTAATTTTCATGAACCACCAGAACAAAAGAAGGTAAAACTTGTGGCACTTAAACTCAGATGGAATGCATCTTTTTGGTGGGAAAACCTGAAGAAACAAAGAGAACGTACATCCACTCCACTGATTCCTCTTCTGTCAAGGCCACTGGCATCCACTATCAATCTTCCTTTAATAGACGAAGATCAACCTTCTTCTTACACCCCTCTTCTCCTTTTCATAGGTTTATGAGTCAACCTTTACAAGCACTCACTCCTCTCTCAAACTATTCTAACACTTAGACTAGAAGAGGAGGATTCTCACAAGAGTTTACAATAGTATTTTTCCCTCTTTAAATTCTTTGTGCTTGTGTATGTTAACAAGGGATGAGAGGGGTATTTAGAGGCTTCAAGTTGATTCAAACTTGGAGCTTAAAAACATCTCATCCTGGGTTTCCTATATACAAGCGGTACCACCGCTAGTGTCAGTTTGACACTGACACTATGCTGGGTGGTACCACCGCCTAGGAGGCTGTGCTGGGTGGTACCACTGCCTAGACAGGCGGTACCACCGCCTGACACAATCTCGAAGACTGTGCCATGATGGTTCCACTTCTTGGGGCACTATTTGGACCTCTCATTGGGCCCAACACAATCCTTACATGTGCCCAACTAGCCCCTAATTGGGTTAGCCCAAATCCAAACCCAATTATGTGCTAACTATGATTCCTAAGACATATTCTAAGCTAAACAAGTCCGTATGTCTTAGTTTCTTCCAGCGAGCTTCCGGCGAACTTCCGACGATCTCTCGGCAATATTCCGACGGACTCCCGGCAAGCTCCTAGACTTCACGATGATCTTCTTGGTGAGTTTCGATGAGCTTCTTTGGCAAGCTTCTGGACTTCTCGGCAGAACTTCCGAGGAACGTCCGGACTTCCGGTGAACTCTCGAACTTCCAACGAAATCGCGTCCTTGACTCCGGGACTTCATTTTGCTTTATGCCTTGCTATCGTAGTTAATCCTGCAAATGTAAAAACACACTTCGGTCTAAATAATTAATACTAAGCATTAATCATATTGTCCGGCATGTCATTGGTCCCTCGACGCTTCGTCCGATTCTTCGGCGCATTGTCCTCTCTTGCGGCCTATTGTCCAATCGGCCAGTTGACTCTGCAACTCCGATATCCTTGGCGCAATATCCGCTCTTCTTGGCTTGATACTCAAATCCATGGCCTGAAGCCTTTTGTCGATACGTCGACCGATCCACCGGCTTGACATCCAATCTTCTGACATGTTTTCCCCCGGCACAACATAATTTTTCTTACTTTAATTGTCTCATCTTGATCGAAGCATCCTGCGTCACTCAAAACGCAGATTAAAACATAAACACTTATCAATTGGCTTCATCATCAAAATCCGAGATTCAACAATGTTATGGCTCTAGTAGTAGTAGAGGAAAATGAACAACACAAGGAGACACCGGCAATTATGAAATAAATCCTAGAGGAGTTTAAAGATGTCATACCAAAAGAGATTCCACATGACCTTCCACCTTTGAGAGACATCCAGCATCATATTGATTTTATTCCGAGAGCTATTCTACCTAATAAGGGAGCCTACAGAATGGGTCCCAAGGAGCATAGAGAACTTTAAAGACAAGTGGATGAGTTGATGGAAAAGGGATTGATTCGGGAGAGCATGAGTCCTTGTGTAGTCCAAGCCTTGTTGGTGCCTAAGAAGGATAGTTCTTGAAGAATATGTGTGGATAGTCGCACCATCAACGAAATCATAGTAGACTATCATTTTCCTATTCCAATGTTAGATGATTTACTTGATCAATTGTGTGATGCTTATATTTTCTCTAAAATTGATTTGAGGAGTGGCTATCACCAAATAAGAATGAGGCCCGAAGATGAGTGGAAAACAACATTTAAAACTATGGAAGGCTTATATGAATGGTTGGTTATGCCATTTGGGCTATCTAATGCTCTTAGTACTTTCATGAGATTTATGAATCACATACTTAAGCCATACATTAGAATATTTGTTGTAGTTTACTTTGACGATATATTGGTGTACAACAAAAGCGAAGAGGAGCATATGAATCATCTGAAAGAGATCTTTCTTATTTTGAGGCAGCAAAAGCTTTATGCTAATCTAAAGAAGTGTCATATCTTTACTTCTAGTGTTCTATTTTTGGAGTATGTTGTTTCAAAAGATGGAATCATCATAGATCAAAGTAAGGTAGAAGCTATTCTCAATTGGCCAACACCTGCTTCATTGTATGATGTGAGGAGTTTCTATAGCTTAACTTCCTTTTACGGAAGATTCATCAAGGGTTTCAATTCTATTATCGCTCCAATCACCGAATGTCTGAAATGTAATAAATTCAAATAGACTAGTGAGGCTTATGATGCTTTTAAGATTTTAAAAAGAAAGGTGACCGAAGCTCCTATCTTAGTTCTACCAAATTTTGATAATGTGTTTGAAGTTGAATGTGATGCATCTAATGTGGGAATTGGTGCTGTTTTGAGTCAAGACGGAAAGCTTATTGCATTTTTTAGTGAAAAGCTAAATGATACAAAGAAAGAAATATTCTACCTATGACAAAGAGTTTTATGCCATTTATCGAGCTTTATCTCATTGAAGTCAATATCTTCTTGTCAAGCCATTTGTCTTATATTTTGATCATGAGGTATTAAAGTTCATTAATTACTAGCACAAGCTAAACAAGAGGCATACAGCTTGGGTGGAGTTTTTATAATCTTATAACTTTACAATCAAGTGCAAATCTAGTGTTCAAAATATATTTGTTGACGAATTGAGCAGAAAGCACTCTTTATTATCAGCAATGGAAGTCAAAGTGGTTGGATTTGAAACATTCAAAGATCTTTATGAGAATGATGTGGATTTCGGCTCAATATGGTAGAATTGCAAATCAGGTTCATTTCAATAATTTTCTATCTTTGATGGGTTTTCTTTTTCGAGCTAATGCTTTATGTGTTCCATCTTATTCTTTGAGATAAGTAATTCTAGCTGAAGCTCATGATGGTGTTTTGGATGGACATTTCGGTAGTGACAAGACTCTAGTTCTTATTCAATCAAACTTCTATTGGCCTAAGATATTTAGATATGTGGAGAGACATGTAAAGCAATGTTGAGTGTGTCATTTGGCAAAAATAAGAAGTCAAAGTTCTGAATTGTACACTCTATTGCCTATGCCAAATGCTTCATGGGAGGATGTGAGTCTTGATTTTATTTTGGGACTGTCAATAACTCAAAGGAACAAGGATTCTATCATGGTTGTTGACAGATTTTCAAAAATATCTCACTTTGTTCCCTGTAATAAATCGAATGATGCATCTCATATTGCTGATTTGTATTTTAAGGAGATTGTTAAATTGCATGGTATTCCAAGAACTAAGGTGTCTGATCGAGATTTAAATTTTCTTAGTCATTTTTAGAGAACTCTTTGGAGGAAGCTAGGTACTTCTTTGAATTTCAGTAGCTTGCATCATCCACAAATCGATGGGCAAACTGAGGTAACGAATAGAAGCTTGTAAAATTTGCTTAGAAGCTATGTTGGTAAAATATTAAGCAATGAAATCTCATTCTTCCACAAATTGAGTTTGCCTACAATCGTTCTATGCATCATAGTATTGGTAAGAGTCCTTCTGAGGTTGTTTATGGTGCTAATCTTGTTGGTCCTTTGGACTTCGTCCCTCATTCGACAACTAAGCAATTTAGTAGAGATGCTAATGAGAGAGTAAAGCAGATAAAGAAGCTACATGAGGGTGTTAAAGAAAATATAGAAAAGCAAAATGAGAGGTACATAGAAGCTGCCAACAAACACAAAAAATATATGGAGTTTAATGTTGGTGATTTAGTCTGGATTCATCTAAGGAAGAAGCGGTTTCCACCGGGCAAATTTGAAAAATTGAAACCAAAGGCTGATGGTTCATTCAAAATGCTTTAAGGGAATTAAAAAAAATGCTTATAAGATCGAGCTACCTGAAGATTACGGAGTGTCCCCAACATTTAATATTGTTGATTTAAGTTCTTTTTACAATCATGTTGACAACACAAACAAGAACTTGATGACAAGTCTTTTTCAACTAGAGGAGATTGACATAGGAGTGTCTAATTTGCTACAATCTGCTCATATGGACTTTGCTGATGATATGATATTTTTTTCAGCCAACAATGTTGCCTCATAATCTTCAACTCAACCCACTCAAATATGACAGCTCATTAGCATATTCCCTGCACAAAGTTAAAGCTGTTTCAATGTGCTTTTCTTCATAACTAAGAAAAGCATTAAAAGAGTTGGTTAGTGGCTATAAAACACTTAATTTTGAAATTCCTTATACATTAAGGGTTGTTTCATGTACTAGTAGTTATTTTAGTGTTTAGGGCTTAGAAAAGACTTTAGAAACTGATGATATTTTAGCAGAACCTCTCTTGGAGTATCCCTTAAACTCTGTATCTCTTAGATGCATCCTTAAGTGGTGAGTCTTTTATTTTCAGTTCTGTATCCTCGTTTATAATCCTTGGGGTGGTGAACTTTCTGTATCTCTTTGTGATTTTAACTTAGTGGTAAACTATTTTTTGATCTTATTTAAGTTTTATCGTGAATTCGTGCCTTTTCCATTCAAAACACTCATTCTGGCAAATACAATTGTACTATGACTTTTGTTTGAGAGTTTATTCCTTGTCTACTATGACTTTTCTATCCAAAATACTCATTCCAGCAAATACAGCTCTATTATCGATTTTATGTCAAAATATATTCTGCCTTAAACCCCCCTATTCTGCATCACCCTCGGTATCAAATTCTTTCTCCTTTTTTATAACCTCAGGAGAGAATTATTACACCTCTCTCTTTTAGATATCACTCCTCTCTTAAAAACCTTCTAATTCTACGAGGAAGAGATTTATTAACTTTAGAGAGATTACAATACTTTTTCAACTCATACTTTTTTCTCCTTTCTGCTTAATTTCTTGTTTCCCTAAGCAGAAAAGAGTGGGGTATTTATAGACCCCAAATAACTTCAAAAATGAAGTAAAAGAGTGTCATCCTGGGTTTCTGAGGTACTAGCGGTACCACCGTTTGCTAGACTAACAACTAGCGGTACCATCACCTAGTCTAACACCAAGTGGTATTATCGCCCAATCTCACACTAACACTGGGCGGTACCAACACTCAGTCTGACGATACTACCGCCTAACATAGTTGAAAGATTGTGTTTGTGCTAGTCATAGGTGCCCTACAAGTCAATCACATGAGTGATGACACGTATGACTTGACACGCATTCTTTTTGCTTGTTATTATTATTTAACATTTTATCACTTTATATTATATGTTTCTTGAATATATTGTGATGTCCATGGATCTGTGCAATAAGAATCGGATCGTGATGATATCACGATAATGAGATCGATTCGCTTTTAAACATAGATCCTAAATAATCCCGGTCATAAGTTACTCAAGAGGGATATCGAGATAACCAGACAGATTGGTGTGCTGTATACACATCCATATGATGGATGTAGCTGGTCTCATAGTTGCTCGTGTGGGGACACTAGGGGTACACTACATGTACTAAGCCTTTTAGATTAGTGGATCTCTATCTAATAATCTCTCATGGGCTCTTATTGAATCTTGTCCATGGGATCCAATAATTCATGGGCTTATTGAATATCCAATAAGATAGGGGCTCCGACGGATCTCATATTCGAACCTCTACTCATCGTAACGCCTACCATATGTGTGTGACTCTCTAGGCCCAATATCAAGCTGGCCGTGAGTCATACCTATCAAAACTCCTTCTGACTCAGTGAATTATTATCTTTATAATAATTCACTCGACTCATCGACTACAGACGTATTAGGCCACTACGCTGTAGTCTCCAAATGATATAGGAGAATCCAATACATTAGACCTGTCTATCCTTAGTTACCATGTACCTATAATCCCTCATCCATCTAATATTCCAGAGACCGTATACCAGGCATGGTGCTGTCAGACCCATACGGTTTCTACTCGAGTCTCGCTCTAATCGGATTCTCCTAGAGAACTCTTTCTCTCTCAATCTGAATAACCCTAGCCAGGGAGTTGTCTGAGCAAGAACACATGAGATATTTCTCTCATGACGTCGAGAGTGGATGATCCTCTATCGACACTCAATAGCCCTCATAAGGTCGACTATCACTCCCAATGACCGGTTATACTACATTTGGGATATCAAAACCTATAAGTCCAGTATCAAAGAATAAAGCACTCATACAGGACATCCTTGGTGTCTTAAGTCTAAGGACTAGATACACCACTAGGACTATGGAATCGTTGTCTGACAATAAGGCATCATCAACCATCCAGCATTCCGTAAGCGGATCAATCAGTGAATTCATTCTCCAATGAGCACTTGTACTGTATCCCTAGTATCCCCACACGAGCAGCTATGAGACCAGCTGCATCCATCATATGAACGGGTATACAGCACACCAGTCTGTCCGATTATCTCGATGTCTCTCTCGAGTAACCTATGATCATGATTATTTAGGATTTATGTTTAAAGATGAATTAGTCTCATTATCGTGATCTCATCACGATCCGATTCCCATTGCACAGATCCAAGGACATCATAATATATACATGCATATATGCAATAGTCAATATAAAGTGATAAATACCAAAATATAATAAGCAAAAAGATTCTGTGTCAAGTCACACGTGTCATCACTCATATGATTGGCTTGCTGGGCACCTATGACTAGCATAAAGAACTATAAGTATATGGTAACTAAGAATATATAGGTCCAATGGATTGGATTCCCTTGTATCGTTTGGAGACTGCGGCGTAGTGGCCTAGTACGTCCGCAGTCGATGAGTCGAGTGAATTATTATGAAGATAATAATTCGCTGAGACAGAAAAAGTTCTGATATGTATGACTCATGGCCAGCTCGATATTGGGCCTAGAGAGTCACACACATATGGTAGGCATTGCGATGAGTAGAGGTTCGGATATGAGATATCCGTCGGAGCTCCTATCTTATTGGATATCCAATAAGCCCATAAAGTATTTGATCATATGGATAAGATCCAATAAGAGCTAATGAGAGATTATTGGATAGAGGCCCTTTGGTTCCCTCCTATTTATATAGGTCCCTTGTCAACTTAACCATAATGGATCCTGCCCTATTGGGCATTGGATCTTCATCCAACTACCTAAGCCTTTTGAATTAGTAGATCTCTATACAATAATCTCTCATTGGCTCTTATTGGATCTTATCCACTGGATTCAATAATTCATGGGCTTATTAGATATCCAATAAGATAGTGGCTCCAATGGATATCTCATATCTGAACCTCTACTCATCGTAACACCTACTATATATATGTGACCCTCTAAGCCTAATATCAAGTTTGTCATGAGTCATACTTGTCAGAACACTTTCTGGATCAGTGAATTATTATATTCATAATAATTCACTCGACTCATCGACTACGGACGTACTAGGCCACTACACTGTAGTCCCCAAACGATACAAGAGAATCCAATCTTTTGGACATATCTGCCCTTAATTACTACATACTTATAATCCATAATTCATCTAATACCCTAGAGACCCTATACTATGTATGATACTGTCAAACTCATATGGTTTCTACTCGAGTCTCGCTCTAATCGGATTCTCCCGGAGAACTCTTTCTTTGTTAATCCGAATGACCCTAGCTAAGGATTTGTTTGAGTAAGAATACATAAGACATTTTAGTATGATCAGTTTATAGTTCTTTGATTGTGGCACAATAGCTAAGTTTCCTACATATTTGTCCCCTATCTTCTATTTATTTTTTAGTAATTTAAATGTTTAAATATAAATAAAAATATTAATTAGTTTAGTCAGTAAAAATTTTGACAGTATGTGGTAAGGACTTGGGCTCAAATCTCACGTTCATGTGTATACATATATACACACACATATATATATATATATATATATTTATTTATATATATATGTATATATGTATATACATATATACACATATATATATACATATATATATATGGCAACGATTTGAGGAGCATCTTTACAGCCCTTGTCATATGGATCACCACTAGAGAGGATGACAATTGACCTTCTTCATCCTCTCCCATACATCTGTAAGTTTTTAGGGATATATGATCTCCCTAAGTAATATATCTTTCTTATACACGTAGTTTTCAGTTTCGTGGGTTTTTGCGCATAAATCTTCATATGACGATGAAACCTTTTTATAAAAATATGGGATTTTTCTTTTTGTTCTTCCGTTATCGCCCCTAGATTTTCCTACAATGATATCAAAGCTAGGTTGTTCATGCGAAGATTGGATTAAACTATGTGTTGTGTTTTAGAAAGGCTTTTGACGTTAAAATTTTTGACGCAAAGGCGAGAAAGAGCAACAACTATTATTGCCCTTATAGATTGGCCAATGGTTGCTTGTAGCCTTAGCTGCCATCTGCATGCAGGCGACCAACAGCTTGCCTACAATAGGCAACACATGCGAGCTGGGTGATCGTAATGGCGGTGCCCGTGAGCAAGCCACTTGCAGGTGGTTCTTGCTTGCAACGACGTACACCCGTAGCAATGCCCACCTGCAAAGGCAATCGCTAGTGGGGTGGCGACGGCCGCAACGCAACAAGCAGGGAAGGGGAATTAGATTTTTTAACAAAAGATAATTTTGCCCCTTTGAATTTTAAAAAATTTAAGGTTTGTCCTTTCTATCTAAATTACATAAATTCCCTTCATCATTCAGAAAATTCTTTGTATATTCTAAATTTTAAAAAAATATTAGTTAATTAAAAGATTTAATTAACTATTATTATTTATCTAGTAGTCCTATATAATGATATGTATATATGATGTATGATGTGGACAAATGATCATAGACCGTGTGATGTGATTATTATTATTATTATTGAGGCTTGCGAGTCTCCATTTTTTCTCATTTATTGTCGAGTCTATGTGTTTGTGATTATGTTGTAATTACACGATGAGGCATGATGGGAGCGTGAAGGTGATAGCGAAACCCTGAGACGGACGATCGTGACACATGAAGATGCGTCGAGATGCCGATGGAACCGACGAGGACAAGATGGATGACCACAGGGCATGGAGATGCACCGAAGCACACATAGATCATGATGTGAGTGATTGGGCCCATTGGCTCAGGCTTGATCATATTAGATTGTGGTCTATTATCATCTGGTGTGATTGCTCATGTGATGTGTGATTGCTTGTACACCTACCAAACATGTATATATATTTGCATGTAATATAGATATATATTAAATATGTATGTGTGTGACATGTTATAAGAGAATGAATCAAAATCCCATCTCTCAATAATATTAAGTTGGTAAACGTGAGACAATTAAATTGACTCACATGGCCTTCTATCGTTATAAGAAGAAATCGATTCCCAACATAGGTTGAGTTAGTTGAGTCCCTCGAGGCTCACCTAGATCATGATTTAATATCTTGCCTACAATAAAGAGATGTCACCGGTGACTTAAGGATGTGGTATGCTTGGTCGAGTCCCTTGAGGGTATCATCGAATTAGACTCATCTTGTAACAATAGTGATAACTTAACCGAATATCATAGTTGGTCAAGTCTCTTGAGGCCATGGTGGTTCGGAGGCCGAACAAGACAAAAATCACAGAGTTGTGATCGGCAAGAGTTGTTTACCTTTTTTGTTTAGTGTGATTGGTCGAGTCCCTCGAGGTTACACTAAGACATCGATTGACACCCGATCCCCATTAGAAGTCTGCTAAAGACTTTTGTTTCACGTGCTGAGGGTGTTGCGTGACTCGCTAGAAAAATAGTGGGAGAAAGTCAATATATAAATTCATATCTTGATTGTTTACTTTTTGTAAAACCTGCATGTTCTTTATTTATGCTACATATTTATTTTCAGAAAATATCGCTTTCAAATCCCTTACGTGGCATACTTGATGTCAACTACCTCACTAGTCCAAATTATATAGATTGGCTCCATAACTTGAGAATTATTCTCATGGCGGAGAAGATTGCGTACGTCCTTGATACAGTGATGCCTATGCTCGAGGAAGGGGCAAGCGAGGATAAGATCGCTCGCTATGTGAAGTACATAAATAACTCCACTCTTGCTCAGTGTTATATGTTGGACTCTGACTCTCGAGTTATAGAGACAACATTAAAAAAATGGATGTCATATCCATTCTCTTGCATGTTTGAAAATTGTTTGAGGAAAAGGAAAGAACTCAATGATATGAGGTATCTAAGAGTCTCTTTGGTACCAGGATGACTTAGGGGATACTAGTTCAAAACCATGTCCTTAAGATGATTAAGTGAATAGATAAACTCATAGGTCTAAGAATGGTCCTAGAGGATAACTTGTGTGTGAATCTTATATTTCAATCCCTACCAGATTTCTTTTTCTAATTCATTATAATTTTTAATATGAATAAACTTGAGGTGACTCTCCTTGAGCTTCTCAATATGTTGAGAGAGGCAAAGAGCACCATCAAAAAAGAAAAACTAGTTCTCTATATTGGTGAGACCAAAAGGAAAACGAAAGCTGGGAAGTCTCTTAAGAAGGGCAAAGGCAAGGGCAAATGGGATAAGCCAAAGATTGCCAAGAATGAGCTAACGAAGGACAAAGGCTAGTGCTTCCACTACGGCAAAGATAAGCATTGGAATAAGAACTATAAGGAGTACCTTGTAGAAAAGGCAAACCAAAAGCTTGAAGAAGCTTTAGATACATTCATGATTAATATGCATTTATCAGATTTTTATGATAATGTATGGGTATTAGATACTGATAGTGCTTATCACATCTAAAATTTGTTGCAGATTCTAGCAAAACCTACGAGATTGGTGAAAGACGAGATGGATCTCAAGATAGGCAATGGAGCAAGAGTTGTTGTTGTTGTCGACGAGATCACTTTACATCTGTCTAGTGGAGCTACTATTGCATTAGATATATATTATTTTGTTCTCTCTATTATTAAAAATATTATTTTCATTTCATGTTTGACATTGAATAGTTATAAAGTAGTTTTTGAGAATAATAGTTCTTCAATTAGTAAGGATGATAAGATCATCACTAGAGGGATATTGCATAATGTTTTGTTTATGCTAGACACTGCTCCACATATCATGAATATAAGTATGTCTAAGAGGAAGCGAGATGAGGTGAACAGTACATACATATGGCATTGTAGGCTAGGTCATATCCATGAGGGAATGATTCAAAAGTTACTAAAGGAAGGACACTTAGATTCATTCAACTATGAGTCATATACAACTTGTGAGTCTTGCCCTCGTAGAAAGTTAACTAACTCTTCATTTAGTGGAACTGGAGAGAGAGCTATTGAGTTGTTGGAACTCATACATAGTGATGTATGTGGTCTCATGTTAACTCATGTCATAGGTGGTTACTCCTATTTCATTACTTTCATTGATAATTTCTCTAGGTATGGACATGTATACTTGATGAAGTATAAGTCTAAGGCCTTTAAGAAATTCATATAGTAAAAGAATGAAGTAGAGAACCAGACTAGAAAGAGTATCAAGACTCTTCGATCAGATCGAGGAGATAAGTACTTGAGAACAGAGTTCACTCAGTTCCTAAAGGACCATGGAATTCTATCCCAATGGACACCTCTTTATATACCTCAACTCAATGATATATCCAAAAGAAGGAATCATATAGTATTAGATATGGTGTAGTCCATGATGAGTTTCGTTAATCTATTCATCTTATTTTGGGGATACGCCATAAAGTCCGCAACTTACCTTCTGAACAGAGTTTCAACTAAGTCGGTAGTGTCTACACCATATGAGATATAGAAAGAGAAGAAGCCCGACCTTAAGGTTGTTAAGATTTGGGGTTGTTCTTGATAGCATATAAGATTTCCTCAAGACAGTTGAGGAAATCTCTAAGTAATTAAGGAAATATCTGAGCAATTGAGGAAAATCCTCCCTACTAAATGTGTATAAATAGCTATCAAGAGCTCACTATCAAAATGAACTATGCAATTACATTTCATAGTTTCTTCTATAATTTCTATCTTTCTATCTTCTTTGTTTAATTCTTTACATGGTATCAGAGCAGCTTGCCTAGAGCAAGCCCTCTTCTCGTTGTTTAACTCCTCACACAACCTTGTCATTAGAGGTGCTCAACGCTGACGCTGTTACCCTATTTTGCTGTGTTCTCCTACCTGAGCTGGCAACCGCCTATCATTTCCTCTACCTCGACGCACCTCGGCAACATTAATCCAAAGCAACAAAGCAGTCATCTCCCGCCACAGCCCCGCGACCGCTTCCCGACTAGAGTCCACTGCCTCCCCTTGGGTTGCAACCGCAACCACTCGACCATCCCTCTCGCGGTGATGTCTCCGCCCCTCAGCCGCAGCCATTCGCTGCAGCCTACTGCAGCACTTGCGGCTGCTAGTATCAAATCACACCCGCCACAGCAGCAGAGATTGAGATGACGGTGGTGCCGCCGCTGCTGCAGTCGTTGTCGCCACGCCCACTGCATCGACACTTCTTCTGTGGGCAACGCTCCTAAAGGAAGCACAGTCACAGCCTTTGTTTCTACTACCGGCTGCTGCTCCCTTGCCAACCAAAGTCTTTCGCTGAAAACTCCACCGCTCTTCTGGCCACCAAACTCCAACACTACATTACTGCAACGATATCCAACCTTGCAGATTTCTCCAGCATCGCTGCAGAAATCATTGCAAGCTGCAGAGATTTCTCTTGCCTCACTGCAACAATCTCTCCTACATCGCTGCGAAATCTCTCTTGCATTCTGCATCACTACAGAAATTGCTGCAGCCTTCTGCTGCTAACACTGTTGCAACCGTACCTCAATGGCCTAGGAGGCGACTACAAAGAACTGACAGCAGCACTTCGGGCACGTGACTCACCAATATCATTCGAAGAACTCTATGATAAGTTGATCGACTATGAGACGTACTTGAAGCGTGATGATAGGTTGCCCGGACCACCTATTATAGTTCAGGTCAATCAAAAATCCAAGAGGAAGAGCAACCAGTACAATAAGCATGTCAACAATGGTCTGGCTAAGCTGCCTCCTAGCCCTATGGTGCCCAGACCAAACCCTCCTTATTTCCTATTAAGGTGGTAACTTTCACTAGCCTCAGCCGTCGTGTCTTGACTTCACAAGCCACCAACAAGTCATTTGCCAACTATGTGATAAAGTCGGATACTCCGCGAAAGTCTATCGGTCTTGCCCTAGACTCCCTGCTCCATTACAATGGCCTCAAGCGAATTGCATGGCTACTCCAACTCCTACCCAACCTAATTGGATTGTGGACTCGGGCGCCTCTCATTACATCACCTCTAATCTTCAAAACTTGTCCATCCACAACAACTATGATGGAAATGAAGATATCATCATCGATGATGGTAAAAGAATTCCTATTACTCATTCTGGTTCCTCAACGCTTAGTTCACTTACCACAACTTTTACACTCGATGATGTTCTATGTGCACCTAACATTAAAAGAAACCTCATTTTCGTTTCTCAATTCTGTAAACAAAATAATACCTCCATTGAATTTTTTCTTAACTTTTTTCTTGTCAAGGATTTGAGCACGGGGGCATCTTTAGTCCAGGACCAGAACAAAGACAACATTTATAAGTGGCCATCCGCTTCGCAAATTACCCTTCCTACTACTCACTCTTCAGTCGTAGCTCCGGTTGATGTATGGCATTATCGTCTTGGTCATCCCTCCTCTTTTATCCAGCAAAAATTACTTTCTCGTTATTCTCTTCCTACCTTGAAAATCAATAGCACTGTCACTCATTGCGATGCTTGTCTTTACAATAAAAGTCATAAACTGCCTTTTGGGACAACCTCCATTTCTTGCTCTAAACCATTTGAAATCATTTATACCAATGTGTAGGGCCCTACCCCAATTCCTTCTTTTGACAAGTTTCGCTTTTATGTCATTTTTGTAGACTATTTTACTAAGTACACATGGTTATATCCTCTCCACCATAAGTCTGATGTTTCCATAGTATTTACCAACTTTTGAAAGTTGGTCGAGAATTTTTTTCAATCTTCCATTAGAACAGTTTACTCTGATGGCGGAGACGAATATCAAGCCCTCACATCCTGTCTCTCCGCTTGTGGTATACAACACCTCAAGTCACCCGCACATACTCCCCAATTGGTTGGCTCTGCCGAATGCAAACATCGGCATATCGTTGAAACTGGTCACTCCTTTCTACATCAAGCATCCATGCCACCACCTTTTTGGTCAGTAGCTTTTCAAACTGCAGTTTATCTCATTAATCGTATGCTCACTCCAGTCTTACAATACAAGTCACTATTTGAAAAATTATTCCACAAGTTTCCAAACCTTCATAAACTTAAAGTTTTTGGCTGTTTATGTTATCTATGTCTCTGTCCCTATACCTCACATAAGCTAACACCACGATCTAAGCGTTGCACTTTCATAGGCTATTCTTTTGAACATAATGCTTTTCGATGCTATGAACCCCAAACTAAAAAAGTCTTTATATTACGTCATGTTATTTTTTAGGAGTCTATCTTTTCTTTTCAAAACAATTCTACTATGTAGGCTACTCCGATAAACATACATCACTAGAATATCCCTCCAATCTCATCACACGAACCTCCC
This sequence comes from Musa itinerans, assembly GCA_001649415.1. Classification (NCBI taxonomy): domain Eukaryota; kingdom Viridiplantae; phylum Streptophyta; class Magnoliopsida; order Zingiberales; family Musaceae; genus Musa; species Musa itinerans. Next base: position 690,020 of record LVTN01000041.1, on the reverse strand, counting down.
ACGACACCGTTCAGTCCTTACCCTCAAGATCCGCATACTACTATTACTCAAGTTCAACAACTTCTCACTCCCTCTATTTCTCCACTCTCTTCCTCACAAGTTTCCCCTATTAATGAAGTAATACCCTCGGCAACATTGCCACTGGCTTTACCTTCTCCTAGACTAGTGACATTGACGTGCCGACGGCTGGCCCGGTCCATGACAGTGACTCGCCCTCGGCTATACCACCAACACAATCTACCACTTCCATCACCCCTAGACATCTAATGACAACACGCTTCAAAAATGGTATTTTCAAACCACGTCAAGTCCTTGACTTCCATGCTATAACAAATTCCTCCACTGAGGCTAGTGAACCCACTACAATCACTCAAACTCAAAAATCTTCTTACTGGCATAAAGCTATGTGTGACGAATATGATGCTCTCCTCCATAACTCTACATGGACCTTAGTACCCTTACATCACACACAAAATATCATCGGGTGTAAATGGGTCTTTCGAATTAAGCGAAACCCAAACGGATCCGTTGCTAGATATAAAGCACGTCTAGTCGCCAAATGGTTTCATCAACGACCTGGTGTCGACTTCACAGAGACATTTAGTCCCGTTGTTAAACCCACAACAATCCGTTTTGTCTTGAGTTTGGCCATCTCAAAGGGCTGGCACATACGACAATTGAATGTTAACAATGCCTTTTTACAGGGGTCGCTTACTGAAGATGTCTTTATACAGCAACCTCATGGTTTCGTTCATCCTCAGTATCCGAGGCATGTCTGCAAACTTCAAAAAGCTATTTATGGACTTCATCAAGTTCCAAGGGCTTGGTATACCGAGCTTGGCTCGTTTTTTACCTCAATTGGCTTCATCAATTCCAAGTCTAATACCTCGTTATTCATTTGCCAGCACAATAGAAGCACAATATATCTTTTAGTGTATGTGGATGATATTATTGTCACAGGCAATGATCCTTTGAAAACTCAGGCATTTCTAAAGCACTTGGCCGATCGATTCTCCCTCAAAGATCTAGGAACTTTAAGTTACTTTCTGGGAGTAAAAGCAACATTTACATCTTCATGTCTCTTCCTATCATAAAGAAAGTATATTCAAGATTTATTATCAAAGACAAACATGCAGGATGCGAAAGAGGTTACAACTCCTCTCTCTACTAATGAATCACTTAAATTATGTGATGAAAGCCCTACTACAGATTCGACTCAATATCGACAAGTCCTTGGCTCCTTACAGTACTTGGCTCTCACCCGTCCAGATATCTCATTTGTCGTCAATAAATTATCGTAATTCATGCATCGACCATCTACTATACATTGGTCTGTGGTCAAACGAATTTTGCGGTATCTTAAAGGGACTCTTAATTATGGCATTTTTCTTTGCAAAAATGCTTCACTCCATCTCCATGCCTTTGCTGATGTTGATTGGGCAGGGAACTTTGATGATAGAACATCCACATCATGGTACATTGTCTTCCTTGGAGCTACTATAATCAGTTGGAGTTCTAAAAAACAAAAGACGGTTGCATGATCTATAATTGAAGCTGAATACCGTGTCATCGCCACCGTCGCTGCTGAACTCAATTGGGTCACAAATCTGCTCAAGGAACTCAACGTCAACTCCACAGTTACTCCTACAATATATTGTAATAATATTGGAGCTACCTACTTATGTGCCAATCTAGTGTTCCATTCCCGCATGAAACACATTGTCATCGACTTTCACTTCGTGCGAGATCAAGTTGTCAAACATCAACTCCGTGTTTCTCACGTACATACGACTGATTAACTAGTAGACTCACTCACAAAGCCTCTCGTCTGTAAACTATTTTCATCACATCGATCCAAGATCGGCATCCTTGATAGAAGCTCAATCTTGTAGGGGCATGATAGCAGATAAGATTTCCTCAAGGCGGTTGAGGAAATCTCTAAGCAATTGAGGAAATCTCTGAGCAGTTGAGGAAAATCCTCCCTACTAAATGTGTATAAATAGCTATCAAGAGCTCACTATTAAAATGAACTATGTAATTACATTTCATACATTTCATAGTTTCTTCTACAATTTCTATCTTTCTTTCTTCTTCGTTTAATTCTTTATAATTCTGCCTACGTTAAGAGACACAACCCTAACAAGTTGTAATCCAAGACGGAGCAATGTAAGTTCGTGGGATATCCCAAGAAAACTTATGGGTATTTTTTCTATCACTCCGAGGGCCAAAAGGTCTTTGTAGCTAAGATGATGGTATTTCTTAAGAAGGAACATATTCTTGATAGAAATAGTGTGAGTATGATGGAGTTGAGTGAGGTTAGAGTGTTAGGATCGGAATGGCACTAAGAGGGGGGGGTGAATTAGTGCAGCGGATTAAAACGTCGGTTTTGACAAATCTTTCGTGCAGTAAATATTGAACCCGGAAGTATTTAACTTGAAAGCGTATTCGTATAGTTGTGCGGCAAAGATAATGAGGAAATAAAGCACGTAAGAAAGTTTGCAGGAAATGCAAACTAGAGATTACGCCGATTTTAAAGTGGTTCGGTCAAATGACCTACATCCACTTGCGAGGCCCCTCTTCGATGAGGATCCCACCTTCCACTAGCAAATCTCAAGAAGGGAAGGGCAAATACCCCTCTTACAACTTTTTACAAAAGGTTCACTCTCTTACAAATTTTCAGCAAGAAAGAAGGAAGTGAACACTAGCAAATTGAAAACAAGACTTGCTAAAACTTTTCTAAGACCTTTCTCTCAATCAATTGCTTCTCAAAAAGTTGTAATCTCAGCTGAGATTTGAGGGGTATTTATAGGCCTCAAGAGGATTCAAATTTGGGCTACAAAATTTAAATTCTCGTTGGTTCCCGATGCTGGCAGTGCCACCGCCTGTCAGTGGCGGTGCCACCACCTGT
>LVTN01000041.1:665572-681929 GCA_001649415.1 Musa itinerans | reverse complement strand
ATCGTAGTTAATCCTGCACACTTAACTCAATAATATGGATTAGATCAATTAACCCATCAATTGATTTTATCATCAAAATCCGAGATTCAACATAGAGAACTTAGCTCAAGTACCATTCCACAGCTCGAGTCTATTCAAGTACCTAGCACACAAGTTCTAACTTTATGTAGGTATGGTAGAGTACCTCATCCTCCTAAGAGATATGTGAGACATATTAAAGGAGAATATATTAATCCTCAGATCTACGAGGAGGCTATTATGAGTATAGACTTTGGGAAGTGGCAAGAAGCAATGAATTCTGAGATGGATTCCATGTACTCCAACAAGGTTTGGAACCTAGTTGATGCACCCGAGAGTATTGTACCCATTGGTTGCAAGTGGATCTTCGAAAAGAAGATTAAAGTAGATGAAAAAGTGAAGATCTATAAAGCAAGGCTAGTGGCTAAGGGTATCATCAAAGGCAAGGTGGTGACTATGACAAAACCTTCTCACCCGTAGCCATGCTAAAATCCGTCCAAATTCTATTGGCTATTGTAACGCACTGTGATTATAAGATCTGGTAGATGGATATAAAAATCGCGTTCCTCAATGGCAACCTAAAGGAGGAGGTGTATATGATACAGCCTAAGAGATTTGTGTCCAAAGAAAGTCCAATTAAGATATGCATATTGCTTATGTCCATCTATAGACTAAATCAAGCTTCCCGAAGCTAGAACATAAGATTTAATAAGACAATTAGATCTTATGACTTCGCTAAGAACGAAGATGAGCCTTATGTCTAAAAGAAGATAAGTAGGAGCACTATCATCTTTTTGGTATTATATGTGGATGACATTCTGATTATTGGGAATGATGTAGGAATGCTCTCCATAGTAAAGACTTGGCTATCTAGACATTTCTACATGAAGGACTTAGGGGAAGCATCCTACATCTTGGGGATTCAGATCTATAAAGATATATCTAAGTGAATACTTGACTTGTCCTAGTCTAGGTACATAGATACCATTGTCAAAAGATTTGACATGAAAAATTTCAATAAAAGTCTTATACCGATAAGACATGGGATATCGCTTTCTAGAAGTATGTCCTTAAAGACTCTTGAAGAAAGGACATATATGGATAGGATACCTTATGCCTCAATGATAGGGTCTATTATATATACTATACTATGTATCAGGCCTGATATAGCACATGCTCTGAGTGTCATAAGCAGGTATCAAGCGGATCTAGGCTTGGAGCACTAGAAAACAATAAAGTGTATCCTTAAGTACTTGAGAAAGACTAAGAATCTTTTACTGATATATAGAGGAAGTAGCCTTAGGGTTGAGGGCTATACGAACTTGAGTTTCTAATTCGATGTCGATGATAATAAGTCTAATTCAGGGTCTATGTTCACTTTGAATGGAGGAGCAGTATTTTGGAAGAATTCAAAGCAAGATACTACTACTGACTCGACCACGAAGGCGAAGTACATTGCTACAACAAAGGCAACAAAGGAGGGAGTCTGGATAAAGAAGTTTATCATAGATTTGGGCGTCGTGCTGGGTAACAAGGAGTTGATTCCTTTATATTACGATAACTACAGGGCGATTACTCAAATGAGGGAACCCAAGTTCCATCAAAAGTGTTCTGAGGCGGTTTCAGATTATTAGAGATATCGTGGCCCGTGGACATGTATGAGTAGAAAGAGTTACATCCGAAGATAACATTATAAATCTATTAACAAAGCCGTTATCTCAAATTATCTTTGAGCGTCACAGAGGTCTGGTGGGGATTAGACCCATAGGTAATTAGCTTTAGGTCAAATGGGAGATTGTTAGTCATAGGTGCCCTACAAGTCAATCATGTGAGTGATGGCATGTGTGACATAACACATACTCTTTTTTTTTTATTATTATTATTATTATTATTATTATTATTATTATTATATTTTCTCACTTTATATTACTTGTTAAACATATATATTATAATATTCATGGATTTGTGCAATGAGAATTAGATTATGATGACATCAAAATAATGAGACCGATTCACCTTTAAATATAGACCCTTAAAATTCCTGGTCATATGTTACTTAAAAGAGACATCAAGATAACTAGACAAACTGATGTACTGTATACTTGTCTATATGATGGAGTAGCTGATTTCATAACTGCTCGTGTAGGGATACTAAGGATACAATGCAAGTGTTCATTGGAAAATGAATTCATTAATTGATTTGCTCACAAAATATTGGATAATTGATGATACCTCATTGTCAGACAACGATTCCGTTGTCCCAATGGTATATCTAGTCTTTAGACTTAAGATACCAAGAATGTCCTACATGAGTACTTCACTATTTGATACCGGACTTATAGGCCTGAAAGTTTCAGATCTAGCACAATCGACCATTGGGAGTGGTAGCCAACCTTACGAGGGCTATTGAGTGTTGATAGAGGATCATCCACTCTCAGTGTCATGAGAGGAATATCTCATGTATTCTTGCTCAGACAAATCCTTGGCCAGGGTTATTCGAATTAAGAGAGAAAGAATTCTCTAAGAGAATAAGATTAAAGTGAAACTCCAATAGAAACCGTATGAGCCTGACATCACCATGCTCGGTATATAGTCTCTAGGGTATTAGATAGACAAGGGATTATAGGTACACGGTAATTAAGGACAGATATATCCAAAGGATTGAGTTCCCCTATATCATCTGAGGATTGCGACGTAGTGGCTTAGTACATTTGTAGTTGATGAGTCGAGTGAACTATTATGGAGATAATAATTCACTGAGCTAGAAGGAGTTCTGACAAGTATTACTCACGGCCAACTCGATATTGGGTCTAGAAGGTCATACACATATGGTAGGTGTTGTGACGAGTAGAGGTTTGGATATGAGATATTCGTTGGAGCCCCTATCTTATTGGATATCTAATAAGCCCCTAAATTATTTGATCTTATGGATGAGATCCAATAAGAGCCAATGAGAAATTATTTGGTAGAGATTCACTAATCTAAGATGCTTTGGTAGTTGGATGGAGATCCAATACCCAACATAGTAAGATTCATTATGGTTAAATTGATATAGGACTCTATAAATAGGAGAGAACCAAAGAGCCATATGCTAGGTTTTATTGGCTGTCATCTTTTATTCTTCTCTCCCATTCTCCTCCTCAGCCAACAACCCCTATTTGGGGTGTGTGAAATTTGAGCAGCTATTCAAAGATCATTTTCTCAACCCCTATCATGTGGATCACCACTAGAGATGAGGACAGTTGACCTCCTTCATCATCTCTCACAGATCTATAGGTTTTCAGGGATATGCGATCGCCCTATGTAACACATCTTTCTTATACGTGTAGTTTTCGATTTCGCGAGTTTTTGTGCACCAATCTTCACATGATGATGAAACTTTTTTATGAAAATCTAGAATTTTTCTTTTTGTTCTTTCGCATGTGATATAGCTCCTATATTTCCCTATAAGTAATACCCCAAACATCTCTAGTATAATTTCAAAATATATATTAGCACGACTACCTTACCACAAGTAAGGAAAGGTAAAGTTTTACTTTTTCCTAGTTTACAAATAGAACAATCAAGAGAGAATATATGAGTATACGAGTAGAATACTGATCTTTGTTACCAAAGAAACCACGCTTCATTAAATTATATAAAATTATTATTTGGATGGCCCAATCATCTATGCAAAACTTTAGTCTTATTTTCAACAATAATAGGAGCGAAAGATAAAGTTCTAGGAATAGTAAATTATAATGGAAATAATCTTTTCACTTTATGCCCCCTTACGATTACCTTCCTCGACACCTGATCTTGCACAAGACAACCATCATGAGAGAAATGTACATCACAGTTATTATCCACCATTTGACCAACAGAAATTAAACTAGTAGACAACCTAGGAGAGACAAATATACGATGAAAAGAAGGTCCAATATCACCAATGGCTATATGCCAGTAGCAATTTGAATATTTTGTATACTGGTATACTGTCCTAGATTATGTACCGAATCATCTGTTAGACTATTTCTAGAGTAATAACATACTGATTAGTGCTAGTGGTTGTAGATGTAAGACCAATAATGTTAGGGTTTGGAACAACAACTTGAAAAGCTTAGACTCTTCGGTTTTCTAGACGTATAGGATAATTTTTGATAATATGTTTATTCTACTTATAATAATTACATAATTTCTTACCATAGTTGTGGGCAATATGCCCGAACTCCTTGCAACTGTAGCACTACATTTGTCCCTTTCCCCGATTCCTCCCTTGAGCATCATAAGCAACATTGACAACCTTAGATGTCTCCTTGGACGCACCTATAACAACCTATGTAATCATTCTCTCTTCTTCATGCAATAATTCACTAAGACGTATATCCAAAGAAGGAATTGGATTTCTATTCAGTAATCCAGCCTGAGCAACTTTAAATTCTGGTCTCAGTTTCATTAAAAACTAATCATGCAGATTACTTTGACTGAAGTTACTAATCTTAAGTTCTAGTTGAAATCATCTCACACTATTATCTTGATGGTATATGTGCTTTACATAATCCCACATCTCTTTAGTTATAGTAAAGGAGCATAAATTATTCATCATATGAGCTTCAATAGATTCTAAAATCCAAAAAGATAATTCGAGCTCTCCCATTAGCTAAGTTTGTAGTAGAAGATTGGTCAACGTGACTCAAAAGTTCCTTTCCTTTTAGAAATATTTTGAATTGAAATTCTCATGCTTTATAATTCTTTCATGTAAATTTGATAGTCAAGGTCTCTGTGAGCATTCTTCCGAAAGGATTCTCAATAGATATTCTTCAAAAGAAATTTTCAAATGCAGAATTCTCAATGCAAGACGGTCAACCACAAATTGATAAGAAAAAAATATATCTCAAAGTGAAATTGTTGATAAAAAGTAAATTAACCCATAATAAGAAAAATGAAAGCAGACCAAAAAATTTCGAAAGACAAAAGCAAAGTTGACAATAATTCAAATATTCATTTATGGATTCAAGAATCAGGCTATGATATTATGATAAGTTTTGAGTAAATGGATGAATGACCTCGTCTCGAGGATCATTTCCATTAAATAAGAATTATTGTATAATCTATTTTAGATAAGAATATATATACAATTAATACACTAATTATGGTAAAATAAATCTCATAATCTCAACTATAATTTCTACCATAATATCTAATAGTGAAAGGGTCAAAATTAATAGGTGGGGAGTTTGCTGCCATAATGAAGTAATTGGAGCTTACGTCATTAGGTTTTTAAGTCTATATTCCAAGGTGGTGCAGCTCAATTTCTAGTTCAGATTACTGAATGTGAAGTTGCATTGTGAAAGGATTCAGCAAATAGCATATTTAAGTGTCGACAGACTCATGAGAAAGGATAAAGATTAATGGAGTATATAATTTTTCTTAAGATTCTTAGCTAGTAGACATGTGACTAATTACATTTACCCATATTATCTAATGTAATTAGTTATTTTTAGATTCTTATACTTTTAAAAGTTACATTAAGATTCATATACTTATGAAGTGAAATATTTAATCTCGTTTCTCATTACATCATCGATTCTACTGATGAAAATATCATAGGGTTTAGCACGTGCTGACTTTGTTCCACTTCAATTTATTATTAAGTATATATAGTATTTTATTAGCAGAATCGACTGCGTGAGGAGAAATAGGATTAAATATTTCACTTTCGTAAGTATAGGAATCCCAATATAATTTTTAAAAATATAAGAATCAAAATACTAAATATAATTAATTACATGAGATAATATGTAATTAGTCTGCAATCATCACATTGTTACACTTGGATATAGCCTTCTTAAATTATAATCTTTTAAGATATTTTTCATCCTATGAACACTAAAAACCTTCTTAATCTTAAGGCCTTCTTATGTTTTTCTTATATACATTCAAGCATGACATGGCCTGCACAATCATGGACCAGATCCATAAACTCCTGCAATTGACAATTGCAACTGCAACAGGGAAAAGAAGAATCGAAGAGGCCAAGTCATGAAAGGCAAGTTCTCTTACTGTTCCGGCTAAAGCTCAATGTGCATTGAGTAAAACATGATCACTAATATATGTCAAAGCAGCCATCAAGTATGACCATGTCATGTTCCTTTTCACAATGCCCTTCTGGTACCCATAGGGGAACAGAACATTGCGTTCAGTATATCAAATGTGTAAGGAAGCATGTTTTAAAGACAAGATTGTTTCAAAGAAACTTCAGCACAATCAAGATTTGTGTTTGTGTTAGGATATTTTTCTCAATGCAATATTTGTTAAGAATTGATTAATGGTAGTTATCTAGGTAGTTATCATATTCAGGATAGTTTTAGGTATGTTTCAAGAAGTGGCCCATGATCTAGAAATTATATGATAGTTCCTATAACTACCTAAATCATAGGTGACATGGGGAGCGGGTAGTTATCACTAGGTCCTATAAATATGATCATAGTTTATGAAGCAAAATAAAGAGAGTGTGTGCACTTGGGAATATCTTGTAAGTGTTTTGTCAATCCTCCTGTTTTAAATATTGTATCGATTTTCTTGATCGAAATGATTCTTTTTAATTGCATCGTAGTATTCTGCTTTTATCGTTTTCTTGCTCCTTCATCTCCAATATTTGTGGTATCATAGCCTAGTTTCAATATGAACTGGGCATTATGGCTTTCAATAGTAATTTCATGTTGTAACTCCTTATTCTCATCTTCTTGGGCAAATGCTATAAATTTTGGAGTATCAAAATGAAGACTCTATTCAAGTCTCAAGATCTTTGGGACTTAATAGAGAATGGATATGCAGATCCAGATGACGAAATCAGGCTTAGGGAGAATAGAAAGAATGACTCAAAGGCATTGTTCTTCATTCAACAAGCTATACATGAGACAATCTTCTCGAGAATTGCAACAGCGACAACCTCAAAGCAAGTTTGGTTGATACTTCAAAATGAATTTCAATGCTCATCAAGGGTGATTATAGTAAAACTTCAAATCCTTCGTCGTGAGTTTGAAATTTTATTCATGAAAAGCAATGAATCGGTGCAAGATTTTCTTTCTCGAGTGACTAGAATTATTAGTCAAACGAAATCTTATGGTGAATATCTTCCTGATTATATAATTGTTGCAAAAGTTTTGAGAAGTTTAACTCCGAAATTTGATCATGTTATTACCGCAATTAAGGAGTCAAAAGATTTATCTACATTTTCATTTGATAAATTAATGGGTTCTTTGTAAGCACATGAAGCAAGGTTGAACAGGTCATTTGAAAAAAGTAAAGAAAAAGTATTTCAGGTTAAGGGGGAGTCTTCTACTTCAAAAGAAAACAAAAAATCAACAGGAAGAAGACGTGGCAGAGGAGGATTTTGTGGCAGAAGAAATGAAAGAGGAAGAGGAAGAGGACACTTTAATGGGCATGATAAACAAAGACAATCAAATTATGATCAAAAAAATTACAAGAGTGGAATTCAATGTCGCTTTTGTAAAAAGTTTGGTCACATAAAGGCAGATTGCTGGAAAAGAGAAAAGCAAGCAAGTTATGCGGACGAAAATAAAGAAATAGTAAGTTGTTTATGACTCATTGACAAGTTCATGATATCTCAAATGATATTTGATTTTTGGATAGTAGATGTTCTAATCATATGTCAGGCATAAAATCAATATTTAGAGATATTGATGAAACTCACAAGTTGAAAGTTAGACTTGGAGATAACAAGCAAATCCAAGTGGAAGGAAAATAAACAATTGAGGTGAAGACAAATCAAAGAAAGGTAAAATACCTTGATAATATTTTCTTTGTTCCTACTTTATCACATAACTTGTTGAGTGTTGGACAATTAATAGATGATGGATATTCAGTTATATTTGATGATGGTTCATGCACTATTAAAGATAAAAAATCTTATTTGATTACAGTAAATGTTTGCATGACGCAAAACAAGATATTTCCGCTTGATGTTTCAAATATTAAAAGGCATGCGTTTGTCACAACTCAAAAGAATGTGTCTAATTTATGACATTTAAGATATGGACACATTAACGTTAAGAGTTTAAGGTTGTTAAATAAAAAAGAAATGATTTTCGGATTGCCCAAGATTAATACACTTGATATATGTAAAGGTTGCATTTATGGCAAACAAAGTAAGAAATCATTTCCTGTTGGAAAAGCATGGAGAGCATATAATTGTCTTGAATTAATTCATGCTGACTTATATGGACCTATGAATATAAAATCATTTGGTGGAAGTCAATATTTTCTATTGTTTACTGATGATTATAGTCGCATGAGTTGGGTATATTTTCTAAAACTGAAATCTGAAACATTTGATAATTTTTTAAAATTCAAGGCACTTGTAGAAAGGTAAAGTGATAAATACATAAAGACACTTCGGACAGATAGAGGTGGTAAATTTTTATCTAATGAGTTTAATTCTTTTTGTGAAGAAAATGGTATTCATAGAGAATTGACAGCACCATATACACCGGAACAAAATGGTGTAGCTAAACGTAAGAATCGGATTGTCATTGAAATGGCAAGAAGTTTGCTTTAAAAAAAATATCTTCCAAATCAGTTTTGGGCAAAAGCAGTTGCAATAACAGTTTATTTATTGAATATTTCACCAACAAATATTGTTATGAATCAAACACCTTTTAAGGCTTGGTATAGTATGAAACCATGTGTCAGCCATCAAAGAATTTTTGGTTGTATTACTTATACTTTGGTGTATTCACAAAATCATCATAAGCTAGATGAAAAATCTAAAAAATACATCTTAATTGGTTATTCCTTACAATCCAAAGCATGTCGATTATATAATCCTATTAGTGGCAAAGTTATTATTAACAGAAATGTTGTGTTTGATGAAAGGGCAAGTTGGAATTTGGAGACCAATAAAGGTGGAACATAAATTTAGATTCCAACAGAACTAGACACTCTGCATAATCAAATGACAGATCCTGCTCCAACAAGTTCATCGTCAACCTCACCCAATAGCAGTTCAAATTCTGATTCCTCAGATGAAACCCCTTCAAGAAATTTCAAATCACTAACAGAAATTTATGACTCAACATTTGCTTTGTTTATTTCATATCCTATATCTTTTGAGAAAGCAGTTGAAAAAGAGAAATGACAAAAGGCAATGAAGAAGAAAATCAAGTCAATTGAGAATAATGAAACTTGGGAGCTAATGGATCTACCGAAAAAAAAGAAACCTATTGGGTTTAAATGGGTGTTTAAAACAAAGTTTAATATAGATAGAAGTATCCAAAAGCATAAGGCTCGGCTTGTAGCAAAAGGATATTCACAGCAACAAGGTAATTATTTTGATAATACTTTTTCTTCAGTTGCTAAATTCAAAACAATTTATTGATTTTTTTACTAACAAAAGCTGTTATGAATTAAACTCATTTTGAGGCTTGGTATGGTATGAGACCAAGTGTTAGTCATTTAAGATTTTTTTGTTATATTGCTTATGCTTTGGTGAATTCACAAAATCATCACAAGCTTGATGAAAAATCTAAAAAATACATCTTAATTGGTTATTCCTTACAATCCAAAGCATATCAATTATATAATCCTATTAGTGGCAAAGTTATTATTAATAGAAATGTTGTATTTGATGAAAGGACAAGTTGAAATTGGGAGACCAATAAAAGTGGAACACATATTTAGATTCCAACAGAACTAGACACTCCACAGAATCAAATGACAGATTCTGTTTGAACAAGTTCATCGTCAGCCTCACCCAGTAGTAGTTCAAATTTTGATTCCTCGGATGAAACCCCTCCCAGAAATTTCAGATCACTAACATAAATTTATGACTCAACATTTGCTTTGTTTATTTCAGATTCTATAACTTTTGAGAAAGTAATTGAAAAAGAGGAATGACAAAAAGCAACGAAGGAGGAAATCAAGTCAATTGAGATGAATGAAACTTGGAAGCTAATGAATCTATCAAAAGAAAAGAAAGCTGTTGGATTAAAATGGGTGTTCAAAACAAAGTTTAATGCAGATGAAAGTATCCAAAAGCATAAGGCTCAACTTGTCGCAAAAGGATATTCACATCAACAAGGTATTGATTTTGATGATACTTTTTCTTCAATTGCTAGATTTGAAACCGTGAGAACTTTCTTGGCTTTAGCTGCTCACTTGAGTTGGCCCATTTATTAATTTGATGTGAAATCTACGTTTTTAAATTGTGATTTACATGAAGAGGTTTTGTTACTCAACCTGAAGGTTTTTTTGTTAAAGAACATAAAGAAAATGTGTATAAGCTAAAGAAAATTCTTTATGAGCTTAAACAAACTCCAAAGGCATGGCATAGTAAAATTAATTATTATTTTTATCAAAATAAATTTCAGATGAGCAATAATGAACATACTCTTTATCTAAAGAAGGAAGATGAATATAATATTCTAATGATTTATCTTTATGTTAATGATATTATATATATATGTTCATCTAACTCTTTTATGGTAGAATTTAAAAAATGCATATCAATAAGTTTAAAATGTCAAATCTAAGTCTACTGCACTATTTTCTTGGGTTGGAAATGAAGCAAGGATCAGATGTAATTTTTATTTTACAAAGAAAGTATACAATGGATCTATTCAAAAAATCTAATATGATTAATTACAAAGCTACAGTAATACCCATGAATGTAAATGAGAAATTGAAACTTGAAGATGGTATATGTCTGACAAATACAAGATACTACAGAAGTTTGGTTGGAGGTTTGATTTATCTAACTCATACTCGACCAGATATTACCTTCTATATTGGTGTATTATCCAAGTTTATGCATAGCCCAAGCAAACATCATCTCGGAGTTGTTAAATGAATTCTGCGTTATATTGCTGGAACTACATATTATGGTATTTGGTATTCTCATAATTTTAAATGTAAATTATTTGGTTTCACTAATAGTGATTGGACAGGAGCTTTAGATGTATTTTTAGCCTCGGATCAGGAGCTATATCTTTGAGTTCAAAAAAGTAAGCAACAACTGTGTTATCGACATCGGAAGCAGAATATGTAGCCGCAACATCAGCAGCCTATCAAGCAATATAGCTTAGGAAACTTCTTGAAGATCTTCATCAAGAACAAAAAGAAGCAACGAAAATATTTTGTGACAACAAAGCCACAATTGCAATGACGAAGAATCCAACATTTCATGGAAGAACGAAGCATATAGAGATACACTATCATTTCATCTGGGATCTTGTTGCAAGTGGAGCCATATCAATGAAATATTATGAAACAGATGAACAAATTACGGATTCCCTCACTAAGTCACTTCCAGTTTAAAAGCATGTTTATTTCATGTCGCAAATCGGGTGTATGTAAATATGAATCAAGGGGGAGTGTTGAGAATTGATTCATGGTAGTTATCTAGGTAGTTACCATGTTCAAGATAGTTTTAGACATATTTCAAGAAGTGACCCATGATCTAGAAGTTATAGGGTAGTTCCTATAACTATCTCAATCATGGGTGACATGGGGAGTGGGTAGTTATCATTAGGTCCTATAAATATGATCATGGTTCATGAAGCAAAATAGAGAGAGTGTGTGCACTTGGGAATATCTTGTAAGTGTTCTTGTCAATTCTTCTGTTTTAAATACTGTATCGATTTTTTTGATCGAAAGAATTCCTTTTAATTGTATCGTAATATTCTGTTTTTATCGTTTCGTTGCTCCTCCATCCCCAACAATATTATGTTACCTTCTAAATCATATCAAAAGGTACAGAATAGGCTAATAATCACAATTGCAAGAATCTAATCAAGCTGGTTTTGTGAACATCTCCAAGAATCTACAGTTCTTTCCAGCACAATCTAGTGAAAAAATTCAGACTTAGAAAACTCTCAAATATATTTAGCACAAGGCGCTGTTGGGGAAGTCCTTTAACCATGTCCTATGACCTCTCTCCATTGTCCTTCGTGTCTTTCAAGTGCTTAGGCATCTGTCCTTGCAATGGTCATGTCTGCTGGTGTGTGGTCTGTCTCAAATGTACGTGAAGTATCCAGGTTGTGTTGTGCAAGTCTTTTATAACAATAAGGATAACCAGCAGGCCTAACTTGATGCATATGGGGTGGTTGGCAATGCATGAGATCTTGTTGGAGAAAAGTTAGGCCAACTCTGGTAGCTCAAAGAACAAGAAGAAACTGTGTGCAGACACTTTGCCAGATCCTTTTTGTAATGATATCTTTTCTCTATGCAGCTGAGGCTGTGTTGAACTAAGAGTAAGCTGAGATAACAGATACATGCAATTTAGTCATCATAAGGATCTTATTATGTCACTGATATGCTCCATGATATGTAATAAAAGACAATGTCCATTTCAACCACTGCAATGTTCAGATGCTTGGACTCTGGTTACCAGGCCATGGTTTGTTCATCAAATGGGTTGTATTGGATGGTGATCAGAAAATGCAGGAATGCTAAAGGGAATGCCGCAAAACCTGTACATGGATAGTATGATTGCACTCAGGCCTCCTTGTATATGAACTAGGATAAGTCCTTGAATCTTACCGAGACCAGTCCTCCTTCCTTCTCTAGTTTCAGTTATAAATGCTTTAGACCACCATCTATGCATTTGGATGGGAATCCAAATCTTTCTTTGGGTCCACTTGACAATCTACCAATAGGGCCAATAATTTGGAGATCCGTCAACTCCTGACATGGCATCACCCACTGGAGGCTTTCTTCCGCAACAACTCTTCTGACAGACCGCATGAGATTAGTCATACTTGGTGATGATGTGATATAAATTATTCACTTGCATTCTATGGGGAAGCTTCATCTCCCTCCAATCATGCTACCAAACCGTGGACTCCACTTGTTGTTTGGTGAGCAATCCATCAATTGAGTTCCAGAGAAAGAGAAAGAGAGAGAGAGAGAGAGAGAGCAGCAGAACAGTCCATCCTTGATGAGATAATAATTCCTTTCCACCCATGTGACAAACCTTCTGTGAAAGAGATGAAAGGAGAATGTGTGTGTTGACATAAGTTGACATTTGGGTTGTGTGCACAACATAAGGTGAAGGTGATGATACTAAGCAAGGTCAGGAGGGGAGAAGTGTCAGGTGGAATGATTGAATTGATGCAGGGGAAGAATACTGATACCAAAAAAAAACTCTAAAAATTAATAATAAAAATAACTAAAGATCTTGTAAATATAAGAAATTAAAATCTATACAAACCATGTCTCTAAAGCATACTTTCTCAGGGAAGTACTGTACTATGGTGATAAGATGCACATTCCATCCTTTTAATTATACAATCCCCTTTCAGTGGCCAGAGAAAAGGATGGAATCATGGGAGAAAGGCTTCCTCCTCTTTCCTAATACAACAATGGCCATCAAAACTGTGACAGGTTATACATTCTAGGCTGTGCAGGTCACTGAAAGACCAAATCCACTGTACAATGCAGCAATGTTCTTGAGAACAGACTCAGTACCAGTTTTTGTTGATTGGTTCTAGGCATGCCTCCATCAATCAAGACTTCACAAAAGCTTACCCCAAGGTTGGTTGGAGTTGTAGGCTAGCGTTCAGTCAATGTTTCCCATGGAAATTAACTCAATGCAAGCATGCATCCAGAACTCCCTGGTGTTTGTTCCCCTTTTTATCTTTTCTCCATGACAATAAATGGATTGTGAGAAGAACACAGACAGGTCCTCATCAAGTTCCAAAGTAGCACGTCATGGTGGACAAGTGAATGCCAAAGGAGAAGCTGTCTTGTAATGCTGTTAGCTTATCATTAGTACCAACAGTAGATTCCAGATCAGCCTATATGCTGCATGGACAGAAACCTATTTACTTAGGGTAGGCATAAAATATTCTGTCAATCTGTACTTTTGTACAATTATCTCCAGATGTAGATTCTCAGCTTCGATTTTTGAAAATATAGAATTAAAAAAAGTGATGAGATTAGCTATCAGCATGGTTATTAGATGCTTTTCCTGCATCGAATATTACCATTTAAGATGGTTAATTCATCTTGGTAGGATCTAACATTATGATAGACATCTTTTACTTAGGAACCCATGGTGGAAAGGTGAAGCGAGAGAAGGGAAAGGATGTGGGTGCCAGGGGAGTCATGAAGCCACAAGGAAAGCCATGTTTTACTGCAGAAAGGAAGGGAAAAGGGTGTCACCATTGGAGGAGTTCATGGAGCTTTTAGAGGCCAAGCTTGTGACTTTTAAAAGGCTTCACGTGATGATTTTGGAGTCTTTCCCAGTGGAGAAGTTGGAATTGGCAGCAGTGCTTTGAAGCAGCATTGAACAAAGCCTACTCCACCTCTTTTTGTATGAAAGAAAGGAATCATCACTTAGCCTACTTTTGATCTCTTCTGCTGCAATTCCAGTTCAATCCTGAGCCCATGCATCCCCTCTGGTAAAGCTTCATTCCTTACATGATTTGCCTCTTTTGGGTCGCCAAAATTAGCTAGGCAGGGTGGTAATGGCATACAGCTCCTTCACACCTTTGACCCACAATAAAATATGAGAAAGGATAAGTGGCATGTGGTATGATCCACTTGGGAGAAAAGCTGAAAACTGCAACTGTTCCATATTCAACACTGACAGTTTACCCTTGAGAGGATCAGCTTACAACAGTGTACCATGCATGCATGCAGATTACATCCAACCACTTAAATCTGTGCATATGCCTTGCTGGTGATCTATTAAATGTATGCATTGCTGGGAAATGTAAGTGGCATTTCAATAAAAACCTGATGACCAATAAGAAAATTCTACATAAATGATATTTCAACAGCATAACCTGCATACATGTTGCTTAGGGTGCCAAGTGCAAGCTACAAAAAATCCCAACATGTCCAGCAGACACTCCTACATGTGTCCCTAGTCATTTCATGGGAAACCCTCGCCAGCAGCGAGGGCGAGAAGAGAAGAGGCTTGCTGGCCTTGGGGGGTGTGAATTGTTGGTCTATATGTTTCCTTGTCTGGACATTCGTCTTACAGTCGCCTGCATGAAGCCTTGCAGCGTGAGTATTTTTTATGCTTTGCAGTTAGATTTATGTACATTCTCATTTATCATTCTTGGAGAGGCACGAGAATTCCACCTGCGATCTTGTCTGTCCCACTTTGCCACCTCTTCATTTAATCCATTGTTTTCAGAATGTCTTTCACAAAAAGATGGACGTGATCTCCATCCACACCCACGAGTAGAGAAGGTGACACTTACACTTCGATCCGACCCCTCTCTCTTTCTCTCTCTCCATCTTTACCCAAAGAAGAGGACAGGGTGAAATTATTAAGATAGATACGCATGCATGTCTTTGTCATGGACAAGCTGATGGCCGTGATTTCGAGTGAATGGTAAATCTGGCTACAGCGTCACTGCATTAGCTCTCTGTGGTTGTACCATGGCCTCCTTAAGTTCAACCAGGGAATGATGGGGGATGAGACTTCGAGTTGTGTATGATTGTGTGTGGCTGAAGGAGGTGAAGGACCCGCCAGTTTTGCTTTCGATGCCAGTGGAGAAGAGGGTACGTGAAAGCTGCAGTGTGACGCCTCTGAGCTCACTCCATCGTCATCGCGCAACCTCATGGGACAAGGGACACTGCACCATTATCAATGCCTCACAGGCAGTAGTTCTCTTCAATCTTTTCCTTGCGAACCTGCTCTGGTCTTTTCCTGATAGGCCAAAAGTACAGCGCAGAGATGCCATGCCTCGTCCACCAACATTAGAAAAGTTATAAAGCATCCTCCGATAACCGATTCATCTCATTCTTGTTTTTTGATCTCAGTCATCATCGTTTTGAATAAAAATAATTAAATGTCAAGAAAATATATTTGATGATATCACATGAATGATTGAGATGTAAGGTAAGATAAAAGAACCGCATATTAGAAAGAAAAAGAATGAATGACTTTCCCAAATAGTCTATTGATTCGAATCAAGATCGACATAATCAATTCGAGGATTCATTGATTCCAAACTAAATTTATACAGTTTAATCAAAGTTTCTGAATTTTTAAAACCGAAATTGATAGTTCACGATTTAAAAAAATATTATGATTTTTTCTTATTTTAAATCATTTTTATTTAATTTTTTTAATTAAAATTTTAACAAATTGATTATTTTAACCAGAACTAGAACTGGAACTATCAGTTTCAGTTTCGATTCCAAAACTAATCATATACGATTCAATTCTGATTCTTAAATTTTAAAAAATCAAAATTATTAGTTATCGAATCAAAATCGTCGATTTCATAACCGATATTTGGTCTCTTCCAAGGGATATATATAGTTTGCAAACCTCATATACAATGCTGTACATGGCTTGTGTTAGGATATATATATATAT
>LVTN01000041.1:650704-665381 GCA_001649415.1 Musa itinerans | reverse complement strand
TATATATATATATATATATATATATATAATCCTTACTGGCCATTTCTCTGCAGCTTGCTGTGTGAAATAAATACAGGGGGTTAAAGAATGCGTGGCCAAGTTCGAGCAGGCAGATGCATGTTCAAGCCACCAAGATGGACCTTCGCAATGGTTGAGTCCTGTGGCAGCCGAGGTAAACGTGATCCATGTCCCTCAGATATACCTGCTCAGAACAATCTATTGGGTGTGGAGAACAGTTCTTCCTAGAAAGGGTCTTATCACGAGGAAGAGACCTAATGAGAAGAAAAAGATGGTTGCTTGTCAGCATTCTCAACCTGCAGGCGTTGTTTCTATCAGTAATGTGATCCGAAATGTGTCACGGCACCACGCTAATTAACCTTACATCATTGACATTACATAGCTTTTTGTTTACTCAACGAAGCATGTTTGCATCTTCAGTATTGGCTGAAGTCAAGCAGAAATTTCGGGCCAAGTGATTGCTTGCTTTTAATCTTTGTGTTGTTGTAGGAATAGAATAGAATTCGGATTGCTGGTCGTCGACAGTACAACGCATGCAAGGACTTCCAGTTTCTGAATGTAAATCGAGCTTCTCTGTTCGTTAGGTTAAAAGCTGGACATCAATTTGTCCTACTTAGTCAAACACATGTGCAGGTAGAATCAGATGCGTATACTCGAAGATAGATTGTTACATGAGATTGTCATCTTCACATGCTTCATATGGAATGATGTCTCACATCCTCCTCTGAGCAGACGAAAGTGTTATGTTATTGATGAGACTGCACAAACAGAGAGAGAGAGAGAGAGAGAGAGAGAGAGAGAGGTGGGGATTAGCAAGGAGACAATATAGAGGAGAAAACTGGGGGCTCTGGAGGTCACAATGATAATATTTAACGCATCATTAAATTCTGTAGAAGAAGATGAGAGAGAGAGAGAGAGAGAGAGAGAGAGGGAGGGAGAGGTGTATATATTTGCTTACAGATCCCTTGGTGATGGCTTACATGTATCAGGATAGAGGATGTTGTGGTGCTTCTCCACCGAGGAATAGAGGAGATCATAAAGGCTGTGGTGTGGGAATCTTCGTCTTGATCAACGAAAGGCCTCTTAATGGAGGAACAACTCAATCCCTTGGCAGCAACCCATCTCCTCCAACATACCCTGAGAAGCCTGTGCATCCACAAGAGCTCCCACTGGGTCTACGCCGTGTTCTGGAGGATCTTGCCAAGAAACTACCCACCACCCAAGTAAGCATTAACATGTGACATGATAGAGGAAGAACATGCATAAGCCACAATATTGTTCAGCTCTTAATCTTTGTTCTGGTAGGTGGGATCTTCAACGAGGGTTTTATGACCGAACTGGAGGAAACAGAAGGAACTGGTAACGATCATTTGGATTTCCTCACACCTGGAAACTGGTACTAATCCATTCCCATAAACCCCCCCCCCCCCCCCCCCCTCCTCTCTCTCTCTCTTCTCTCTCTAGGATACTCGCATGGGAGGATGGATTCTGCAACTTTGCTGCTTCCACCTGTGAGCAAGATCGTCAAACGAAAGGTCTCCATCCTGACCTCTTCTTCAAGATGTCCCATGAGATCTACAACTATGGAGAAGGGTTAGAGACATGCCACTCGTCTGTCATCTTTAGCAACTTGATGTTGCAGTCTTCATGTTCCTGTTAATTGTTTTGGCAGACTGATTGGAACGGTTGCAGCAGATCACAGCCATAAATGGGTGTTCAACGAACCCCAAGATCATGACACAAGTTTCCTGTCGACATGGAGCAACGCTGATAATTCCGTAAGCGTGCATGCTGCTCTCCTTGTTTCTTGTTTTTGGACGAAAGAGAACCAAGAATTCTAACTCCGAGACGGTCTTTTTCTATCTCAGCAACCGAGGACATGGGAGGCTCAGTTCCAATCTGGTGTCCAGGTCAAATCCATGGCCTGAGTCTAAACAGATCCATCTCCTTTCCATCAAAACTCTTAGACTGACTTGCTTCTCACCATCGCTGCAGACCATAGCGCTGATAGCAGTCAGGGAAGGTGTGGTGCAGCTAGGATCCCTCACCAAGGTCCTCTCTCTTATCTCCTCCAACTACTCTCTCCACCAAGAATTCCATGCATCAGTGGCTTAACGAGCTTCGTTCTTCGTGTGGGGGGAACATGGCAACGCAATGAAGGTGATGGAGGACCTGAGCTTCGTCATTCTACTCCGCAAGAACTTCACCTTCCTCGAGAGCATTCCCGGCGTCCTGCTACCGCACCCCTCGTCGTCAGCCTTCCTCGTGAGCATCGACGGTTGCGGCGGCGGCGGCGGCGGCGGCGGCGGCCCTCAGAATTGGCCCGTCGACGCCGGGGCGCCGCTCGTCCCACCAGCCGAGTTTTACGACGTCACGCCATCGATGAGCAGTCTGGAGTCTCTCCTCTCCAAGCTCCCGCCGGTGGTGCCCCCGCCGGAAATGCCGATGCTCATGCAGAAGCCCTCCCCGGGAGTGATGGAAGCGGAGATGGTGGCAAAAGAGGAGTATGGGCATCGGAGTGGCATATTGGAGTTGGATGGTGAGTGCAGCAGCTCTGTGCCTTACCATGTCCATGTGAGCAAAGCAGATGAAGGGTTCTAAAGCAGTAAGTAATCTGTGGAAACTATGTTTAGGTGTTTAGTGCCAATAAGAACTTTATTATTGTATGTATCTAAGATCTTGATCTGAATATGGTACAATGATGCAGTTCTAATTCAATCTCCTGGTTCTTATAGTTGAGAGCCTGATGTAACATCAACATATACCTTGATGATGTGATGAGCACTCAAAACTCAAATGGATATCCATGAACAAATCATCACTGCCACCTAAAACCTCAAACCTCGACAGTTTAATGCTGCAGCTTTCATGTTCAGCAGTAAACTCCTCTGTTTCCAAGAAGTCTGAATAGATCAAACATCCTTAATATGTCAACTCTTTGAGGTGATTGCCAGGCAACTTCATCTTGCTTAATATGTCATCAACTCCATGAGTTGTGATACATGCATACTCTTGAATGTTACAGAAAATAAGTGGATTTTAGATCAGAGGTTTTATCATTTTACATTACACTCAAATTTATTCCACTATGATAGATATAAAATTGCTGGTTTCTTGCTCTAATTATCCATCAAGCATGTTTTCTTTCTCTCCTTCCCTTTTATAGATGTACACATAGCAAAACTTTTTGTCATTTAATCCAGAGTGGGGGAGGGGGTCGGTATCCATGAAAACATTTCATATGCCAACACCAGAGCAAATAATGTTGCAAAAAATGGTTGCAATTCCAAACAAGATTTATTATTCACATTGGTAGATTCTACCAATGTTTGTGTCTCTTTATGTGGACATGGCCACAAAACAAAACAACACAACTGGAGAAAGGTGGTGTTTATTGTGAGGTCTCCTTGTGTTTGGTGGGCTATAAATGTATTTAATTGGCCAATTATTGATCTGTTCTGCATGAACAGAACATATTTAGCATGTGAAAAATTAGAAACACTAGTAACTTCATGCATCAATTATGTTCCTATAAATGAGAAATAACATGAAGAAGGTAATGCAATATCTACCAATATACACACAAGAGGTTAATGAGTTGCCTCTTGGAATACGTATTAATATACATGTATATTGATGAGTGGGTTGCACTTATATGGCTTATGTTGATAAGTGAATGCATTCACTTTGACTCTCGGTTATTTCCAATATTGCATCCACTAAATTATATTTCTTTGTCTTTGAAATCTTCATATTAGTATTGTGACTATATTAAGATGACATTTATGCTTCATCATTGAACTCCAAGAAAGAAATGCTTCCCTCATATTAGGTTCAGGTAGTTTGAACAAAATACACTTCATTTGAATATATCAACTAACTTAACCAAATAAAGTTTCTGAGATCAAATTTGATTGTATGGATCAAATCCACTTCCATGAGTTGCTATTTGCACTAAATAAAAATCTGATTATAAACCAAAGCATGTTTGGAGTTGGGTAATTATAGAGATTTTTAGGGGTATAATAGTACTTTGAGGTCAGCGGCAGCTGACGTGGAAGTACATGAGACGCATGCTCAGCAATGATTGGCCCGCAGGGGACGACAAAATCCCGATAAAATGGCACTAAACTAAACGCACCACGATGAAGACCGACGATTCCACCCCCACAGATATTTACCACGTTGGGTCCCATCGCCACGAGGTCCGGATCCAAGGTACCGTTGGGCGCATACCCGAGCGCGTCAAAGATGGGCGTCGATCGAGATGAATCTAGGTAGCGGCCCAAATCCAACGGGTAGGATTCACCGAAGATCAGAGTCCACGGAATCAGGTCCGTGAATTATGGTATCGCCGAATCCAGAGCACGTGCTCGGGATCTATAAATAGGCGGAAAGACGCCGAAGCGGACGCGATTTGGGAAAAGGACCGCGACAGCGACAAAGAATTCGGTGTTCCAGGCGAGAGTCAGATCTTGATTACGATTAGAATCCGAGAAGATGGGTTTCCTGTTTCTTGTTTTCTTTCGCTGCGTTTCTCCGAGGGAATAGAATTCTTGTTGTACTTCTGCTTGTGTTTGTGCGGTTTGATGTGTGGTTAAAGATTTTGGTTTCTCGAGATGGTTTTCGGTAGGCAAGGTGTGATCCTGCCGTATACTGAAGGATTCGATCGGGTGTATTTGCTTCAGAATAGATGCTGAGCTTTGTTTCTTTCAATCTTTCAGGGGGAAATCGAAAGATCTATGTCATCTTCATTGATTCTTTCCGTCAAGTTTTATTGAGCGTTGGTTCGGATTCGCGGAGTTTATGGCTGTGATTTTTAACCTTCTCTCTCGTTGGATTTGGGGTGGAAAAGGTCGTGAAACTCCCAATTCATCTCCGAGTTTTACGTACGATTCCTACACGGGGTTTAGGGAGCCAGATTCTTTGAAGAGTGCAGCGAATAAGGGGCCTCGAATCCGATCAAATTCGAGACGAACCGTGAAGAAGCGTCATAACCGGGACGAACGGCAGATCGATAAGGAGTACGACGCAGTCCTCGTGCCCTCGGATGGGGGATGCATGTCCGGGACCGAATCCGATGATTCCGATTGGTCGATCGGGTGGTCGGAACCCCTCGACCCTGAGTTCCACTCTGAGAAAGAGGCGAATGACAACTTTGCCGTCTTGGTCCCATGCTATGGGCGTCGTCGTTTAGAGCAGGTGGTGAGCTCCAAGAAGCATGTTTTGGGATCTGTCGATCTCAGGAACGATGGCCACTATGGTAACTGTCATATAATCCTTCTTTGTTTTTCTTGCATTAGCCCCCCCAACTTGGTTGATTGACTTGCATCCCAACACAAAATATGTTTTCTCTTGCACATGTTTACACAACATTTCATAATTCAGTATATAGCTAATGATCATTTCGTGATGTTTATATCGATAGAATGTTAATCATTTGTTTCCTAATCACAGAAATTTGTTTGGAGAATCACCACCATTGCTTTTCTTGGAAATAAGATAGGTATCTAAAACCTTGAGAATCTTTTTTGGAATAACATAAACAAGATTTCTGACAGATGAACTGTCATCATTTCTCTTTGGAAACTGTACTAATACTGTTAGTGAGCGGCCTTAATAAGCCTTGATTGGCTATATGCAGTTTATGCATGTTGCATTGCTTTGAAGACCGCTAGTTTCTACATATTGATTTTAGTTAATGTGCTCTGCTTTGGCTGACCTCTTTCCGAAGTTTTCACTTTCAAGGACTTGTTAAGGGGACCTTGTTTGGCTCTGTGTGTGTGTATGCACATGATCTCAGAAATCAATCATGATGTCGTGATCTTTATATCTCCGTTCTGTTTTTGTTGATGAATAACTTGATAATACTAGTTGCATTACCCATTATTAAGCTTTTAAGAATTGGGTAATTGAAGCAATCCATTCATGATCTCTTTTCTCAAATAAAAGAGGATAAGGTTGACCGGGAAGTTGGCAGTGCTTTAGAGATATAAGGTACATTGTTCTATAATGTTATTGGAGTTGAATTGTTTTTGCCAGTAATACTTTAGTGTTCTTGTATATGTAATGTAGGCTATCTCAAGCCCATGAATAACCAAATGTTTTCTTGATCAAGGTAAATGATATAGTTTGGTCTTCACGAATCTGCCTAATAGGCATTCCTTTCCAAAATATTACAGTTCTGCGTCTAACTTGCACTTTTCTTATTTCCATGCCTATGAATATGCCGAAGTTCTTACAAGCTATGCTGAGAATTCTTGTTGACACCACTTTATTACATGAATTTTGCAATTTTAGTCTAGATGTAACTTGGTAAACTTATTAGTTAGTAAACATCAGCAATGCAGTTAAGATACTGGTTGCTTCTGTATGAAGTTCTCAAATTGGTTCGAAACACTGGTTTATAAGTACAAACAGTTGTTTCTGAGGAGCGCAACCTAGGCATTGCAATGCTGGATGTATTTGAGTATGTAGGTAAAACCACCAATATGTTCTATTTCACTATAAATCCATCACCTTCTTTGAGTGGACACCACTTGCTTGTAGGGTGGGTGGCATGTATATTTGATATGGCATGTCTTAACAAATGGCACGGACTTGGTTTCAGAAACTTGTTGGCTAGATACAATTACACACACAAGTATGTATTTCATATCCTCATGCACTCTATGCATCAATGTGATTGATTCTGTTTATAGAGGTTATATAAGGTAATGGTGGTATACGTCCGTGTAGATGATACCATCTTCAGGCAAATTGCCGGATCACAAAACCCCCATTCTTGCTCAGCCTGGCTGATACAATTTTGCTTTGCATTGGACTGCATATGCTGTCCCTTTAGTATATGCTTTTGTGCATTAATTATCTCGGATAGATAGCTATTCCCTATTCGTTCAGTGTACTCTAAGCTTCATGGTATACATATCTTCTGTTTTGCAAATTGGTGAAGTACAGAGTGTCATGAGAGATCAACCATCCTGCTTGTTTTACTGACCTTGTCCTTGGCAGATTACAGTGGTGGTCCAATTTTTAAGCACTTCAAAGCAATATCCGAGACACCAAATTCCACTTTGTTTATCTAGCTTTCTGGATTTTCCATGGACGTAACACCCAATTTCAGTACAGGATAAGTGCAATTTTGATAGCTTCTGAAAGTTCAACATAAAGCTTTGGATTCACAACATGTTGGTGGACATAACCTCACGTTAGGAACTTTATGTGAAAATGCATTTTAATTCTTCAGCATTTCCCTTTACATTGTTGATAGTTTGAGGTTCAGGTTGCATGATACAGATCTATTTCTGTTTATGAATGCTTAGTTTCTAATGAAGGTGACGCTCTGTAGTTAGGTATTGGGATTTGAAAGTTTCGACTTCATTTTTATGTTTATAGGATGCTAGTGATAATGTGATTTTTTTTGATTTTTTGCATGTCTTGTATTGTTTGGCAGCCACTGATCCTGATACTCCCCCAAAAAATTCCGTTGAATGCAACTTTATGTATGGTTGATTAATTTAATTTTTCTTTTCTTTATAACAAGCGTGTTTGCTTCAAATTCAATAGAATGAGAATGAGCTGAGAGTAGCGGTGCAGAATAAAATTTGGGTACTACACTTTATTTATATCTGATGTCTCAATTGTTTTCTAAATGTGATTCCTTCCTCTGGCTTGTTTTGTTCTGTGATCCACATATATGTATGTTTTTGTAATAGCAGCATACACATTGTTCCTTGGGCTGATGTTAACTTTAAATTAGTGTTTGATTTGAATTGGTGTTGGCATTTATTATTTTGTTTTGCAGATGGCAAAAGGGACATTGAACAGTGGCTTGCAGAACAATTTTCAACATGATATACTGTTCTTTATATTACTGAACATATGGAAGATTTTGGTGCTTCAGACCAAAACAAAAGGCAAAAAAAGAGAAGAAAAAGGAGAAAATTGATTCAAGAATTAAGAAAGGACTTGCAGGATATAAAATTCTTGCCGGACTGCCAATGGTGTAAATAAATCAGAAGCAAATCATCCATTCCAAATTGCAGAGTGAAGGTATCAGCAAAGACAGTCATCCTCAATAAATATTCAAATTTGACTTGGAATTACTAAAGTTGGCAATATGCTTTTATTCATTATCTCCTTGTTTTCTGCCAAAAAACCAAAGCTTCTCCTCCAGTGCAGACCGACAATAATCGGGTCTTAATCTTTTTCTTTTTCTGTATAAATGTCTACATATGGAACCATCCTTTACATTTTTCTGTAAATATTATGGTCCAGGAAGGTTGGAAACTCCTTGTGGCCTGTTTGGTAGGCAGTATTCTAGCAGCAACCATGGAACTTATAGCTAGTTCAGTTGCATGGATCGACACTGAATGAATAATATGAATTCTTCTGTTAATTTTTTTCTGGTTCTTTTTTTCTCTTTTTTAATAGAATATATACCAAGCCCCAAAAATCCCATAAGAGGGTGTAAGTGTGTACTATATAAATCATTTATTGCAGAGAACATCACACCTAAGGGGGGGATCAGAATCACTGATTCAAGATGAAGATATCTGTTGGTGATGTTTCCAGTGCAGGCTTTGCTGTAAATTTACGAGGAGTCTCTACTGTGAAAACAAACCCATTGGGCTTCTCATGAACTAGTTGTGGCCCATTTGTTCTTTTTCTGTAGAATAAAGGTTTAGCTGTGAAAAACAAAACAACAACTAAGAAAATAAATTAAGATCTTATAATTGTATGCTTATTCTTCATGGCATGCATGCTTCAACTATTATCCAAGGCTTTCTTGATGTTTTGTGTTAAAAGGTAGTCTTAAGCTTCCATAGTAGATAATATAACATGCATAATCAACTTAATTACTGAGATAATAATCTTATGTTATCCATGTTGGAAGCCACAAAACTAAGTGGGCACCTTCTTTTGGTCAGTAGACCATCACCTGGCCTTTACTGACAAGAGCTACTAAGGCTTCTTTGGAGCAATTTTGTTGTTCACCTTCCAAAAGTAACTGGTTATGATAATTTAGCTCAAGCATACAAATATCAAGCTTTGTTGTATGCTATCTATTGGTAATTTCATTTGCTTGTATAATTGCCAAAAGTTTGTGTTTAAAGCCAGAAATGAGCACAATCACAAGTTTGTTGTCATTCGAGGACAATTCATTGTGCAGCAAAAGTTTGAAGGATGATTTCCCTAGAAATAGCCATATTTTGGGTATTTCCCAAAAATCACCCCCTCTTTTATTTTTTTGAATAATATTTTTAATTTAAAAAAAATCTAAAATATCCTTCAAAACTTTTTTCATCCATTTTTTATAAGTTTTTAACTGTTACAGAATTTTAATTTGGCTCGTATATAATGTTCTTCCATGGCAGTGTTGTATTGATATATTGAAAACATTATAAATACTATTGAAAAATATTATGCCTCTTTGATTGTCGTTGCTCATAGACCAGTTCAAGATCATATTTTTGAGCTTATAATTAGTTTGATTGATGTTAGAAATCTATTTAGATCGTTTATAGTATTTTTGTTATAGTGGCTAAAACATTATAACATAACAAAACTATTTTTTAGAGATAATTTTGATGTTTTTAAAATTAATAATACTGTTTGAAAAAAAAATGAGGATATCAATTGACAAATATGTAAAGTATGAGTATTTTCTAGGAAAATCATCTAAGTTTGAATTGTAGAAACTCTTATACAAAATTTGAACACTAATGTGGACAAATAGTTGTGAAAATTTTTAAATAATTATATAAATATTCATGAATATAATGATTTTGGTGCAATTTCTACATTACTTCAAACATAATTATTTTGATGGAGTGAAAGAGAGACATCTTTTATTAGTATTTAAGATAATTCATCAAAATGATGCCCAATGTTTTACAGTGTATTTTGTAATCATGAATGCCTGTAGACAGTTGCTGACTTGTATTGTCCCTCAAAAGCATTCAGAGAATGATTTACTCAGTTAAAACCTCATGAATTATTGAGTCCATAGAAGAATATTCTTACTTTCAATTTAGAAACACTTCCAATTCTATGGATCACAAAGAAATTCACTAAGCCACAACATCAATTATGTTATTGAGATGAAGGGAACAGACAAATACAGACAAAAAACAGCAAATAATAACATTATATATGTGCTTAATGGGAGAGGAAAATATTGTGCTGTTCTAAACAAAATGCAATTAATTAAATTAATGTCACTCCATCATCTATAGGTCTAAATTCTAAATACAACACACTAGTGAGGCCACTTAAAAGAGAAAATTTTGGATTTATCAGATCATGCATCCATTAACCTCCAATCTGAGGTCTTATCATGGCTGAGAAAATAGAAATCATGCGTCAGAGCACAATGCTCTATTGTGAGATTTTATGTATGAATAAAGGATTGGTTCCATATGGTGAATACATTCTTAATCATTCCTGATGAGTTAAGAATGAAAATAATGAATAATGTCTTAGTTCATTTTGGGTCTTACTAACTACAACTCAAAATCATCGAAAGGAAATCAATAAATACAATTGAGAAATTTGATTTAGAATTGGGAAGAGTTCTATGGATGATTGGCAAAATAAAAAAGAAAGTTAAAGAAGGAAAAGTAGGCCTTTCTTTAAACAACTCAAGATCTATCTTCTTCACAAGCAGAAGGTCACAAACATCGAAGAAAACTACACAAAAACGAAAGACCATATTTGTTCCTTGGAGTTCTAAATCAACATTGCATTAGAAGAATTAGGTCATAATGTGTGAACAAACTAAGTTTGACGTATGTCGATCTCTTACCGATATAAAAACTCGTAAAAATATCCATAAAATCATCAATAAAATATTAGAACCAGATATCGCAAGAATAAGAGTAATTAGCAGTAGCAAACACAGACAAATATAGCAAAATAACTATGAAGTAATACAAACCAATAATACTATAGCAAAAGAAGATTCTTATACATGTACATCCATGGATATCATGGCATGTACAGCTCGAAAAGAGCCCTCAGGACCTGCACTTTCAGCCTCAACTGGAAGATATAGTCGGCGGTGTGCAGGAAGAGCTGCGATGCCGGCAACTGCCTCCCACCCGGCACGAGCCGCTGCAGCTCCCTCACCTTCTTCTGCACCGGACTGCGAACGGCGTGCCTCCCTTTGCCCCTCATCGACCTGGCAAACGAGTCGCGCTTCCCTCTTGCCGCCTCCAGCCGTCGCCGATGCATTAGGAGGGAGGAGGTGATGATGGGGGGAAATGTGTGATGGTAGGGAAGAGGAGAGAGGCGTGGCTGAATGAAGGAGAGGAGAGGAGCTTATAAATGAGCAAGAGATGGATGAGTGCGAGAGAGAGAGAGAGAGAGAGAGAGAGAGAGAGAGAGAGAGAGAGAGAGAGAGAGAGAGAGAGAGAGAGAGAGAGAGAGAGAGAGAGAGAGAGAGAGAGAGAGAGAGAGAGAGAGAGAGAGAGAGAGAGAGAGAGAGAGAGTACAAGAACGCCATGTGCGCCACTCGGACGAAGATGCTAAAGCATGGGGAAGGATTTTTGTCGTCTTGCTGGATCGGGGCCCACGCTGTGGATGCCACGTCACGTCAGCCGCACGCGTCTGACAGCCGTCGTGCCTGTAGGGGACAGCGTCTGGTTTACTACGATACCTACAGAGAGAGAGAGAGAGAGAGAGAGACTTGACATGGCTGCATCTACGTTTGGCTTGCATGCATGTCTTCTCTGAAGCCTCGGCTGTCAGCAGCTGTCGAACCTAACGTTTGCAGCACCAGTTTACACCCAAAGGAATTCATCTCTAGCATGCAATGCATGCGCGATCACGAGCTCATCGCCGTTGGTGGTTCTGTGCTCGAGATTCGCAGTTGGTCCAAGAAAACTCCCATCGTTCCTTCTCTTTTCTTTGCACCGCAAACACCGAGTCATGTTGTTACTGTCTTCACTGATCCAAAGCTACTATATTTATCCGTGATAGCTATGCAACCTTATCTTGCGACTAAAGCAGAAGCCAAGAATTTAGATGCCACAGGCATGTGGTGGTGCTCAAGAAGGTCAGCCTCCGTTCCCGTTTCAGATACCGAGTTGTTGCCACATGGTGGTTGATGCACATTTATTCTAAATAATGGCACGGTTTAGGTAAACTAATGATTGCAGCTTGTCCAGGGAGACCTAAATGAGCAAGATTGGACAGCTGAATCACAAGTCTGACCTAATTTTTCAGCTCGATCATGAGGACAGTGAAGGGATGTATAAGTAGTGCTTTACCATGACCTATAGACATGAAGGTGGTGTGATCTACACATCTAATGATTTGCCTTTCATTGCCATGTATTTGTGTCTGCATGAGCATATTTCATGTCAACCTGTGATTGGCACATGAAATATAGATACTTATCAGAATCTCTAGTGGGGTTTATGGTTCTCCAACCTGTATCCAACCCATTGTCTTCCAATATTTGTTTCCTAACCACAATCACATACTGTTCTGATGAAATATTTGGATGAATTTTCTAGAAACTAAATGCTGTTCCCTGAAAAGATTGTCTTTTACTTGCTGCATAGTAATCCTAATGGTTCTTGGGAGTTACTCTTCAGGAAAAGAGAGACACTGAATTAAAAGCAATCCTCCATTGCGAAAGCTCAATATTATGATCAGCTAAATGTTGGCATGATGTTTCCTGAGCTTTCTAATCTCCCAGAACAGAACACAAGATGATATCTGAAGAGCAGGCGCCAAAATGGGAGTGACAACAGAGAGAATGCTGTGTGTGTGAGCTGTATTCGGTTCGAGCTGAGCTATATTCTCAAATGATGCAAGCGACGATCGACATGGGTATGCAGCATTAAATCATTCTGTCGAAGGCCACCATCGACCGTACTCTACACCGTCTCTTGTTTCCTAGGTTTCCTCCGGTAATACTGTCGAGCGTTTAGCAGTGGTAGCCATCTCGGCTTGAGAGAGACAGGGAGAGGAGGTGGGCACAATGAGCTGTGTTCATGTGAGGTGGGACGCCATCCCCCTCCTCATCACTACAAGGAACGGGATGGATGCTGTAGATAGAGAGGTGTCATGTGCTTCCATGTGCACCCGCCCGTTCTAACAGCTAAGCAGGAAAGGGCCAACACCATCACGCCTCCTCTCCTCCCTCATGGCCGTGCTTTGTCATCGACAACAACCCCTCTCTCTATCTCTTCCTTCTCCTCCTCCTCCTCCTTCTCAACAAAAGTTGGCCATGTCCCCTACCTCGTCCGCTTATGGTCCCTATCATGCCACCATTACCATTGCTACTACAACTTAATTATCATCTATCGACGTATATCTATCTGTATGTTAACAATTGGGCGCAAACAACACTGCTTTCGAAGATCGTGTACTAATTATTTGCGTAGGTTGAGTTCATACAGGGTTGGAAGATATGTGATCAGTCAGCACATGCAGTGTTAGGGAATTCTTAGGCATTGCTTAATTAGATATGTTGCAAGTGAGTGGGTGGACCTGCTGCCTCATTAAGGATCACATTATTACGACTACACGATGACTTATAGTGGATGTTACCTTGATGCGAGGGCATTATCTAGTCACCCTCAGTGCCATTAACGTGTGCGTCAACCAGGATTACGTTTGGGATGCTAGAATATATGTATGTTATGGGTGTTACACTTGCTAGTCTTGTAAGAAAATATACTATTTCACGTTTTCTTGTGTAGGGTATATATATTATGTTCGACCTCTGATTTCGTGGAGCAAACGGGCTCGTGATCACGTCTTGGGAGGAGAAGTGTGAAATAAGTAATCATAAACTCATGCTGAATCCATCGAGCAAATGATGAATATATTCTGCTATGAGTCATTACGGCATTGGATGTGGATATATATATATAAATATATATATATATATATATATATATATATATATATATATATATATATATATATATATATATATATATATATATATATATATATATATATATATATATATATATATATATATATATATATATATATATATATATATATATATATATATATATATATATATATATATATATATATATATATATATATATATATATATATATATATATATATATATGAAGAGGTGTCCGAAGAATTGGCATGGTATTGTGGGCCGAAATGGTGGCCCAGATAAGGCCTTATGTGGCCTTGTAAGGCCCATATAAAGTTTATTTGTGGAATATTATCATTGAAGATTTCTCAGTCCTTCGAGTCTCACGTCTTATTCTCTGCCGCATGTAGCAGTACTTCGAAAACGCACTAGGTCAAATCAATTTCGTCGATTTGAGTGCAAATGAAGGAATCCAAAGAATTGGCATGGTATGGTCTTGTGGACCGAGATGGCGGCCATTATATATTGGTATGGTAAAACACAAAACACAGGATCTTTGTGCTCGTAGCAATAATGGACCAACTGCTGCTGCTGCTACTGTTGCGGACATAGAATCTGCAACCCACATGCCGTCTCTGCTTGTATAGATAGATAGATATACATATACATATATATATATATACATGTATATATATATACATGTATATATATATACATGTATATATATATACATATATATACATATATATGCATATATATGTATATATATGTATATATATGTATATATATATGTATATATAT
>LVTN01000041.1:630531-650572 GCA_001649415.1 Musa itinerans | reverse complement strand
ATGTGTCAAATATTCTTTACGCTTACCTAAATTATGTCTTTAAATATCTCTTGGTTAACGTGTCTTATTTCCCGTAGATCTAGATATTGCTAACATAAAGGGGCATTAATTATTGCCCAATTGCGTACTCACTGTATTGCAACTGTTTGCTTAAGTCTTGGTATGAGTTTTTGTACCATTTCGATGGTGTACTTACATTATTAGCAATATAAATTGGCTCATATTGCTTGGCACGAGGCTGGCACCTTGCCAGACCTATGGGTGTTCCACCAAGAACAGCTATAGGATTGATAAAACAAATTGCAATCCTTGATACACACACACACACACACACACACACACATATATATATATATAAATATATATATATCTACGAGGAATCTTTCTTTTGATCATCATTATGTAGAACAGGGTTTTTAAAATCGAACCGTACCGCCCAAGTATGGGCGATACGTACCGGTCTATTGGAGGGTGTACTTATGTTATTAGCAATATAAATTGGCTCATATTGCTTGGCATGAGGCTGGCACCTTGCTAGACCGATAGGTGTTCCACCAAGAACAGTTATAGGATTGATAAACCAAATTGCGATCCTTGATGCTATATATATATGTATGTATGTATATATATACATACATACATACATATATATATATATATATATATATAATGACTAATTTTTTTTATAAAATAATAATAATAATCAGTGCCTATTGACTTTAGTTGACTCGGATTTATTTGAGTTGAATTGATTTGTTTGACATGGATGTGAAACCAATTTAATAACAATTAAATTATTTTATTTATTTTATTTTAGATTTTAGATTATCCTTTTTTTTAATTATCCCACTACTCTTATTTTCAAATTACCCCCACCACCTTCACCTCTACTCCGTCTCCTTCCTCTTGATCCTTCGTCTTAATTTCATCTTCCTCTCTGTCCTCGTGTTCCACCTCCCCACCTCTCTAGCACCTCCTCCTCTATTGCCCCCTCCCTCCCTCCCCTCCTCCTCACAACTTACCTAGATTAATTGTTGTACTTAAGTTACACTAATTCATAGACTATATTAAAATATATATTAAATTTTATATAATATTATCTCATAAAATATAATAAAACTAAAATTTTTAAATTATTCTTAAAAATCTATTAATTTTTATATAATTTTATCTTAAATTATCTAAAAAAAGTTGTTACACTCAAGTTATACTAATTCATATAATATATTAATTTTATATAATTTTTTTTTAAGCTATCATAAATATGAAAAGTTAAACCAAATATCTTATGATAATATTCTAGTAGTTTTGAAGAAGTTTCGATTGGTTTATTGAAAATTAACTCAAGTTATACGTTATTATATATTCAATTAAAGAATATCATATTTAGAAACTTAATCACTCCAAACTCATAAGAAATTAAAAAAATAATATTATATATCTTAGAATCAAGTACTAGTTGATAAGTCATATTTTGTTATTATTGGTGCGATGGGCTCACGAGAAATTATCCAAGCATACTTATACAGTTTTACCCTTTCAAAACTCATGAATTTCAAAAAACATCTTTAAAGGTAAATGTGACCTGACAAACTTATAAGTTCTTAGTTCTCTTACTCCTTAATCAATATGAGACTAAATGTCCATATCACTAATATTTTTTAAGAGATATAGATTTGTTCGATGAAAATCAACTCAAATTATATTTCGATTATACTGAATCACTCAATCACAAATTCAACACTCTAGTAGTTCTAAAGAAATATGGATAGATTTGATAAAAACTCAAAGAGTTATATTTAATTATAGATTCAATATAAAACTATCTCATTTCAAAAATTAATCATCATAAATTCATACAAAAATAATTTTATTAAAATAAATATATTAGCATCTCATCCTAGAAATTATGGAGAAGATCAAATAGTTTTGATGAAAATTTAAGGAATTATATTCGATTCACACTCCATCATGGATTCAACACAAAGATACTATATTTAAAAAATCAAACATCCTAAATTCATATAGAAATAAATAATAATAATAATAATAATAATAATAATAATATATTAGCATATCACATTTGTAGTTCATGAGAAATTTAGATAGGTTTGTTAAAAATTCAAAGAGTTATATTCGAGTTATACTTTATCACATATTTAACCAAAAATATCTTATTTAAAAAATTAAGCGCTCTAAATTTATAAAAACAAAAAATAATACTAAACATATTATTATCTCACTCTAATAGTTCTAAAAATATTTGGATAGATTTGATGAAAATTCAACGGGTTACATTTGATCACCTATTCAACCCAAAAATACTATTTTAAAAATTTATTTACCCTAAAATCATAAAAAAAATATCAAATATCTTATAATGATATATTAGTAGTTCTAGAAAAAAATAAATTATTTTGATAAAAATACTTTGGTTACTCTCAAGCTATACTTAGATTATACTCACTCGTGTATTTGACGCTTGTGTATTTGATAAAAGTATAACCCAATCGATCCATCCAATTTGAAATAATTAGTTTTGAATCACTCAGACTAGAAATGGGCTCATGAATCTATGATTTAAAATAATCTAATTTAAAATTATTATTATTATTATTTTAAAAATCCTTTGATAAGAATGAAATATAAAAGTTATAAGAGTGTCATATGATGAAACCAAATGCTAGAAGTCTTTTTCCAATAAATTATAAATAGAGATGTCAAGAAGACACGTCCAACATATTTCATAGTAACAATATAAAGAAAAGACTCAGCTCACGAGGCTGACATGTAGATGTGGTGATGGGCCAAAAGTCTTCAACTTTGTTTCAATCATTGTCCCCACTCAGATCAATAAATACAATATTATATTCGATTCAGCTCTTTTGATGTGAATGATATGTGGCAGTTTGTGTGTCGACCTACTCGACCTATAGACTACATAAATCAATAAAATAGCTTAAAAATTACACGCTCGAAATTTATCGGAAGACATTCCGAGAGTAGAAAAGCTATCACTATGGTGATTTTGATCAATTGTCAAAACTCGTGAAACTCGATCCGATCCAATAGAATCAAGCAAGATCCAGTATCGAAAACATTGTGCTCGTAAGAGGAGGAAGGATCAAAGATTTATTTGATAAAAAAAATGATATATTTATTTAATTATTTTTTAAAGGAAAAAAAATTCATCTCCTGAATGATGACGACGACTAGAAGTAGTTGACGTCTGTCATGTCTATCTTGGCTAAAATGGGGAAGTAAAAGATCGTGGATGATGAGATCTTATAATCATCTTGTGGACAACGAATGATGATGAAATCATCTACGATCATTCATTCTACAGGGATACAATAATATCTTAGTGTGACGACATCAATATCTTACGATGAGATGATGAACGAGGGACGGGTATTAAAGAGATAATTTAAAAATTAAAATATTATTTTAAAAAAGAAAAAAATAATATAAAAAACACTCATATATATATATATATATATATTATGGAGAGAAATTAATGCACTAATCGAGTTAAAAATCCACGTTGGCGGGAGAAAGGACACATATAAACAGTTTTATTTCGAAAACCTCCTTTCTTAATTTTTTTCTTAAATATCAGAAAAAAAGAAAAATAGGTGGGCCCGCGGAGGAGTTTGGTGGTCGCACAGGACTCTGCCACACCTTGTCGTCTACGCTAGCCCACGTGGCCAACTGAGGTGTAACTCGAGAGTTAGTGAAATGGGATGTGGACAGGCCAATATTAGCGTCACCCACAGTGCAACCAAATACGGAATCGTGGGACCATCGAGTGTCTGGCAGATAGGAGATGAGAGAGGCAGTTGGGGAGATCAGTCTGGGGGCACTTTGCGCTCTATGATTAGACGTCACACACCATCATCGCCTTGAGAAGCAGGGGATTTGGAGAGAGAGGTGGTCATTTATTCTTCCTCCGCTTCTGCTCCCCATTCCCACTCCCACTCCCACTCCCACTTCCGAGCTTTAACTTTGGTACGAAGTGTCCCGGCAATAAAGGCTATGGCGGCTCGGAGGCTCGCATGCTCTCTACTGTCGCGCTCCGGCGCCGCTTGCGCTCCCTCAGTGTCCCGCTGTGTGTTTGGGGGAGGTGGATCCTGACCCTGTTGAAATTAGATTTTTGTTTTTTTTTCTTCCTTTTTTCGGTTTGTCTAATTTTTTATCATAATATTAGCCAATCCGTTGTCAAAATCTCGTCTTGTAATCGCAGGGCTTCCCAACCCAACCCCCCTCTCTTTTTTTGGTGTCAAATTAGATGTTACTGTTGAATCTGCAATTATTATTATTTTTTGGTCGGCTGGCTAATCTCTCTCTTTTTTTTTTTTTGGCATAAAGATTGAGCTTTTCTTTTATTTTCTTCGAGTCTTTCGATTTTTTTTTATAGAAGACGATTTTTTTTTTGTCCGAAAATTATTTGGAATTGTGATACTAGCGATCTATTCTCCTTTCGCTTAGGATCAGTACGAAAATTTAAGGATTTTCTATATTTTTGTGATTCCCTGGTGCTTTTAGAGGACGAAAATTTTGATCTTGTTTGCTTCTGATTAGGTCCTGTTTGGTTTGTTTGGAACATGAGGCATGGCGACGTCGTCTGGGATCTTTCTTCATACTTGTAACTAAAAGGAACAACTTTTGGGAACGGAGAGCAAAAGTCTAGCTTTTTGGTTGATGAACTATGCATCGTCAAATAAAACCTTTGTATAATAGACAACGAGGGGAAGATTCCCTTATTTTGCATTTGATTCTGGTGGTTTTCTCAAGGCAAGGAATATTATGATTCTTGGATTCTAATTGAGGATGGTCCATGTTGATTCAAGCTATTGTGCAATTTGTAATTCTTTGATGTTCTAAAGAACCGAATCTGATTGCGCGATATAAATTGCTGACTGCAGATAGGATACGTGGTTCGGCATCTGGTGTTCTTCGAGGGTTTAGCACTGCTGCTGCAATCGAAGAGCCAATTCAGCCACCAGTTCAAGTCAACCACACGCAGCTTCTAATAAACGGACAGTTTGTGGACTCAGCATCAGGTAAATTCTTCAGCTTGATTTGAATCAGAATCTCATTGTATCATATTGAAACTTGGGTACTTAAGTAATCGTTTTCATCTCTATAGTTGCATTGCATAAAAACTGAGTTTTGGTTATTCCCTGGTACCAGGAAGGACTTTCCCAACATTAGATCCTAGGACTGGGGAACTGATTGCACATGTTGCTGAAGGAGACGTGGAAGATGTCAACCGAGCTGTCGTCGCTGCTCGTAAGGCTTTTGATGAAGGACCATGGCCTAAGATGACCGGTTATGTAATACTCTGAAGTTTTCATAAGGGATCATCTTTGTTATACCTTAGATGTTTGGATTATGTTCTCTTGCTAGATTCTGTAATAGACTAAGATTGGGAGAAATTATTGATGCAGCAAAGATCATGCATACTCTATCGGTTTGCGGATCTGATTGAGAAACACAATGATGAGATTGCTGCACTTGAGACTTGGGACAATGGGAAGCCTTATGAACAGGCTGCTAAGGCTGAAATTCCAACTGTGGCACGGTTGATGAGATACTATGCTGGTAAATGATGTAGATGGCTGTGAATGTTTCACCATTTTATCTAGTCTTAGTGATGCTTTTTTCTAGATGATAGATATCCAACTCCTTGAATCTACCAGGTTGGGCAGACAAGATACATGGACTCATTGTGCCAGCTGATAGTCCACATCATGTGCAGGTGTTGCATGAACCCATTGGTGTTGCAGGGCAGATTATCCCCTGGAATTTTCCACTTCTTATGTTTGCTTGGAAGGTGGGGCCTGCATTAGCATGTGGTAACACTATAGTATTGAAGACTGCAGAGCAAACACCCCTCTCTGCCCTATTGGTCTCAAAGCTATTCCATGAGGTTGGTGGGGCAATTGCATGTTTTATTTTGTGTTTTATGGCCCAAGTTTCTGTATATTTATCCCAATATTGTCCCTTTACTAGTTCCCAAACTAGCTTGAACTAAAGCCAATGAAGTGTCACCATGACCATGGTTATCTTAAAGGTAACCTTCACCACAGATTGTCTATCTATTGGCAGGATATTAAACTATTCTTAAAGAGTTTCCTTTAATGTAAAGGATTAATATAATTACTGTGTCTTTGGATGAGTTAACCTTATATTGTCATTTGAAATATCTTGATCTTATCTTATTTCTTTCTGTTTTCCTCTTGTCCTACTGATCTATTTTCTATCTTCTGTGATGAATCAGGCTGGCCTTCCTGATGGTGTTCTTAATGTTATATCTGGATTTGGTCCAACTGCTGGTGCAGCTCTTGCTAGCCACATGGATGTTGACAAGGTACCAGAAAATTTCATTTTTGTATCAAGAATTTGAACTTTTTAGGAACATAAGATTTGATGCTACTTTCCACAGTGATGACTATTGCCCACATGCTGCACTCATTAGCTCACCCTTTGGCAATTTAAACTTGTATCTCTTACTTTATTAATTACATCACATCTGATATTCTTGTCAGTTTAGGCTTCAGATGTAATGTGATAAATAATATAAAAGAATATCATATCTACCCATGCTGATGTAGAGCATTTGAAAAATAGTAATGTGGTAATGGTTTTACTGGCCTTGGTAAATTTTGTTTGTAGATGCATAGAAACATCAAAAACAACCTATTTTCTCTATATGTTTGTAGCATGATTGAACCAAGAAAACTGCATAGTTAAAGTGGATTGTATGAACCATTTGGAACTTATTTTCTGAAGGATGATATCACTATATTGGCAAATTTGTTGTTAGATAGATTTAGTGTTGTACATGTATAAGGTGAAATCATGGTGGCTACTGTTAATTGCTAGTTTTCTCTGTCCTATGATTTTTGTAGGAACAAAAAATTTAAAGAAGAAACAAGATGAGTAATCTTAGTTTGTAATATGTGCACAGGCCTCTGTTATGATTGTATACAGAAGGAATGCTTATCATCCCATATTGGCTTCCTATTGAAGCAAATAATGTTTAATTGGCATAAGGTGAAGGTTAGGTACATCCTAAGCATCATCTTCTAAAAACACATCACGGATGCCAGTGACATATAATATTTTTTATTACCTATCTTATATATCTAATCCCTTGCTATCATTATGGTCAGCTTGCTTTTACTGGATCTACTGATACCGGCAAAATTGTTCTTGAACTGGCTGCAAGAAGCAATCTTAAGCCAGTGACATTAGAGCTCGGGGGAAAGTCTCCAATAATCATAATGGATGATGCTGATATTGACCAGGCTGTAGAGGTTGCACATTTTGCTTTATTCTTCAACCAGGTTGGTGTATTCCTTTCCAATTAAATGTGTCTGTTTGGAGACATTTTTCCTGACGTAAATTGCCTTCTACAGGGACAGTGCTGCTGTGCTGGGTCTCGTACATTTGTACATGAGCGTGTGTATGATGAGTTTGTAGAGAAGGCTAAAGCGCGCGCGTTAAAACGTGTTGTTGGAGACCCCTTCAGAAAGGGTGTTGAACAAGGCCCTCAGGTAGATTTGTGGTTCTCTTCTTGCTTTGTTGTTTTCTATGTTCTGGTACATGAATTCTTGGTGACTTGTCATCCCCTTGAACCTTGTACGCTTTCAAAGAGCTTCAGTGATCTATTTGTGAGGCACAGAGTAGCAGATATCTAATTGATGGAATTGAATTGGTTGAAACAAGATATCGTGTCGTTTAATTGTCATTATCTTTTGCATGATTTGTGAAAACTCATGTTTGCAAAGCTCAGTCTACTTTTTGAGATGTAGGCTAAAGTGTCAAAGTTCTTATACCTGCACAAAACCATATGGAGTTGTATAATTTGGCTTTTGCAAGATGGCTTCCTACATTTGGTGTAAGAGTGCTATGTCGGAGTAATTTCCAAAGAAAATGTTTTCTGCTCAACCAAAATATAATTTTTTCTGCACCTTCTTCATCTCCACCCATGTCCAATCAAGCTATGACCTCCTGGTTGTTGCTTGTTACCTCTCAGTATTTGAAGAACAATTACCGATGTACTTATTAATCTCTGGATATCTCAGATCGATGAGGAGCAGTTCAGCAAGATCTTGCACTACATTAAGTCTGGGGTTGATAGCGGTGCCACCCTCGTGACAGGAGGTGATCGAATAGGAAGCAAAGGTTACTACATTCAGCCTACCATTTTCAGTGATGTAGAGGTATGGTTTGATCTATACCATTTAGAAAATCTCCATGAAAGTACATCTATGCTCTAATCTGTCTGTGATGTATGGCTTTTCCAGGACAAAATGAAGATAGCAAAAGAAGAGATCTTTGGGCCAGTTCAATCGATCCTTAAGTTCAAGTGAGCACTATTTCTGCTAAAAGATGTTCTTTATCAGATACATAACTTTGGCTGGTGATTTGGTTCAATCTTCAACATTTTACAGTATTAAGCTGAAATCTTCAGTATTATGTCAGTAAAGTCCTACCAAGCTATATGCTTATACTCAGTTAACAGATACTTTTGCTGATGTTTTGGTCCAATCTTCAACATTTTACTCAAGTATTAAGCTGAAATCTTCGGTATCATGTCAATGAAGTCCTACCAATTATGCCTGTACTAAGTTAACAGATACATCCTTTGTTGGCTTGAAGCTCACTTGCACTTGGTTGGTCGATGACAGGGATGTCAATGAGGTCATACAAAGGGCAAACGCCACTCGCTATGGTTTGGCTGCTGGAGTATTTACTCACAATCTCAACACCGCAAACACCTTTATGCGAGCGCTACGAGCTGGAACCGTATGGATCAACTGCTACGATGTCTTCGATGCTGCAATCCCTTTTGGTGGTTACAAGATGAGTGGGAACGGAAGGGAGAAGGGGATCGATAGCCTGAAGAACTACTTGCAGGTCAAGGCAGTTGTCACTTCCTTGAAGAACCCTGCATGGCTGTAAATGGCATGATGAAACATTGTGTAGCTCCTGCCTGTTTGTTATGAGAACCTCCATGTATGACAGCTCTAATAAGCTTCTGTGCTACTCGAGTAGTTGTGATATCAGTGGTTTATCTTAAGCCTTGTCGAGTTCTTAACCTGCTAATGAGTTGGAAGTAAGTGCTTGTAATCCTCAAACTTTCTGCTG
Organism: Musa itinerans; assembly: GCA_001649415.1. Classification (NCBI taxonomy): domain Eukaryota; kingdom Viridiplantae; phylum Streptophyta; class Magnoliopsida; order Zingiberales; family Musaceae; genus Musa; species Musa itinerans. Next base: position 641,413 of record LVTN01000041.1, on the reverse strand, counting down.
TTGTTCTGTTGCTGACATGCAGAGCTGATCAACTCATTGTGCCATTGCCCTGTGGCTTCTCTTGAACAGCCATGTAGAAGATTCAATGTGTGATTGAATCATCCTTGTGTGAGAATAATAAATTTCTTTCTGATGCATTCCCTTTTCCATCTTCTGCCATCCGATAGCTTCAACCTTCCTACTCTCAGAGATCTTCTGATTAAAGATTAACAGGTCTCTTCCTCGCATTAGCAGCACAATCTGATCCATTCCATAATTGTACATGGGAGGAAAGATTTTAAATCTCATTCTGACTACCTCGGATCAGTTTGATTTTTTCATCATGTATGCATCATTTTTCTGATTGAGCTTTCTGCTGCACACAAGAATGCATGAATGCAGATCTGTAGAAATCATAATAAGTATATGTTCATTGTATTATTCCTTCTCTTCTCTTTCAAATGCAAGAAAGCCAACATCCACAAGGATATATATACTGTGTAAAGAACTGAATCGAACCCAATTCCTCACAAAGACTTACAAACTTACAGAACGCTTTCTCACCTCACCAATGATCGTGTATGCTGGTTTGTATCATCCATTATCCCATGATTCATCTTGATCGCAGATCCATCCGGCATATGAGGCTGACTCTGCTCCTCACCATCCATGAATCCATACACTCTGCATGGAAACAACGAGTACATGCGCCTGTCACCCACCTCAAAACTCCTCAAGCACACAACACAGGCTAATGCAAAGTAGTGACATGGGAGGTTCGCCAGTTCCTCCGGCGACAAGCCATTTCCGGCGTCGGCGAGTCGCCTAGTGGTGGTGTCGAGAGTCCTGAAAACCCTCGAGAGAGGACAGACATGGGTGTTCAGTATGGTGATGATGACAGCTCCCACAAGAACAAGGAGGATTGCCATAATTTGTATCACAATTCAACACTTCCTCAGTCTTTAAACACTGCGGAAGCCTGCCGCATGTTCATGCACAATATGCGGCAGTAGAAGATGGTAGAAAGACAAGTTTTCATGGGGGTTGAAGAGTGCCTATGAGGCCTCAACTCTGTGTCAGACATGGAGGACCATAACAGAGGGCATCAAGAGTCACAATATCGAAAGATGAAAGGGACGTGACAACAACTCTTTGATGATCTTGCTTACTGTTATCAGCCTTTGACATTTTCTTGTACGCTGCCTTCGTTTCTTGGCCTAATTAGGTAGCCAATTAATAGATCACCATCACAAAGGCAAATTTGGAAAAAAAAATATCAAAGATTAACAAATAAAAAATTCACTTAACATGATCAGATATTTCATGCGTATATCTATAAAAAAATTAAATTATTCATCACGTGAGGTCAGTTATAAACACCCTTAAGTTAACTCTAACTTAAGTATAAATCCACCATACGTTATTTTATATAAATCCTAAAAAATTTCTCTCAACCTTTTCTAAAATCATTAGAGAGAAATATTTTCTAAAATCATTTGAGATATATATAAAATTATTACACTCTAATTTTCAGATTTGTTTTTCTTTGTTGGGAGACCTTTCCAAACTATGAATTATTGTTCTTCAAGAACATTGACTCTATAAATAAAAAAAAAATACTTGTAAAAGTAGTAGCCGGTAAAAATCAAATCAAAAGACCAAGATGTGAGATCAAAAATGAAAAAGAGAGAAATTATAGAACAGCAAGCTGTTTGTGACAACCAAATACCTGTTGTCACAGAACACCAGATGATGTTTGTAACAAGTTCTCCGATTGAGATAATTGATTGTACACCCAATTGCTGTTTGATTCCATGAGGATTGTGAATTTTCTTATGAGCAGAATCCAAGCATTTAGAAGATGATGATGAAACTACAACACTAAATTCCTTTGGATACAATGCTGCTTTCTAAAGTTGAAAGAAGGTGCTCTTCAAAGGTAACAACATGATCTATCATCATGACTTCAACATTCTGTAAGCATGCTGTTCATTCCACATCCCAGAAGCTGCCATCTAGTATCTTTCTACAGCAGTTTGGTTTCATTACAGAGCAGAGAGGTTTCATCAATTGGTTTATAGAAATCAATGGTTATAACAATTGGTTTATAGACATCAATAGGAGTGATACATAAAGTTGGTAGGAAATTGAGATATTAAAATCAGTGCAGAAAGAACAATTTGATGATAACCTAACTAGCATCCATGGTTAGATTATGCAACCATTCTACCTACCAACTTGACCAACAAAAATATTAGGTCAAATGTTTGAGTGTCTGTCATCTTTACAAGGCTCTTAAATCAGCATATCTTCAGGATGAAGATAGAAATCAACCACCAGATGAAGGTACTTTAGATGATAAAAATCAAAAGATTCTTTCTTATGGAAGTTTCCTTGATTTGCATGCATGAATATTTCAATATGAAGACTCTCTTGTTTAGATCTATCATTTTAATATATTTATGCATAAATAATTTCACCTAAGAAAAATGTAATTTGTGTAGGCTTTTTAGTGGTGCTTGTTTGGTACACAAGCTTATTTCCTCCAAAACAATGTAATGATAGGGTCCTTACTATTGATTGCTTGTTTTGAGAAGTTTTTGAGTTTTTGTTGGAAGTAGGTATGAGGTTGAATGGCCATATTGCATGTTTCTTGTAGGTGAAGATATTATGTCCTTATATCTAAAGATCATCTTATTTATAGTCATATATCATCATCACCATCCAGAACACATAGTTAGGTTTCATAGCTGTGCTTGTATCTATCACTCACCATATTAGATGGTCCCTACACATCATTGGGAGAGCTTACTATTGAATGCATATAAGAAAGTCAAAATAAAATAATCATCCTTAGACAAATTAATAATAAATCATTATTAATAAAAAGGAGTCATGAACTCAATGCTCTAAGACTCTCCTTAATATTATCCACAATGGCTTCCATGATGCTATTTTGTTTCGTTTTCCGATCATCTATCATATTTAAAGGTTCTAAATTAAAATATATTTTTAAAAAGAATAAAAAGGGTCAAAAGTTTAATCCCTAATATGCTTTATAATTTACTCATGTGAAATAAAATTGGTATCTATAGTGATATTTGAATGTTCTCTTTATGAACCCCATATAAGTTGTGACAACCTTCATAAACTTATATTAGTATTAAAGATAAACTATTGAATCTTATACCATGATCTAATTTTGACAAGTCCTATCATTTTGTCTATCTTTTGCAATCACTAAAAAAATGTGAAGCAAGAAAGATTATAAAAAAATTCATCCTTGCTACAATTTTAATTTAATGTATTGGATCTAGTGAAAGATTCTACAAGGAACATCTCTCTCTCTCTTCTATGATTTACTACCAGATAGGGTGGTCCAAAACTAGGGATGTTAAAGGCTCTTGATCCAAATCCTTTAGCTTCTGTTGCACTTCACTTCCCATAACCTAAAAATACAACTAGAAGGATCTTGAAATTACTTCATGAGTGTTGTGTTATATAAAAAATAATAATAGAATTATCCAATTTCTTCAACAACAAAAAAATTGGAGGTAACTTAGTGGTCTCATTAAAATATATTTATTTGATATAATTTCATCAAATATCGAATTTACGATGAGTTCGAGTACAAACATATGAGATTATTTTAATTATGTGCCAGATTCTTAGATTTACCATCACATTCCATTTCAATTTATCATGAGATTTGAGAAAGGAAAACAAAGGGTATGAGGAAAAAATGAGAAGAAATTCTGAAAGAAGAAATAGAAACACTTCTAATTTCAGAACAAATAAAAACAAAAAACAACTTGCCTAACATGCATTTTTCAATCTGTTTTAGTGTTATTGCTTCCAAGAACAGAAAACAACAAGCCTATCCGAAATAATTTGGATCTGTTTTGAATGAACACAATAACACAACAAACAAAAGGAAGCCCAAATTGTGAGCCACCCAAGGCTGTTTGGAATAACTTGGGGTTGCTATCCCCATGTTTTCTTGAGTTAGTTCTTGGAAGCCTCTTTCCACTTTGCTGCTTATAACCTGTGCAAGGATCCAATAAATTAGCCCAACAATTTTCAAGGAAGATTTGACTAATAGCAGCTATTTCTAATTGAGAATGAAGATTATTTTTTACTTATCAATCAACAACAACACCTCACAGCTGAAGTAGATTGATTATATGTAGAATATGAGTCTTATTTCTAATCAATTGCTCAAGAGTTGTATGGATGGGGATCGGTGAAACTTCCAGTTGGCAGAATACTTTTTATCAAAGAACGAGTATATTAATGTTTTCAGCGAGTCCTTTTCGCAAACTAGCTGCTGATGCTTCTTCCACTGAATTGACCGCTGTATCTGAGGATTCATGCAGTTGCTATTCCAAGTTAACAAACAGTCTTACACATCACGAACACTTGATATGAAACCAAGAGAGGTGCTTCGAACGGCTCAAGACCTTCCCGGCCATGGCAGGAGTCCGGCACGTAGGGCGGGTGGGCGTCTGCACCAGCCAAGCATCCACGCACTTGGCATGGAACGCATTCAGGAAGCAGCCCGCAGACATCGCCCGCCTCTGATCGCTCTCCGAACTATGCAGACTTAGATCAGGGCAAACCCACCACCGATGCTAAGTAACAGTACTACCGAGATGGAGAAGGACAGGATAAGCACCTCGATGGTCTCTGCGGCCATGGCCGGAACCTTACGCTCTTCAATCCTCATCCTGTCTCGAATACCTTCCACCCCCAACGCATCCGTAGCATTCCGGTAAGCGAGCTACCACTATAATCGTCGGGTCGGCAGCAAACCGGCTGGCCGGCGCCATGGACGACCTTCTTGCCTCCCTTTTCCTCTCTACTAATGCCACTGCAAAGTTGGGGAAGCTGCTTACGTGCCATCCGACTGTTCTTTGTATGGCATGAATGGCTAAAACAGAATCACACTTTATTCTCAAAAATAAGGAAAAAATAGAGATAAAAGAACATCTAAAACCCGATTCCATGAACTGAGACCATTTTAGATGGAAGAACATCTAATTGTTCTTCCCTCGTGAAATGTCCCATACCTTTCACGAGGAACAAACAACATCAATAGATTCCCACAAGACATATTAACATATTAATATAAACACAATAGAAACCAAAAGTTGAAACATCACTTTCATTTCTCTTTCCAGGAAACTTACATTAATTAAGCACTGAAACAGAGGAAGACAGTATTGGTGTCAATCTCAAAAAGATCATGCTTTGAACTTTTATTTTTTCTAATTATTCAAAAAATATAATTAAAGACACTCCAAGACACAGCGCGCACAAAATCCAGTGCTGGTTGAATTGCACATCATCAACTTCATCATGATTATGATTGGCTCAATGTATCCCCAAAACAACATAACCGCAACGGCAGCAACACCGTCAAGAACATAATAATACCATGCACAGGGAGAGTCTTCGCCTCCAGCCACTTATTCCAGACATTTATACACATCCCAAAGCATACCCGCACTAGTAGTAGCCATAAATACTTACTGCAGTGACACCGTGTGCTCGTTCCGTTCAGTTCCAAACCCACAACCCCAGCTGGGCATCCTCCTGGTGGTGGTGGTGGTAGTGGTGGTGATGATGGTGCTCCCCCACGAACATCGAATCGTAATAGCAGTCACAATTAGCCGCGTCGTTTACGTCGCCGTGGTAGCCTTCGGGGAAGAAGGACACCTCGCCGCTGTCCAACAGGTGGGTCGGGCACTCCGCGTCGACCACCGCGCTCCCGCCGCTTCCCGTGCTCAGCCTGTCCTCCGCCTTCTTCTGCACGGCCAGGGACGCGAGGTCGGTAGCTGATGCGGCATGGTCGCCCGCTTTTGTCCCGGTGATCCCTGCGGCTGCCGTCGGGGCTGCAGCCTTATTGATCTGGAGCTTCTCGGTCAGTGAGATCACCTGAAGGATTTGCCACCAACGGCGGTTAACCATAATGGAGTCTCACAGAGCAACAGGAAGGCGGCCATTCTCCAATGGCGCCAACGCCAACCATTTCGTCGAACACGATTGACGACGAAGGTGGTGTTATCTTGGAATCGAGGAGAGAGAGTGTGTGTTTGCCTGGGAGCGGAGGCGGTCGTTCTCCCTGAGGAGGGAATCGTGGTCGGCGAGGAGGGTGTTGTAGGAGGACTTGAGGCGGTCGAAGTCGTGCTCCAGCTGCTTGTTCTTCCACCGGGCGCGGCGATTCTGAAACCAAACAGCCACCTGCCTTGGCTGCATCCCGAGCTTCCGTGCGAGCTCACCCTTCCTCTCCGGCTCCAGCTTGTTCTCCGCCTCGAAGCTCCGCTCCAGCAGGTGTACCTTTCATCGCCGCAACCTCAACATCATTCACTTCAGCACATCACTACCATCCGGAAGTCGACCAACACCCCAACACAGGAGATTACTTATTCAAGTTGCTGCGTCAAATACGACAACCTATTGCATCGGTCAACCCCACGGAGGGGGCGGAGGAGGCCTCCATGGCACCATTGGAAGAGTAAAAGCATATTCCTCCGTTAAATCTAACACGTATCCAGTTCTAATGACCTACATGTGATCTGGGAATCAACTAGCACGCCCGCCAATGGCCGTGGTACCGTGTCCCAATAAGCGACAACAAAGAACAGGTCATATGCTAAGGGAAAAGACCAAAACCTTTTATTACAGCCCTGTGGAAGTGTTCTCTCACAAGCAAAACTAGAGTTACCGTCCATGGCATTATGTCCTCTTCCTTGTGTCCTCGCATCAACTTCTGAATTCTACGCAACATGAACATAGCGATGGGCAGAAGAATTACCTGCTCCGGCGTGAGGCGGCGCTTCTTCTCCGGCAGGTGCTCGTCGTAGTAGTAGTACTCCTCCTCCAGTAGCTCGTCTGGCGACGTGAAGAAGGGCCGGCGCTTGCTCGCGCCCTCGGCCGCAGACACAACTGGTCCCGTCCCTTTTATTCCGAAAATACCCCTACTAAGTAACTTAACGCCGGGCAACCGACCCACACACCACAACAAGCACCAACGAGGGCAAGATCGGAAAAACGAAGGAACCCACCTCCGAACACCGGGCCGCCGCCGCCCAGGAGGATCATCTGCTGCCCGTGGTGACCGTGCGACAAGGAGGAATGAAAGATCAGACGGCTAGAGTCCATCGCCCGAGCTCGAACACAGATCAGTGCGGCCGCTGGCGAGATCTCTCTCCCCTCTCCTTCTTCCACCAAGATCGAAGCTTGCTATAGCAGCGTCTATCGAGATCAATATCAATACGTGCTATATCTATATATATAAGGAGGTCTCCTTGATCGGTTCAGAAGAAGACGATGCTCTTGTGGCGGAAGAACGACGTACTCCACAGGAGCCTCGTCGACGTCTTCATCAGAAAGAGAGAAAACCCCATCATGCGGCAATCCTGTCAGGGTTCGGTCACCTCGAGATCCCCCAACTCCGCCACCGAGACCTCGTCGGAGGCCGCCTCAGAGCCCGGCGACAGCGACGAACGCAGAGAGAAAGGAGGAGGCGGGAGGGGATTACGGCCGGATCCGGGGACTCCGGCGGCCGCAAGAAGGCCTCTCTTCCGTTGTTCTTGTCTTCTTTCGGTGCGGAGAGGCTTCGCGGCCAAAGTTGAGGGAAGGGACGACGGCATGGATTTATAGCCGGGGAGTTTACCAGGTGTGACGGAAATGCCGCAATGCGTGTTGGGATATCACGGGATAGGGGAAGGATAAGAGGTGTGAACATGGAACATCGAAGGGATAGCGTAGTCCATACGGTGAAGTTGGGGAATAACTGCGATCGAGACGTGGGGATAAGGTATTCGGTTTATCTTATACCGATCTGGATACGTATTTGTGGGGACTCGTGGTATACGGGGAACCGGGAAGTGTTGGCCAAAGTAGATCTGAGTTTGTTTCTTCAACTGTACAACATGGTAATGTATGATAGACATACGAATATAGTATGAAAGTCTGGATGATGACAAAAAATCATTTATATTTTTATATTAACTGATGAATTCAGAAGGGAAAGAAGAAATTCCATCCGGTACAATAGGAATTTGATTGCTATCTTGACCAGATTGCCTGGATTGATTGTTGCATGCATTTACAGACCAAAGAAAACATCAAATCTTCTCAACTTTTGAATTTTTATAAATTTTAATTCAGGTAAAAACGTTGGAGGTAATAAATTAGATTTTGATTAAGAAATAATAAGTACGAGTTTTTCATAGAAATTTAAGATTTTATATATTTCATGCCGAATGTATATGTATTACATATAACAACACTCAATTGAGAAAATTAACAGTAACTATTGAGTGGGCATGTATATATAAGTGTTGAGGGAAGCCAACCGGAAGAGATAATATAAAGATTGCAAATATATTAAATTATCTATAATAATAATAATAATAATAATAATAGATGAAAATTTAACGAAGTGAAACAAGTCAAGGCGCGGCGGGGGCGTGGGCGTGGGGGTCACCACACCGGGGAGGGCGGGCCCACCGCGGACGAAGTTGACGGGGGACCGAGACAGGTGTTCGGGTGGGGCCACCAGACGCAGACGCACCACACGCGGTAGGAGCACATGGGGAGGCAGGGTTGGGTGGCCCGTGTGGGCCACACCGCCGACCACTATCAGACGTCTCCCCCCGTTGGGTTGAATCAAGAAAGGCATTTGAAGGTGGGAACGGGTCAGACTGTTTTAGGTAATTATGTCTATTCGATCCACTTAAATTAAATTAAATTAAATTGAACTATCATCTAATTAAATTTCCAATTAGATTGTGAAAGGGCACGACGATATCGAAGTTCAATTAATTATTAATATCAGATATCCGATGAATATGACTGTCACACTTGATTGGTAATCGAATTGGGTCATGTCACGAGGACAGATGTCGAAGATGGGTAGCGCAGTGCGGTACGGGTTCGGGCACGCAAGCGCTCACAAGTCATGACATGTATTAAATTTGTCTCACCTTTGGTTTCACCAATCAAGATTTGAAATTGAGGGTCACAAGTCACACCATGTGAGATGATTGAACTCCTAATGCCACTGTTAGTGGAGCTCTGATACGAAATTAATTCAGTTAATTATTTTTAATTCACTATATATATTTTGCATGGGCAGATTAAGAGACTGCTTTCTCAGCTTAGTTCATCTTCCTTTGGTGTTGTCCGAGTGCATTGAGGAGCCCCACTGAAGTAGTGGAGAATCCTTCCTCCCTTTTTCTACTGATTACAACTTCTTCTTGGGTCTCCTCTCCTACCAACAATGCAAACCCAGTGGTACAGTCCTCTATATGATCACTTCTTCCTTGGTTTCAGTAGTTAGATGTTGTATTCCTCAACATGATGTAGTAGTGGTCCATGGAGAGGGGGTGGGAGGAGAGAGAGTCTCCGATAAAAGAAGAGCAGAAAACACATTTGACTTCTCTGTACCAATGCCACCACCATTGCTTCTCACCTCCAACAGGTTTGTGTGATGATTACACAACATTTGATTTCTGGTGTTCGGATGGGAGGAGGGCAGCCACCCAATGAGGGAAGTCAAATGGGTCTCTGTGTCAGCCTCACCACAAGGGGCTTGATGTTGCCTCCATTTCCCACAGTATCAGCCACTGAGGGAAATTGGATTCCAGTGGATCTCCATGGCTGCTCTTTCTTTAACATTGCATCTCTACCTACTTGGTGATTTAGCTGATGAGGTTTTAGAGGCCATGAAAGCTTCCTTCGCTTGGCAGGAAAGAAGAATTAACTAACATTCACTTCGTTTCCAGCTTATCAACTCTCCTTGATGACATCTCATTGATCTGAAGAATATAGATTGTATATAATGTTTCAGCTTTAGTTTTTAATCTTGTGCTGATTCATAGTGATCCCTTCATCAGGTTAATTTATTCAGAGCACTGTAATTGAGCTCTCAACGGCATGATTTCAGAAAACATAGTGTATTTATTTGATATAAACCATCAAAATTTTCTTTTTGCAAAGGGATTTAGGCAATTGTTCACTTGACATTTTTTTTCTGATGAAGCTCATAACAAGATTTCTTTCCTATATGCAAAAATTGTGTGTAGGAGGAATAGATCATCAAAAGAAAAGTGTGCATGATTGTGAATGGCAACAAAAGCTTTTGTCATTTATACCATTTAGGTCATTAGGTGTCCACAATTTTGTGCAGTTGCTGTCACTGAAGGACACATTTAGTCATTCATCAAAGCTAATCATGCAGTGACAGTAAAATTCTTTACTGCTACATACTGCAGACATCTAACATTTTATCAACTGCATAAAGCTAGCTAATGAACAATTAAGCCAACCAAGAACTGTAAACACAATGTCTTTTGGCTGGAGTGGGTGTCTATGTTAAGATTTGATTCATAGTTATCTAGGTAGTTCCTCAATCATGATCTAGTAGTTATAGGGTGGTTTCAATAACTACCTCAATCATGATCTAGTAGTTATAGGATGGTTATCACTAGGTCCTATAAATAGGACCATAGTTTATGAAGCAAGATATGTAGAGAGTGTGTGCACTTGCGAATATCTTGTAAGTGTTCTTGTCAATCTTCCTGTTTTAAATACTACATCAGTTTTCTTGAATCGAAAGGATTCTTTTTTCTCGTATCGTAGTATTCTATTTTTTCCTTGCTTCTCCATCCTCAATATTTGTGGTATCATAGCCTAATTTCAATCTGAACTGGCCATTATGACTTTCAATGGTAATTTCATGTCTCAACCCCTTATTCTCATCTTCTCCGACAAATGATATGAATTTTGGAGTATCAAGATGAAGACTCTATTCAAGTCTCAAGATCTTTGGGATTTAATAGAGAATGGATATGCAGATCCAGATGACGAAATCAGGCTGAGGGAGAATAGAAAG
>LVTN01000041.1:575540-630199 GCA_001649415.1 Musa itinerans | reverse complement strand
ACACTTTGATGGGCATGATGAATAAAGGCAATCAAATTATGATCAAAAAAATTGAAATTTAATGTCACTACTGTAAAAAGTTTGGTCACATGAAGACAGATTGCTGGAAAAGAGAAAAGCAAGCAAGCTATATGGAGGAAAATGAAGAAAATAGTAAGTTGTTTATGACTCATTCACAAGTTCATGATATCTCAAATGATATTTGGTTTCTGGATAGTGGATGTTCTAATCATATGTCAAGCATAAAATCAATATTTAGAGATATTGATGAAACTCACAAGTTGAAAGTTAGACTTGGAGATAGTAAGCAAATCCAAATGGAAGGGAAAGGAACAATTGAGCTGAAGACAAATCAAGGGAAGGTAAAATACCTTGATAATGTTTTCTTTGTTCCTACTTTATCACATAACTTATTGAGTGTTGGACAATTGATAGATGATGGATATTCAGTTATATTTAATGATGGTTCATGCACTATTAAAGATAAAAAATCTGATTTGATTATAATAAATGTTTGCATGACGTAAAACAAGATGTTTCTACTTGATGTGTCAAATATTGAAAGACATCCGCTTGTCGCAACTCAAAAGAACGAGTCTAGTTTATAGCATTTAAGATATGAACACCTTAACATTAAGGGTTTAAGGTTGTTAAATAAAAAAGGAATGAATTTCGGATTGCCCAAGATTAATACACTTGATGTATGTGAAGGATGCATTTATGGCAAACAAAGTAAAAAACCATTTCCTATTGAAAAGGTATGAAGAGCATCTAATTGTCTTGAATTAATTCATGTTGACTTATGAATACAAATCATTTAGTGAAAGTCAATATTTTCTATTGTTTACTGATGATTATAGTGGCATGAGTTGGGTATATTTTCTGAAACTGAAATCTGAAACATTTGATAATTTTTGAAAGTTCAAGGCACTTATAGAAAGGTAAAGTAGTAGATATATAAAGACATTTCAGACATATAGAAATGATGAATTTTTATCTAATGAGTTTAATTCTTTTTGTGAAGAAAATGATATTTGCAAAGAATTGATAGCACCATACACACCATAACAAAATGGTGTAGCCGAACGTAAGAATCGGACTGTCGTTGAAATGACAAAAAGTTTGCTTAAAGGAAAACAAATTCTAAATCAGTTTTGGGCAGAAGTAGTTGCAACAGCAGTTTATTTGTTAAATATTTCACCAACAAAGACTATTATGAATCAAACTCCTTTTAAGGCTTGGTATGGTATAAAACCAATTATAAGCCATATAAGAATTTTTGGCTGTATTGCTTATACTTTGGTGAATTCATAAAATTATCACAAACTTGATGAAAAATCTAAAAAATATATTTTAATTGGTTATTCCTTACAATCCAAAGCATATCGATTATATAATCCTATTAGTGGTAAAGTTATTATTAACAGAAATGTTGTGTTTGATGAAGGGGCAAGTTGGAATTGGGAGGCCAATAAAGGTGGAACACAAATTCAGATTCCAACAGAACTAGACACTCCGCAGAATCAAATGACAGATCCTACTCCAACAAGTTCATCGTCAACCTTACCCAATAGCAGTTCATATTCTTATTCCTCAAATGAAACCCCTCCAAGAAATTTCATATCACTAACATAAATTTATGACTCAACATTTGCTTTGTTTATTTCAAATCCAACAACTTTTGAGGAAGCAGTTGAAAAAGAGAAATGGAGAAAAGCAATGAAAGAGAAAATCAAGTCAATTGAGAAGAATGAAACTTGAGAGCTAGTGGATCTACCGAAAGAAAAGAAACCTATTGGTTTAAAATGGGTGTTCAAAACAAAGTTTAAATATAAATTATTTGGTTTAACTGATAATGATTGGGCAGGAGCTTTAGATGATCGAAAGAGTACTTCAAGTAATATTTTTAACGTCCGATCGGGAGCTATATCTTGGAGTTCTAAAAAGCAAGCAACAACTACGTTATTGACATCGGAAGCATAATATGTAGCCGCAACATCAGTAGCTTGTTAAGCAATATGGCTTAGAAGACTTCTTGAATATCTTCATCAAGAACAAAAAGAAGCAACGGAAATATTTTGTGACAATAAAGCCACAATTGCAATGACGAAGAATCCAACGTTTCATGGAAGAATGAAGCATATAGAGATACGATATCATTTCATCCGGGATCTTGTAGTAAGTGGAGCCATAGAAATGAATTATTGTGGAACATATGAGCAAGTTGTAGATATCCTCACCAAGTCACTTCCAATTCAAAAATATGTTTATTTCATGTCGCAAATCGGTGTATGCAACTATGAATCAAGAGGGAGTGTTGAGATTTAATTCATAGTTATCTAGGTAGTTATCATGATCTAGTAGTTACAAGGTGATTTCAATAACTATCTCAATCATAATCTAGTAATTATAGAGTGGTTTCAATAACTACCTCAATCATGATTTAGTAGTTATAGGGTGATTATCACTAGGTCCTATAAATAGGATCATAGTTCATGAAGCAAGATATGTAGAGAGTGTGTGCACTTGAGAATATCTTGTAAGTATTAGGATTCTTTTTTCTCGTATCGTAGTATTCTGTTTTTTTCCTTACTCCTCCATCTCCATTAGTCTAACCCTATCCGGTATGAACAGCATAATTTTACTCCTTTTTATTTTCTTTTTCTATTTTATTGCTTTGTGTGTGAGTGAGAGAGAGAGAGATACATGGACAAAAGGCATCAAAGTGGCCATCTATTCTCTAATCAGTACTATTCTGGAGGATAGGGATAATCTCTCTCTCTATCTACATTTCCTCACAAAATTGTTTGGTTGTATAAACATATTTTTGGACCAATCTGGGCTCCTATCTTTGCTGTCCTAGATGATGAAGAGAAAGGACAATGGATGCTCACTGTAATTTAACTCAATCTCAAACTAGGGGTGATGAAGAAATGTGGTTATGCTTTCTCTCTCCCTCTCCCGTCTTTTTCTTAGCTGGGATGCATTTTCTGAGTCCAAGAGGGTTGGAGCTTCCTTGACATTCAATGCAACAACAAGGAATATGATCTCTGCAGCTTCTTTATAAGAAGATGTATATCTTTGCTGTGATACCATATCCAAGGAATAGGAGCAAAAGAAAGCACATCAAGTAGGATGCTTTTAATATACAGTAGGGGTTGGGTAGGATGACTAAAGTGGGAGCATGAAGTAGTGCTCCTCTTTCCTTCCCCTAATGTCAAGATCTGTCAAAAGGCACAACAAATAGGAGAAACAAATATCCTTTTATGTTGACATATGCACACAAATGTATAAAAACAAAAAAAAAGTATTTTATGTGGAATTTCAGGTGTTTCTTCACACAAATATGTGCACACAAATATATAAAAACAAAAAACAAAAAAATATATTTTCCTCCCTTTCTCCTCTCCTCTCTTTTTGTAATTATATTTTGGACATTCTAAATTTCAGTCTCTAGAAATAAAATAATAGCCACAAGCCAAAGGAGATGTATTACTTTCTGAGTATTTCAATGATTGGTAATAAATACTTGAGAAATTTTTATCTCATTATTTACAAAACTTTACATGAATATTTTCTCACAATCCTTATGAGGAAAGTTTTTAATTTTGAGCATTAGATTTTACCAATCCTAACTCGGATCAATATGTCGATCCATTAGCATGTCTATATTATCATAAGTATGAGTTTAAAAAAATTACAATCCAATATAAATTTTATCTTGAATGTATAGATCTTATATCGAGTAGTATAAATGCTGCATTGAATGATCTAAATATTTTGTTAGATCTAATGACTAATATAAGTTTTGTACAAAATCTTGTACATATATGTTAGTTAGATAATTGGTCCTATGAATATCAGCTTATATTTCTTCTCCACAAAGAAAACAAACAAAAAAAAGGGGGGGGGGGGGGGGGGTGTGAGGTGGGTGTGGGCGGGGATGTTAAGGAAAAAACTTTAGATCCAATGTAAGACTTTGAGAAAGGTAAGGAGTCCACTCATTGAGTGGACAGGTGAGTGCTCACAAGGTTGTAGTCCCTAGTCATGGGTATGTGCAAGGTGTTATCCTAAGGACTGCACTCATTGTCACTCATTGTCTTTATATTTTTTTAACCTAAGCAGATGGCACTTCATGCTTGGCAACATGGAACTCATGTGCAGCACACAGAAACCAAGGGTTGTGAACATGATCCCATTGCTGTGGACTTGGGTTCATAATAAGCTGGAAATAAATGAGTAGATTTGGCTATCTATTTTATCTACCTGAATTCAAAAGGTGGAAAAAAGAAAATTAGGATTGCTCCAGCAGTGTTACTGATAGGTCAGGATTATGACAGCAGAATCTTTAATGCAGTAGAAGCCTCATTGCAGGAACTAACCAAATGCACAGTAGTAAGTGTGAAGAAACTGCACTAATTTGAATTCACTTTCAAGGCAAGAAAAAGGACTGATGACTACACAAATCAGCTAATGTTGTTCTACTTGCTGTACTGTTTATCATGAGCATACAATTGTTGCAGCTCTTATGATATCTACACTCTCATTAAGTCAATCACAAATACAAGAAAAAACAAATATATGTAGCCTCTTAAACAAAGTCTTAGGATTGACTTATAAAGATCTCATGTATATATTACTATAATTAATTTAGATTTAAACATCTTATATCAATGATTCAAGATCAAAAAATTAATATATTATTTATCTTATCAAATCGCATCGTAATAAATGATATCAGAGTACTATAGAACATAGTATTGATTGTTGTTCTAATAAAAGAGGCACATCAATTATATTATTATTAATACTTTTAAAGAATAAATGATGAAGACGAGAGACCTTCCGATAACTGCAAATGTTTTACTAGCTAAGGTAACTGATGCTTTCAATAATATATATATATATATACTATTATCATTTTATGCATTTAAGCAAAGGATGGATTTAAAGTAATTTGAACTAATTAAGGGATCGGAGTAACATTAATTAGATTTGGATTGGGTTGAGATTCAGGTAGCAAATATAATTCTCAACCATTAACTGAAGCACTACTATGTCTCTTGGCTCAGATAAACTTTTAGAGAATAATCCAACTATGAAAGATGAAAATTACATCAGATAACGCATGATGGATTTACTTACATGACCATCCACACCACTTTCACTAGACAAGTTAACATACATACACATGAATTGAGTCTTGAACACCTATGTTGAAGTCAGACTAAATTGCACTGAATTGGAAGACACTTCCTTTGGGTCCTCAAAGATTGGCTGTCAACAGTTTACAATCTCTCATGAGCCATTAAAATTAGCAATTTGGCATCGGTCAGAGTAGGTTATGAGCAGTTCAATCGGCAACCTCAAGTTCCTTTATGTGTTCATCAATTAGGTTAAGTGGACAACATGAATTTGTACACATAAACCATAATATATTTATTGTATAGCAAATGTTATCCTAAGTATATTCTTTTTACCATGGAATTTGATTAAAAATTATTCAAGATACAATCAGATACATATTTTTTAATTTCAAAATTTAATGAGAAATCGTCAAAAATACAACCGAATAATTTTATCCACGAGAGAGAAAAATATTTTGATATCAACTACACGAAGGAATTGAAAAATAAAATAAATCAAAGGGGATGAGAGACAATCGACTTCGCGAGAGAATGTGCACGAAGTTGCTGATCTTAGAATTATAAATTATCATGAGCGATAAAAATTAGAATAATTAGAAAAAAAAAGTATAATAATTTTATCACTTGTAGTGAGTGATGTGAATTAGTCTAAAATAACAAACGGTCGTATTCAAATATAACAAAATATGATCCAGAGATTATAGACTTATAAACTAGAATAATTGTAATATATTTATTTTGATCTTTATCATTAATCATAATTTCTCTTTGACAATATTCTCTAATTTCTAGTCATATTGTTTTATATTTTCCACAGATATACTTTTAATCACACTCCGACCAATCTATTTTTCTCCAAAATAAATATCTAATTCAGACACCGAGGGATATTCTTTCTTTTTGTTTGCCTTTTTCTTATATTGCATCCCTTTCTTTATTGGATCCAATCACAAAAATCTTATCCTTTATAGATTAGGTAATCTTTGATAAATGTATAAAAATTAATGGGATGAGTTTTCGAATTCCAGAACGTAGTGACTATCCACTTCAATTGTTATTTCGACAACCAATCTTTCATGTCATGAATGAGGAAGAATGCAATCAAATCAAAAAGGTTATCACTGGTTTGAAAACTGAATTCTTTTGTTGACCATAAAGCTAATTGTCTGTACTTACAATCGAGTTAAGAAATTTAGTGCAATGGTTTAGAATTTAGAAAGGATAAATCTATGAATCTTGAAACCGAAAGTACAAGAAATACATATGTAGCCTTACGATTAACCAAAGAATCAAAAGTGGACTTCATCACCATCACCACCACCACCACCACCACCACTACTGAGCTAAGTGAATCAGTGATAAGCACCCCTATAGTAGTAAGGAGGGTAATGGTTGCGAGACTTGTTGTTCCTGTACGCACAGCAGCCCACCGTGTGGGTGATGATGAGAAACACAAGAAGAGCCGCGTTGAAGATGGCCACCTTCTTCCTCCCGTCCTTGAGAGTTGCCAGAACACCTCCCTTGCATGAGTTACAGGTGTAGCACAGCTTCTCCTGGTCGTTACTCCATGCCTTGCAATCGAGCCCTGATGCAACTGCTCCAGATTTTGGCATCGTCCAATACGTAGCATTTACGTAGGTGAATCTGCAGTAGCTCGGTGGCTTGCAGCAACCAGACTGAAGTACACAAAATTAGGGTTAAGGCCGGATGAATCGATCCGTTCGAATAGCAATGTAACAATTATGATGCTATTCTTTTCTTCTCTATCCTCACACTTCAAGAAATCTTTGTCCTAATTTACTCTCTCCTCTCTTCTCTTCTGTTCTTGTTTCTTTTTCTCAACCTTATAATCTCAGATAAGATTAGGATATAAGCCAATAAGCATAGGATACAAGGTAACAAAGAACTTAACTTTTATCAGCAGATCACACACTAATTGTTGTGCAATGGTTGAAAGAGAGAGAATGTAAGACATACCTGAATGGGCGACAGGTTTTTCCGGTAGAACTCGGTGGCCTTCATGCCGACGTCACCCTCGAGCTGGCCGCAGACCTTCGCCTCCTTCAAGCAGCTTTCGATGACATTCCAGGCCGGCCAATCCCGCACCCTCTTCTGCAGCCAGTGCGAGTAGTCGTCGAGTTTGTACTCTTTGTACGCCCTCCCAACTATCGCTTGTCCGACACCCTTATTGGTCACGATTAAGCCGAACATCGTGAAGGCAACCATGGCGAGGATCAACAGGAACAACACGAAGAGGTAGATCCATAGGAAGACGGACACACGAAAACATGAGCCCACGAAGCCCAGGACTGATACGACGAAGAGGAAGATGCCGAGGACGAGGAGGGGCAGTTGCAGGAAGCGCTCGCATTCCGTGGCGGCTTGCACGCGGAACCACAGCGCAATGCCGATGACCGGGAAGGAGACGAGCAGTGTCAGGAAGTTTAAGATGCCTATCAGGCTGTTGCTGATCTTTACCATGCTTCGCTTCCCGGTTTCTTGGAACAAGCACGACTACAAAGTGTAATGAGATTGCGACCAGAGGTGTGGAGAGGGGAGGAAACAATGCCTCTCTCTCTCTCTCTCACAATGCCTCTCTCTCTCTCTCTCTCTCTCTCTCTCTCTCTCTTTTTTTCTCTGTCAAATCAATGAATGTGAGAGGGGGAAATAATTGTCTCTTGCTGCCTCTCCTTTCTCCGCCGTCAATATCAAGGAGGGAAAGGAAAGAGAGGAAGAAGAAGTTTGGGTCTCCTTTTGTCCCATAATAGGGGAGACTCAGTTGGAAGGTCTATTTTTACAGATACAACTATCAAATTACTATTTTTTTCTTTCTTTTGATATACAATGGGGAAAAGTTGGATGGTGGAGACAAGAGATTGTGAACTCATGTAAATAAAAGAAAACTTTAGATTTGGAGTTGTGATGTGGCTGGAATTTCCAGGTGGGTTTTGTTTTTTATTAGAAGTTCTTAGTCACAAGGCTTATTACAAAATCATAATGGTATATATTTAGATGTAAGACTCATTCAATCTGTATAAAATTTACATGTCCCTAATGAATTGAACTTTGTTGTTGCCAGAGAATTTGTTTCCATATATCTAAAGTGTATTAGGGGCTTTATTTTTCACAAATTAGATCAGAAGATTGAGCTACACAATTTAGGGAGAATGATCGTCAAGTAGCAATGAGCAACATCCAACCCTTATTTATTTTTGGTAGATGTAGACAAGAATACGACATACAATCTATTTTATTTTTATAAGATAAAATCCAAGATAATGCTATCAACGATCAAAATATTTATTAGTCATGATAGTTGATATCTTTAAAATTATCGAATGAAATTCTAAACCCTCAACTTATCGAAATAGTTAAAACTAACTGAATGATATGAACTAAAAAAATATTTATCGGACGATATCTCAAAGTATCATCCCTTGATAAAAATTTGAACGGATATGATTTCAATTATGTTTTAGAAATTATATTACTAAATTGAACCAACTTATTTCTAAATAGAAAAATTAAAACTAAAGAATAAACATGTGAGTGATCCTACCATTATCATTTACTATTTAGAATATAATAATTAACAAATAAAACGATATATTTTTTTTTATACCTTAGAGAATACGTGAGGTTTATCATTATCTACACGTAAATTCTTTTAGAGGTTAAAAATGATAATATATTTTTGTTGTTGATATAACAAATTTTAAGTTTATATTTATTGTTTTAATATTTTATTTATCAATTAAGTACCATATTGATCTATTCATACGAATGTTTTATTTTATAATGCAGCCTAATTTTTATTATTTACCTTCTTATATTTTTTAGACTTTATTTTTTCTAGTTTTCTGCTGTGTTTTTTTTTTTTCCTGTAGTCAGTGGACAGATACATTGCAGAATATATCTGTAACGGTGTTCTCGGCTATTGGTTTCGGGAATTCGTCATTATAACGGCCGTTATATTGATAACTATATTGTCCACCGTCGGCCCCTCTGACTCTTTACCTTGTCCAAAAGCATCGGAGGAGGCGCAGCAGCGAGGAAACAGAAGGCTTCGGGCGATGGCTGCCACTAACCCCGGAGGCGTCAAGGTCAGCTCCATAATGGCCTCCTTTACACCCAAATCTTTGCCCGAATTCCCTATCGAACCCTGGATGCATCGATTGCCCTATTCTCTCTGTTCTTCTTCTCGTCCGTGCCGACCGTCCACTGGGTGATGATATCTGCTCCGGATCTCATCTTCCTCTTGAGTTCGTTCGAGTTTTGATTGGACTTTGAGAATCGTAGGAAACTGTTGTTCTGATCTTCTCCCACGTCACATCATCTCTTTACGAGGCTTATAATCCGAAAGAAATCTAATGAATTGTGGTGGAAAACAGAAAAACAAGACTGAACATATTAGAATTCAGATTTAAACCTAAACTAGTCTTAATTTTATGCTTTGTTGTTTCAGTTGATATGATATGTTATTTGGTAAAGTGCCGACATTTAGGGGTTCTTTTTTCTGTGATATGTTGTTATGTTTGACTCTGACAAGCTAATGTAGTTCTTATTTTGCTTTATAAGAATGAAGTTTTGTGATATGATATGTTATGTTAACTCATTTAGGGATTCTGAAGAGCTTTATTTTGCTTTATTCTGTGACATGATATGTTATATGTTGTTATGTTCGATTCATAGATTGAAGGTTTTCGTAGAATTTGATTATGAACCGATGTCCATAACGTAGGGTGCCAACACCATAGGATTCTTCTCTGAGCTACTTTTTATGGTGTGAAAAAAAAGTTGAATTTTAAAAGGCTCTAATTGCTTTTGTGGCCTAATTACCATCATCGTCATCTTTAGCTGTTGTTACTGATGTTTGGTATCACTCAAATGAGATGTTTCATGTCATGTTACCGTGATTTCATTATTAAAATATATTACACTCGACTTGTGAGTTATATTCAATGTATATTTTGTGTTATGAGGTAATATAATGACTATTTTCTATGATATCATCTATATGACTGATGAGTTCAGCCAGTTGATACTGCAGGCTGATCAAGACTCGGAATATCCAGCACAGAGCACCGCTGACATGACTGTATTTGTGAGTTCTGTGTTGTATATTTCTTGAAATTTCATGGAGATTGTCATCTTGCTTGCTTGTTTTGTTCACATGTTTTGAGTTTATTGAGACAAAAACTTCCGAATTACGATACTTCCAGGGTTGTTTCTCTTTAAAGATGTATGTACAATATATTGTTAACTTGCAATTGTTTTTTAATCTGGATAAGACACATTCTTTGGACTTTAGTAGTAATAGTTACTCACTCACTCTTTTGGCATATACATATAGTAAGATTGTTATGGTGATGAATTCTTTTTGTTAATTCCTTTTTCTTGGGTCTTTGCAGGTCCAAAACCTTCTTGTGCAGATGGTAACCTTTTTTTGACTTTCCTAGGCAAGGATTATGCTTACTTTACAAATCATATATGTTCTCTTTTTTCTTAATGGATAAATGGTTATTTGCAGCAAAATAGGTTCCAAGCAATGTCTGACAGCATTCTTTCAAAGAATATCCTATTTACCAATCTGTGGTAGCAATGATAACCTAGTTTTAAGCAGGATGTTTCCACTTTCTGGATTTTTTTGAGGGGCAAATACTACAGTGTGGCTGTGTCTTCCTCCTCTTATATGTTCTTATCCATCCTTGTTAACTGCACTGTTGTTGTTAAAAAATAATTGCTATTTGTGAATTGAGATAATGCCATGTTATGAGGTTTTACTAAAGTAGGATAATGGCTTTGGGATTTTCCAGGGAGAATTACATGTTCTCTATGTACTGACTAGTCTTCTTGGCTAATATTTGATAGCATTTGTCTGTAATTGGTTGCCTTCTGGATCTGAGAACTAATAGGTTAATGTTTATGTATAATCTA
Source organism: Musa itinerans (assembly GCA_001649415.1). NCBI lineage: Eukaryota > Viridiplantae > Streptophyta > Magnoliopsida > Zingiberales > Musaceae > Musa > Musa itinerans. The sequence continues at coordinate 619,115 of LVTN01000041.1, read as the reverse complement.
TACTGTACGTGTTGACTTTGCCCCTTCTGTTCAATCATAACATATTAGTTTTGCTGAATTTTATCCGAATTGTTTCATGTGCCTAGTAGACTATTACAACTGAAAGAAATGACCAGTTTATAAAATTTGAATAACTATGATTGCATTCCATTTTGTTCATTTATGCTTTTGACTGGTTAAATTGCTTCCCGAGACAAAACTCATATGCTCCCTTTCTTTTGAGCTATGCTGATATCTAGGTAAAATGATCCATGTGTATGGAAGGAAGTTGCAAGTGATAATATAGGGCTTTTGACAGTTCCACCTGACAAAAAGCTTCTGGGTTTTTCTTACTCTCTGTTATTTGGTAGATTAGAAATTTGCTTGCAAAATTAGAAGATTGAGGCCAGGTTGACTGCCTGCCAAATTCCTTGTCAGATTTGATACAAAGCCTTTGGATCCCGAGTCTGATGGTAGAAAAAGAATTTGAGGACTAAAATTAGACTACAAGTTGTGGCTGTAATGAATTTCTTGATTGCGATCTTTTAGTTTCTATAAAGTAACTGATGTTCTTTTTCTTGATTGATTAAGTTACTTAACTTCTAGCCTCAGATGGCTAGTTTCATTGTTGTAGATAGTAGTTTAAGCTAACAATGAAATTTTTGTTAGTTTATGGGACTATGCTACTTTGAATCTGCTTACTGTAACTTCTAATTATTCTTTTCTTCTCTTTCTTTCATTCTTTGTTGGAGCAACCTACATTTTAGGTGAATCTAGTTCAAGTCTTCATGCAAATGCAACTCGCAATCAAAAGATCCTCAGAAGCCAATTATAATGAGTATTGTTTTGGCCTTTTTTCATAAGAGTTATGTCTGATGATGTTTAGAAGCAAGGACAAGTTAATCAAATTGAGGATTTTAAAAATGGATTTAAGTTTTATACTTTTGTCTTTACTTCATACTGAATTGATGGTTCTATATGTAACCTCTTACTTTCTTTGATGGTTTGTTTTCTAAAATATGTTGTTGAGGCAGAGGAAAAATGCCCACTTTTGCATTTTAAAATTTGAGTTTTTTCTTTTTATAATTTTCCATTCTCAATCTTTCTTATCACAATCTGTTATTTTTGTCATCATGGCTTAATGTTTCCTGTGTTTTGCATATTGTCGTTTTCCATGTTGAGCAACCGAGGATGTTGTAGTTCTTTAACTTCAGTTCACTAGATGATATGGGAAGCAAGATTGATGAACTGGAGCAGAGCATCAACGACCTCAAGGCTGAGATGGGTGTGGAAGGTGTAGCCAAGTCAAAGCCAGAAGAAGACGAGCCCTCCGAAGATGCTGCATGAAGTTAGTACAACCCTATCAGTAAAGAGTGTGATTGTGTTTTATCCTCCATCGAACTAATAGCCATTCCTTATTAATATCTCCCTGATTTTTTAGGCTTTAATAATATTAAAATGAGTGGTCCTTGTTGGTATTTGTAAGATTATATCATATTTCATTCAAGACAAACAATATTCGATTTCAGTGTGATCATCTTATTTTAGATTCAGACCAGGAAAATAGATCATCTAATCTATCATTTTGCAGTCTGCTTAGGGCATACTGCATAGGATGCTTAAAGTATCTGATGGTACTAAAACAGCAGCATTTGGAGCATTATGCCATACTCTCTTTAGGTAAAACTGCAAGACCTATAGCTTATAATACATTACTTTGCATTTCTATTTATTTTCTGTGTCTTGCATGTTGTAATAGTTATGTCTCAGAGTAGTGACCATGAAGCCTCTTATTGATGCTTAAGGTGAAAAGAACAGTATATGCTTATCTTGTCATTTGAAGTTGCATTTTGCACATGATTTGTTGCCAAGTGCACAGGATGCCAGATTTGTATGATTTAGTGTGTTATTTTGTGCACGACATTACAATGGAATAAGTACATTGTTAGGAATAATGTGTCAAGGGGATGGGTCCTACTCCCATTATCTATCTCAAATGGATCATCACCACCGTCGATCTATTTGATGAGTCCCCACTCGTCCATTTCTGATTTCCCACGTAAACTACCAAACGAACGCGACGGCATTGGCACGCATGCAGTTCGCCAAGTACTCTCTCAGGTCTAGATTTGTTGCGCGGATCCGGTCCAACTACATGGTCGGACCCACTTTAGATCGGTGGGTCCTGTGTCGGTGTACGGCCGATGCCCGAGAATTACGAATGGTGAGTGAAACTGGACTTGGGGCGGATCCTCTCCCATTTCCCACCCCACCTGTTCGATCAGCCATTGACGGACGCTTGGAGACACGAACGTCCCACTATAACTCCAACCTCTCTCGACCCCCTCAGCGTCATCACTGACGAGAACTCGACCCCTCGACATGGCTCTCGCCCGATCCAACCTCCTCCGAAACTCCGCAGCCCTCTCCTTTCCCAGTCCCTCCGTCCCTTCCGCCTCTCGCCGCCCCAGGTCTGTTCGTCGCCTCGCGATCCGGGGCTCCGCCGTCACCCAGCCTCCGCCGGCAGCCGCCACGGCCTCCCAGGAGTCCGCCATCAGGTCGATCAGGGCCCGCCAGATCGTCGACAGCAGGGGAAGCCCCACCGTCGAGGTCGACCTCGTCACCGACGGCGGCCTCTTCCGCTCCGCCGTCCCCAGCGGCGCCTCCACCGGGATCTACGAGACCCTAGAGCTGAGGGACGGCGACAAGAAGGTATTCGGCGGCAAGGGGGTGCTCCAAGCCGTCAGGAACATCAATGAGATACTCGGGCCAAAACTCGTCGGTGTCGATGTCAGGTTAGTCTGCTCGCTAGAAGACAAATGGAAACAATTTAGTCTGACATATTATCAAATTTTGGATTGATATTCTTCAAAAAGAAGGAAAAAAGGGTTCATTGAGGAAATGACTTAAAAAGACGGAACTAATGGAATGATCTTTTACAAATTTCTTCATCCATGCCATGTTTGCCGTCTATGTGGAAGGAAAAAAGATTGTTTGAGTTTATTTGATGTAGCATCTCTCATTCTTGACCTTGACAGAAATCAAGCTGATGTGGATGCAATTATGCTCGATGTTGATGGAACACCTAATAAGTCGAAATTTGGTGCCAATGCCATCCTTGGAGTCTCTCTTAGTGTCTGCCGGGCTGGTGCCGGAGCAAAAGGGATTCCTTTGTACAAGCATATCCAGGAACTGTCAGGAACGAAGGAGCTCATTATGCCAGTTCCTGCTTTCAATGTGATTAATGGGGGCAGCCATGCCGGCAATAATCTGGCGATGCAAGAGTTCATGATATTGCCTGTGGGTGCTTCTTCATTTGCTGAGGCTCTCCGCATGGGCAGTGAAGGTGATCAATTTTCTCCTTTTTGTTGCTAGAGGAAAATTCTCCTATTGCCTTCTTTATGCGTATCATTATTTAGCAGGGGTAGTGTTCAAAATGAAGCAACTAACTGTTTCTTCACTCAGTTTTTATATCTTTTATACCTTTGTGACATTTCTTCGTGTTACATTGTAAGGCAACCGAACGTTACTGTTATTTTTCGTTATGCCAGTGTATCACACTCTTAAGGGTATAATCAAGGCAAAATATGGGCAAGATGCGTGTAATGTGGGAGATGAAGGTGGCTTTGCTCCAAATGTTCAAGACAATAAGGGCTGGTCTTGCTTATGGATGCTATTGAAAAGGCTGGTTATACAGGAAAGATGGATACATTCAGGTTTTGTTGTCATTTATATTCTGGTTCTTGGGCTTTTCCTTTTTTTATATACTTAGTCTTGTTTATTTAATACTTTGAAGTGTAGATCAAGATTGGGATGGATGTAGCTGCGTCTGAGTTTTTCTTGGATGGCAGATATGATCTAAATTTTAAGAAGCAACCAAATGATGGAGCTTACATTTACACTGCTCAAAGCCTTTGTGAATTATATAGAGAATTTGTTAGAGACTTCCCTATTGTGTCCATTGAAGATCCCTTTGACCAAGATGATTGGTCCTCATGGGCGTCACTACTGTCTTCAGTTGATATACAACTTGTTGGGGATGATCTGTTCGTCACAAATCCAAAGAGAATTGCCAAGGCTATTCAGAAGAAGGCATGCAATGGTTTGCTATTAAAAGTAAGTTACATATTTTTATATCAATCTATGGCATTGAAGCTTAGACTAATGCTATTTTCAGATAGGGCTATAATAACTTAACTATGCTAACGCTTGTTCCAAAGTGATTTTACAGAAGTACAATCTTTTAGCTTACACTCACTTAAGACTCCAAAAATATTGTGTTACTCATTATAAATATTCCTTTTTTCTAAAAAAAAGGCGTACTCAATGCACTAGGCCCATGCCAATGCGGGGTTTGGAGAGGGGCAATATATGCAACTTTACTCCTAAATATAGATGTCTATTTTCATGACTCAGACCTTGATCTCCCAAGATAGCAAAGGAGCAGCCTTACCCTAGTGTTCCTTTCTCTACTGTTCTCATTTTCTGGGATGCAACAAAGGTGATGTCTGGAAGTGTAATATCCTTTTATACCAGTGAATAAGCATTCCAATACATAAATTTTTTTGGTAAATATCACTAGAGTGGACAATTTATCCTGTGAACAAGCAGCTTATGCTCATTCATTTCCATTTGAGTGGTTCATCTCAGCATCTTTGTTAGTTGGATAAGACTTATTGCCATATTTAATTGAAGCCCTATGTTATTAGACACTTGTTTATATATTCTTGTCTCATTGCTCAATGTTCAAATCATTGGGAATGGACAGTCTCGTATGACACAAAAGACATTCAGAAAAAGGTTCTCATGGAAACAGTCTCATATGTCATGAAGTGTATTGGGCTGTAAAAGACAGCCATTGTGCTTGCTGCTTAATATAATAGACTGTTCTATTGATGTTGTAAAATAATGCCTTTGTGAATATTGTAGGTTAAGCTCAAGGTTAAAGTCATTGGCAACAGGTACTTCTATGATGCAGCAGACATTAAAAAAGAAATGGTCTCGTGGAAACCGAGGAACCTAGTGATATTTCATAATATTGTTTCAAATTCCTGCACAATAAATGATTGTGTTCCTTATGATGTATATTGCCCTTTAAAAGACAGAAATTATGTTTAAATGATAGATTATATTTCATAATATTTTCTTAATGTTGAAAAATAATGCCTTTGTAACTGTTGTAGGTTAACCAGATTGGCACTGTTACTGAATCCATTAAAGCTGCTCTGGATTCAAAAGCTGCTGGCTGGGGCTAATGGTTAGCCATCGCAGTGGCGAGACAGAAGACAATTTTATTGCAGATCTGTCTGTTGGGCTGGCCAGTGGACAGGCATGACCTCTTGTCGCTGTGCATTTTATCTCATTAGTGTTGTTGGCATGTTTGGGTGGATAGATGAGTAACTGCTGTATGATTTATACAGATCAAAACAGGGGCACCTTGTAGAAGCGAGCGCCTAGCCAAATATAATCAGGTATCAAGAGGCTTGTCATTCTTTCGTTCAATTATATCCTGGTTATCTACTTCCCTCAGTTTTCTTTTGTTGATACTTAATCGAAAGCTCATTTCCTTAGGATGATCTCAAAGCTATGATTTCTACAGTTCATTCGAATCATAATATGTCAATCTCAAGAAGACGTGATTTCTTTCTCAGATTGAAAACTATGAAGTATTTCTCAGATATCAAAGATTGGGCTATTTCTTTTACATCTGGTTACTGTGCCACTGGAATGAAATTTGCCTCCTAAAGAAAGCTCTTAATTTTTTCCTTCACTTTTTCTTTTTACCATTTACAGGCGAATTCCAGAGTAGTGCTCTTCAACTCTTAAACTTTATTGAACTTGAAACTGAGCAAAAAATTAATGTCTTTCTGCCTACCAACTAATCTTTTGGTTCCTTTGCCTTAATTTATTTGAACAAAAATTTGCACAAGACTTGGGGGTTGATCTCATTTGAACACTGGTCACAAAATATTATTAAATCCTTCTGGACTTCTTTATTCAACCTTTTTGTTGACGATACAACAGTCATGGAATGATGATTATGGTCATGACCATAATTATCATAATCCTATTATCGTAACTAAGTTTTACTTAACTTTTCAGTTCCTTGCTTGAGCATAAATCATTATGGACACTTTGCCTGAACATAAATCATTGTGGCCCTTCTACCCATGACATCTAGGCATGGTATCAATTATGATCTTGTTGTTTCAGCATGAACCAAGTGGTCTGTTTCTGGACTAGATCCCATTCAACTACTATTGATGCTAGTTCAGTAACGTGGTTGGGGCAATTCAACCCACAACTAAGAGTTAAAATGCAGGATTTTCACCAGGGCTAGTAAGGAGAGTGAACCTAACTGATACAACCTTAAGCTACAATTTTGGCTTATTTGTTCATATTTTATTATTCTGCTTCTTACATCCCATTTTGAGATACATCAATATGATATTTATTAGGATCTATATGGATGCATACAAATTTTATTTGTAGAGGTCACCGCATGGCTTGACTTCTCTTTTTAAATTAGTGAAAGCATCTCGAATAACTTTGATTGACCATCTGCCAGTAGTCAAACTTCCTTGCTCTTTATAATTGCTGTTTAAATGTACATTAGCTTCATGAAAAGGGGTCTTGGTAGTCATTGCAATTTAGTATTTAATTTTGGTGTGCTTTCATGGATTAAACAGATAAACTGGAACAAACTTGGGTACGAAAAGTATCTTTGCCTCCGAGCTAGAAACCTGTATGTTGATGCAGTTGTTTTAGGAAGTTTATCGGCTAGTGTTAGCCTATTATGATAACTAGTAACAAAAGCCAAGATCATGGTCCATATTATGTTTTACATCCCTAACTTGGACAAACTTTTGCTACCCAGCTTTTACGCATCGAAGAGGAGCTTGGAGATGTCCGGTATGCCGGTCAGGCTTTCAGATCTCCCTAGAGAGAAATTTGTTAAGAGCTTGTGTTTGATCCGAAATAATGTGCTAGATATAACTCACATGAAGTTGGGGATTTTTGTTGTACTAAGAGGCCTCACAGATTCTGTAGATGTGAAGCAGCCTTGACGCATTTTGATAGGAGCATCTGTTGCATTTGTGTTTCAACAGTGTAATTTCTTCTCCAGGCAAATTAGATGATATTGGACTTCATATTGGTACTCTTTAATTACTCAAAAACAATACATTTATGGAGCTCCTTCAACACTGCTTTCCCTTTGTTTCTTGTAGCTATTCTTACTATGTTGTTTCATCTTATCTCTCTCTCTCTCTCTCTTTCTCTCTCTCCTATGTTGGACATTCTCCACATAAGAAACATAGATTTTAATGAAAATAAACCATCATTGTACGTGAACAGTGATTCGGCTGCCACATTCCAACCTGACCGACAAAAGTCCCAACGACAACTCCATCTGCCTGCATGGGTTGAGTGAGTGAAAGCTAGAGCTTGTAAACCTCGACATATGGCGACTCCACTGAACCGATCCAAATGGCTCCATTTTCTTCGGCCACTTCACTCACGGAGGCCAATTCCCCTCCATCCAACAGCACCTCCAACACCTTCCCCTCTCCGCTCAATCTCACGGCCACCGGGTGCTCCGTCGCCGCTGCTTTCCCCTTGGTGGCCTTCTCGTCTTCGGTAACGCCGCCGCCGTCGTTCAAGTTGATCTTTTCGCGGTTGAGGGCTATCCAATACTCCCCCCTTGCGGTCCTCCTGATGTTGTCGGGGTAGCCCGGGAGTTCCGCGAAGACTTCCATGGCTCCCGTCCTCGGACCGCGCAGCCAGTGCTTGAGGACCCTGCAACTTCCGGTCTCCGCGAAGAGGAGGAAGCTTCCATCGCCGCTTAAAGCGACTCCATTAGGGAAGGGGAGGCCACGCCTCAACACTGTCACCTTCCTTGTTCTTGGATCATACTTCATCAGTCTTCCGGTGGAGTCTCCTGTAATGACAGACAGTATGTAGTCCCTGCACGAAAGCCACCATTCCTTAACGGTTCGGGACATGGGGTGATGAAGAGAAGAAAGGAAATTAATGGCGATCAGAGACTGGGAGTAATGGTTTCCATATGAGCTACACATCCATTCGACTTCCCTGCAGCCAAGTTGCTGAACTGGAATAGAGCAATACAACTCATCTGCGAATGGAGGTCGAGCGAGCGCTGCTAGGTTGTACTTACGGCCGCTGGTACCGCGTGCTGCTGTCAGTGAAGTACACCTCCCCCGTCCCCTGGTCCACGTCCACCCCATTGGTGAAGTTGAACCGCCCTCCGTCGGCGCTCGCGGCAAGCCGCCGCGCTGCTCCTCCCTTCGGTCCGACGGCCAGCAGGCCGAAGTAAGCGTCGGCGACGTAGAGAACTCCGGTCGCCTTGTGGAACTGCAGCCCTAAGGGCCTCCCGCACATGCTCTCCAGCGAAACATCAGAAGTGTCGCAGCACTCCTTCCTGCCAACGAGAAGATGATGAACGCAACATGTCACAGTAGGTCACAAGCAGGCATGTGCCCAAAGGCATGGAGGCGATCACCTGTTTCCAGCATTGACGGCGAACCCAGTCCAGCCGCGGCCTTTGCCTTGCCATTTCAGGATCCTACCGCCGGAGACGCCGGTGTAGGGACCTTCGCCACGCCGGTCGAAGGCGAGGCTCTCCGGCCCCGCCACCGTCGTTAAGACGAGCTTCTCGACGCTTTCAAGCTTGTCTATGGCCTTCTCTTCGTGACAAGAAGAGAACGGAAGGAGCACCGCAAGCATAATGGAGAGGAGAGCGGGTCTTAGTGAAGTGGTTCTGCAGAGCTTTGTTCCCATGGTGGAGGCCGATAGGTCGGAAGCTGAGTAATGGAAGACGTACAAGGACTTATTTATAGACTGCAACAGCTTAGTTGGCGAGATCTATCAGGAATTTAAGATCTATCCCCTTTAGATACCATGTATACATACATCTCTACAAGGAGAGCGTATGCCAAGGCATTACTCCACGTTCCTCACGTAGCTGCAGGATGATGATGACGATATTAGCTCCAGTCTATCTGATTACTTATGACTACGCTGTTTCTTGTCAGGAAAGGAAGGAAGCAGCTGTCACCGTCGTTTAAACGCTACGGGTGAGTTCTCCAGCAGCCGCCATTAAAGCGTTGACTTTTCCACGACAAAAACAGGACATCGTCTAAATGCCAAGGTCAGACGTATAGGTGTTGCGCAAAATCTCGTCATTAATTCATCATGATCAAACCTGAAGTAGGATGATTATGATGCTGGAAGAATTCATCATGATCATGATAGCATGTATCTATCTGAGTTGATGCCGGTGGTAGCTGTTCTTCTTCTCGAATAGTTGTGTACGTTTTGGTCTGCTATAATAACTTCTTTGCTCATTCCAAAAGATAGAGGAAGCAAAAGATTGGTGGTAGACGCTGAGGATGTTTAATTGCAGAGAAAGACGATGCTGGTGCAGACCATGAAATATATAGTAGTAACGGCGGTGAAGACTTAGTTGGTAGGTGAGAATGAGGAGGAAGATGGTTGATAGAAGGGGAAAAAGTCAAAAAAAAAAAAAAAAAAATTCTAACTTGACTAATTAATTGGGTTATTCGAGTTAAGAATAAGACAGGATCATTTTGAACTATAATTTGTCTTGGATTCTGCAGGTGAACACTCTTTTGACTACAGCATTTGATGGAAATAATTTCTCTTTACTTGCTTTATCTTTTCCAAAGCTGTTTGACTATTTTAAGATTTATTTGCCTAATTTGCATATAGAAAACCAAACATAATTTTCCAACATGCAGTTGCATATTATGTGATTTCCCTCCAGCCATGAAAGCAATGTCTTGGAGGGGTGTTCATTAAATGGGCTTAAATATCACTGCCAGCCATGCTGCAAACAGTCAGTCTGACAAGAACTGCAAGCTTCTTGATGATGTGGTCTTCTTCTGCCAGGCGAGGTCAGTTATGTGGTGGTTGTTGTCTTCTATCTCCTGAAGTCATACATGAATGCTCCACATGATCATATGTCATATTTGAAGAAGATAAAAGATCATCGAGGGTGAATATATTTACCTAACAAATCCCATTCCATCACGATTACCTAATTTATGTGGACGAACAGTTCTTATTAAGACACAAGTCAGACTCACATTTCCTCCCTCCTTATCAAACCACCAGACTGGGATATGGAAGAATGTTTTGCATACATAGAGACAATCCATGGACACAAACTGCAGGATGTCGCCTGGAACAGCACAGACAAGCCAATCGAACTAAACCTTTGCAGGCCAAGCATTCGTGCCTCGGAAAAGTTGGCGTCGGAGAACAGTGTTGCCCATTTGAGTGGCCCTTTTCACAGGACATAGAGAGACGACCTCTCTAATAAGAGCAATCCACTTTGACCCACCACATGTCCTCTGTTCTCAGAAACAAAGTCAGCTCCTTGTTCATGAAGCCGCTCAATTGTGTCTCTTTGTTGATCGAGCTGCCTCCTTCTGATTTATGCTAATTGAATGGATTAGTTTACGGAAGTTTGTCAAGCAGAATTCGACATCTTTATTTAGATCTCAGCTTGCAGCTAAAATTAGGTGGAATTGTATGCAAAGAAAAACTAATGTTCTGCATGTCACAGAAAGCTGAAACGAGAAGAATGAGGAAAGCAGAGGAAAAAGAAGCATCTCCCTCTGCGGACGCAGGCAGCTATCTGTCAGTTCACCGGTTCAGCTCCCATGAAATCGAGACTGGTCTGCACGCCGTGGAGCACAAGCGAACTCCGGGATTAGATTCCCAAGTCTCTTGTGGAGCTCAGTTTCTTCGACTCTCAGCCGGTCGTTCTCATGGATGATCTGAACACGCTCTCTCCTCACACGGTTTAGCTCATCTAGCAGATGGCAGTTGGCCGACCGCAGATGGATGACCTGCGACCACAACTCGCTCAGGCGCTTCTGCTTTCTCATCCGCGACCGCCGCGCCGACTCCCTGTTCGATATCATCCTTCTCTTCCTCCTCTCTTCTGCCGCGCTCAGTTGGTGGCCGACCGCACCGAAGCCATGCATGGTTGGCTCGGTCTGGAATTGTTGTGCGATGTATGGCCCGAAGAGACTGCTGAACCGGGAGGAGGTAATGTTGTTCTGTGACATGCTGTAATGGGCTCGGAGAGAAGCTGAACTCGAAGGCGAAAGGTAGCAGATGCCGGCAATCTCCCCGGGATGCATGGTTACAGTGTTGTGCATCAGTAGAAGAGGGAAGGAGGATGAAAGCTTGATGGTTGAGTGAGTCGATTTATAGTGCATGCATCCCATGAGCTCACCATCCTGCTCGATGCATACATGCATGTTGTTTCGCACAGAGGAGCATCTCCATTATGGTCGTCTGATCACCATCAAACAGTGATATGCAAATGCTGGACCCTCTGATAATATCACAGCCACCTGCTGCTGTTACCATTAAACGATGTGCTGGTTGGCCAACAGTGACAGGCATTGCACCACAGAATGATAGTAGGAGCATGTTGATGTCATGGTGTAGCCATGGCCATAGCATCATGGGATCAGAGCATGCAATTTGTGGATATGGGTCAAAGCTGAGGATGGAAGTGCTCACACACCGGCTGGGACACACCATTGCTCTCATGGGGTGCCTTTATCCAAGGAAGGGGATGTTTTAGGAGAGGTTAAAAAACGTCGAAAGAACCACTCTCTCTCTCTCTCTCTCTCTGCAGATATCATTTGTGTTGAGCTGCCTTTGCAATAGATGAGGTCGCCATAGTTGGTCTTTGTGGTACTCATCATAAGAACAATCATTCTGGGTGATTTCTAGTGATCAACTCTATCTGCAATCTCAGACATCTGCTTCTCTCCTCGTGTCCAGTAAGCTTCATGAGGTCATAAGCTTCAACTATACATATGCAAGTGATAAGTCACGATCATGTCGGATTAGATGAAGAATCGTTAGTACCAAAGCTCCATGAACCCGCACACAAGGTGGGAGATGAAGATGACACTCAGTTGTGGAAAGATTCGTGGTGTCTTGTGACACACAATTTATGCTGTATATGAGGATATCTTTCCTCGCTGTATGAATCATATGGTATCTTAGCGTCCATCTGACATTTTCACAAACACAACGTTGGACGACTTCACATCTTCTACGATGAACTCATCCTAAGCAAACTTGTGCGGCAAACTTGGAACTATATCGGTAATGGATGGACTACACTAATTTGAGGATCTCATGTTTTGGATTTGATTAGATAATGGAGAGAAAAGAAGAGCTTTTACATCCCCATTCAGGGAACTTTTATGTCACTTTCCCCATGTCCTCCAGCAAAAGTTTTGGTAGCGACACCCAATGCCGAAAGATTATTCGCAAGTCAGCAAAACTACACAGCGATTCTCTCAGTCTCAGTGTTCGGTTGGAAGACCAGCAAAATCTTAGGAATTTAGCAGCTGGTGATTGATGTGTGGCATTTTGTTTTCTTCTTCTTCCACTCGTCTTCTCTCCCTAAAACTAAAAGCTTCAGCCGCAGAGGTTGACACTTCCCCGCAGCTCTCTCTCTCTCTCTCTCTCTCGACTCGTTGACTCACAAGTCATGTCTTCCAAAGAGGCAATTAATCCCGAGTGATGTTACGATGGTTGTGTGTGCATTATGTTGTTCTGATGACCTCTCAGAAACTAACTAAATTAATTTGATGAAAAGGTTGGGAGATAATTGTGGTGTTTGTATACAGTGTGAGGTAAAGTTCTCAATGGTTTTACAGTGCAGGAGCAAATGGTGTTGTGTTGTTGTGCACTTCATCAAAGATTTTCCCCTTCGATTAATGGGTTTAATTTAATGTGCACTTAAATGAATGATTGTTAGGTAATTGATGAGAACATTAATCTCTCCAGAGTATAACCTCATTAAGTTGTTGGAGAGTTCATCACAAGAGTCCATCAAACAGAAGAAGATTTTAAATCTATTGTGTCTGCCATGGAGAGTCATCACAGTAAGATGACATGTACGATCAACTCCTCCATTCCTTTCCAAGGTAGGTTCTTAACATAAATCATATGATATTTAGCAGATATTAGAAGCACCTCCTGGGATCACTATACTCACTTTTCTTGTCGGCAAACAATTTAAACTAATATAAAAAATAGCATCAATATACACATCATAATTAGATGCCTAATGAAAAAGAGTTACTATGAGCAAAAACTAAGTTTAAATTATAAATATTGAATTCAGGCATAGATCATTTAATTAGAACTAAGAATTAAGATTTAGTAAGTCAAGGTCTTTGGTTGGTAGGGAAGTTTAGTTGCTGCTGTTACTGCACATTTGCATTCCGTGATGGGTGTTTGGGTGTCCAGCTTCCAATGTGTCCTCTGCTGTTTGTCATTTATGGTCTAATTAATTGGAACATTATTGTATTAATGGTTGCTCCCAACTCTTTCGATTAATTTATTGCATTATATGTGGAATGCTCATTGATCCCAACTGGACTGAAGAAACCTATACGATCTGTGATCCATTTATGCTTTTCTTTTTATATTACCGCTGATAAGCTTCTGGGTCGATGCAGGGAAGGAGAAAGGAGGCATCACAAAACTCCTGTAGGTCATGCTAGCAGAGCGCAGGTTGAGATGCATTCACAAACTCCTGTAAATAAATAATGATGATGTCAAACAAAATATTTCCTGTTTCTGAGCAGCAGTCGACACAAGTCTCATCACCATCAGGCATTGAAATGCTGGCGATGGTGGTGAAGGTGGAAGAGACAGACGTGTCCCTTTCATCCCTCACCAGTGAACACTTTGATTATTGTGTGAAGAAATCCCTTTCATCCCTCACATTGAAATAATTATCTTATTTCCAATTATTAGAAAGCATATATACATATATATATATATATAAATATAAATATAATTTTTTATATTACCGCTGATAAGCTTCTGGGTCGATGCAGGGAAGGAGAAAGGAGGCATCACAAAACTCCTGTAGGTCATGCTAGCAGAGCGCAGGTTGAGATGCATTCACAAACTCCTGTAAATAAATAATGATGATGTCAAACAAAATATTTCCTGTTTCTGAGCAGCAGTCGACACAAGTCTCATCACCATCAGGCATTGAAATGCTGGCGATGGTGGTGAAGGTGGAAGAGACAGACGTGTCCCTTTCATCCCTCACCAGTGAACACTTTGATTATTGTGTGAAGAAATCCCTTTCATCCCTCACATTGAAATAATTATCTTATTTCCAATTATTAGAAAGCATATATACATATATATATATATATAAATATAAATATAATCCATCTTCAAACCTCAGATTGATGTGACCGGGAGAAAGTTTTGTGAAGCAGTTTTGTGAAGCAGCCACTTGAGTTGACACCAAGATAAAGATGGTCCAAGTAGAATGGCTTCTTCTTCTAATAAGCTAAGTCTGTAATCTAAATGGAATGGTTTTCATGGTCCCCGCAGTGCTCCACTGCAGATCCACTTGATTTCAAAGTGGGCCCAACCAGAAGGTGAGGAAGACAGCACACAAGTTATCATGATGGGTTGACAGGAAAACATGGAAACGCATGATGGTGACCCATCCAACGATGTGACTCGGATGTAACCCTTGCTTCGGATCATGCGGTTGGTTGCCACGCTCACAACTCCCTCGACCTATATTTTGCCTGTGAACCTCGCACGACCATCCTGCATTATTATGGCTGATAAGGATCACACCTCGCTGTGCTCTCTGCACAATGAGGACACACAAGAGTGGTTCAAGTTAAAAGGCTATGTTTGGATATATATATTTATTTATTTATTTATATTTTTAATATATAATTAAAGAAAAAACAATTTTAAATAACTATATAATTATAAAATTCCTTAATTTATATTTGATAAAATTACATTTCAAATGTCCATTGAATATTTTATGATAAATTTATCCTTTTAATATTTTTAATATTTTATTTAAAAATAATATATATTTTTATTATTTAAATTAATAAGTAAATAATATATATTTGTGATCTTATAAAAATTTTGTGTGTGTGGCCCAAATATATAAAAATTAAAAATATATTTATTTAAATAAAAAAAGTAATAATTTTTAAAAGTAAATAAATGAAAATTCATCTTATATAAAATATAAATCATGTTGATTTATCACTAAGTCATTTTGATAAATTTAAAATTTTAGATAAAATTTCAGAATTAAAAAAAAAAATAGATTCACATCTCGCAAATGCTAAAATACTAATGCTATCATCAGCATTTATGGTATTTAGATGAGATATGATTTAAAATAAATTTATCAAACATCAATTTACATTTAAAATATGAATTAAATTCTTAGTGCATTTGAATTTGTAGGTCCACCCAAAAGTCTCTCTCACGTAGAGCTAGTGGTTGGCTACGTGTGATTAATGTAGGCCTGTTTGCTGTAAGCAGAATGAGTTGGAGAAGGAGAAGAAGGAGGAGTTATGGTGTGTGGGGAAACAGTTGGATATCAAAGTGACCACACTGCCTTGGAAAATGATGTGCGTTGATGATGGGGAGAGGGTGGTGGGCAGGAGGGCATCATGTGATTCGCCCAAGACATGGAGCCCATGGGGAAAGCTGGTTACGTGGCAAACCCTACTCCGTCTCACCGCAGCTGCACATTTCCTGCCTCCATCCATGACAGTACAAGTTATGTTCCCATGATCCAAGGGATGTGTCTGCATCAGGGTGTGCACGATGGTGCATTGCCTCCAGTCCCCCCTTAAAATAATCCATGATTGTTAGTTACTATGTTAGATCATCAGCTAAGACTCCTCGTCAAAAGTACCAAGAAGAAGAAGAAGAAGAAGAAGAAGCAAAAGTCCCCATCAATGTCATCCCAGTCAAATGCTGAACGCTGCCTCGCTACTGTGAGTGCTGCTAACCCATGTAATTTTTGTCAGGAGAATCGAGTCCAAGGATCTTGACTTGTGTATCACAAACCTACAAACGTGTCATTAGAGATACATGGGGTTTTCTCACCACATATCCATCCATACAGTATCGAGGCTGATCACATCTAGCAGACTGACTGACGACACAACGTTGGGAGCCACATCCATTGAATGCCAAAAGCTCATCCCTGACCTCCGACCACACACACACACACCTCCAGGAAATTAAGCATTCACATCTCGTTCCCTGCCCTCTCTCTGACATTGATATCAGTTCAGCTCACTTCCAATAAAATTCACTGACCTTCTTCTATCTTCATAGGTTGGTGAACTAACATTTCGGTTTCACATGGAGTTGGTGCCTTCTTTATAAGCAATGACTCCAATTCTGCGACCAATATATTTTATTCGTTTAAATTTTTATTCTTCAATTTATATATTATCTTTTTATGAATCTCGATAAAACGATAAAATTATTCATTTACGATGAATAAACCAGGATATGTGCATGATCATCAACCCAATGCATGTAGCACAGTGCCACCACTCGTCGTCTTCGTAGACATGGGTCACGATATGTATTTTGTTGTGGTACACTTGTTTATTATCCATGGGTTTTTAGCATGTTCGAAATCCAAGGCTTTCTTTGCGCACCATATATATAATCGGGTATATTTGTCCTTATATGATATACTGTTCATGTTGGTATTGGGACTTGTAAAATCTTCCATCATGAACTCTAATATATATATATATATATATATATATATATAATATATATAGAGAGAGAAAGAGAGAGAGGCCTTCAATGAGGGGGTAAAGAGGATTCACCCAACGATGGCCGCAGTGAAGCGAAAGTGAAGGGGGCACATGGGGTTGGGGAGGGGGTTGAGGGGGCAGTATAGTGTGTAGCCCCTTCGTCCAACGTACGCCGTGTCAGAGGGGAGCGTACGAGAAGGAAGCGGACCTCAACAATCGCTGGGCGCGGCGCAATCATTGGCTCTGCGCCCAATGGGAGGCCGTTAGGTAAGCCCGGCCGGTGGAGGACCAACAGAGTGGGGCGGCGACACGAAACCATTGGCCTCTGCCAGTAGCTGGGTGGCCGACAGTAGGATTTGGCGGTGGGCAGCCACCCGAGCTTGGCCGTACCTCCCCCGCCCCCGCGTCGCCATCCGACCGGGCGAGCCTGCACCACGGACGTACCTACGCCTCTCCGTCGTCGGCGTGAAGGCTGGTGGGCCGTCCCTCCCCTCTCTCTCTCTCTCTCTCTCTCTCTCTCTCTCTCTAGGGAGGACACGATTCAAGAAAGATAGGTTGGAGTGTACTCGCCTCCACTTCCCGTAATGTAGATTGACTAGTTTATCCCTTGCTCTCCTACACCAATATCTAGTCACAACAAATCAGTGTCACATGAACAACATATTAACCTACAGCGAAACGATAAGTCATGGTCATAAATTATACATCTATGTAATGTAGATTGACTGGTTTATCCCTGGCTCTCCTGCATCAGTATCTAGTGACAACAAATTAGTGTCACATGAACAACACATTAACCTGTAGCGATTATGATAAGCCATGGTTATAAATTGTACATCTATGTGTTACACGGCCATCCTTCAAGTCCAGTCCCGTACATATCAACGTTTATTTTATTGACTGACTGACTCATTCTTTGACCTTCAGCATGATGTAAACCTGTGATTGATAGTGTCGGCATAAGGACGATTGTCGTGCATCATATTGGGTTTGGTGGATCAAATAGGACTCTCGAGGAGGTCTGTTCCACTGTTCTACATGATGGGGGTAAAATGGGCATTGTGCAACGGAGACCAGAAGAAGATATTTCCGATTGGTTACTTATGTGGCTCATGCATCAAACACCAATGGAGTTCTGAACGAGAGTGCAAGCAGAATTAGAAGAGAAGAGTCACCCAAGTTCTGTTACCTCTCTCTCTCTCTCTCTCTCTCTCACGCATCCACCGACGGGTATCCGTACCTCTGAAGCTTCCGGAACCTTCAGAAGCCACCGGAATGCAAGACTTTGGGGCGATCCCCGGCGGCGGAGGCGGAGGCGGAGGCGGAGGAGGAGGAGGGCGCGTCAGGGGCTACCCTCCTCTGCCGCCGGCGCAGCCGCAGCTTCCCGTCAAGTGCCCCCGCTGTGACTCCACCAACACCAAGTTCTGCTACTACAACAACTACAACCTCGCCCAGCCCCGCCACTTCTGCAAGTCCTGCCGTCGCTACTGGACCAAAGGCGGCGTCCTCCGCAACGTTCCGGTCGGCGGCGGATGCCGCAAGTCCAAGCGATCCTCCATGTCTAAGCCCTCCGGTGGCTCCGAGCGTAAGGACCCACCCCGCCGTCCCTCTGCCGCCCCTCGATCCAGCAGCGGCAGTGGCAGTGGCAGCGGCTGCTCCACTCTCGCAACCGCTGACGTGCCCACGTCCACCACCCCCTTCCCCAATTCGACCCTCATGACCCCTCCTCCCGACCCTAACCCCGATCCGGCCCCTTCCTTCGATTCAGCGACGACGATGGAGGTTCCACTGGTCCAGGCAGCGGATATCTTCCCGGACACATCCACCGCCGCAGCGGGGAGCTTCCAGAGCCAGATGTCGCTCGCTTCAACGACGGCGATCCTGGGATTCAACAGATTTCCCGATCCACCACCCGTTCCGCTCCCGCCACAGTCGAAAGCTGCGGAGGAGATCAGCGCACAGCCGGGGTTCACGAATCAGGCGGTCGCGATCGACCCACGCGGGGCGGGCTCCGGCGCCGGGTGTGCGATCGCCGGGATGGACTGGCCCGGTGCGTCGGTAGACGCGGCGCTCTTCGATCTCGCCAACGTTGTCGACCCCGCGTCGGCGTACTGGAGCCACGGCCACTGGGAAGACGCCGACCCCGCTCTCTACCTGCCTTGATTCAACCCCGTAACGTAACGCCTCTCTCCATCTCTCAATCACTAACACTTTATTTTTCTCTGCAAAAAATGTTTTCTTTTGGCTACTCTGTTTGTTTTTTCTGTTTTCAGAGTAAGAATAGCATTATTTACTACTAGCTCTTACATGTTTCCAAGTATTAAAGCAATTCCAGAATATTTCCGTTCAGAAAAAAACAGAATTGCCCGTTCTTTTTGCAACAAATTTAAAACAAGCCAGTACTTCTATGCAAACTCCACCTTCTGAACTTGAAAGCCTCTCAAAATCGTTTTTTATTATTTTTTTTATTATTTTCTTCTTTTTTATCTTAACAATACAAAAATGGTGATTTGGACATTGACTGTTAATTTAGATTTTTTTTTTTATATTTAGACTACGAAGATTGCCATCAGCAAATGTTAGTTTAGTAGCTTTTTTGAGATATATAACTGTGGATATATAATTGTAGGCTTGGGAGTAGCGTGTCAGGTCACGTCAGCTGACAAGGGGCACCACCGGCCCATGCGCGACTACCCACATCTAACCGCGTGGCCTGTCACGATTAAAGAATCGAGATGTGGGTGAGATCAATTGATGGGTTTATCAGTTGAATTTGACATGGGATTAAGATTTAGATTAGAAATCTAAATAAAAAAATAAAATTTATGACTATAAATATACTATAAGTTTGGAATGTAGAAAAAGATACTTGAGGTGCTCTTATTCTTTAGTGGTTTCAAAGAGGATCGAGAGAAGCTTCCACGGGTCATCTCTAGTAGATTCAAAGAGAATCGAGTCTAATTAACTCAAGAGAAATTAATTCTTTATAATTGTTTTTTTTACATAATAATTTTTTTTTTTTCGTAAATATAAGAAGTGTCAAATCAATTTAATCTTGTATCGATTTTCTGCTATATTCTTTCATTGTTGATGATTGAGATTTCCTTCGGTTTTTAAGTTCTTTCTCTTCCTATCCCAATAAATACAGAAATATCATAAGCACTTGGAGAGACTGATCGGTATGCAATGACTCGTTCAGTATATTTAAATTATTAGAGGAGATGCTTAGACTACACAATTTTGGAAGATTTTGAATGCTTGGAGTGGGGATCTCTTTGTGATCCTCCTTGGCAGTATTTTGCCCTCATGTAATTAATTGTTGGCACGAGCTTGATTCAGCTTTTCCTCAAGGTTCTTGATAAGCTCATGCTTTTAGAAGCTGCTTGTTTGTTTTCAAGATGCATTAGAAATTGCAATGCTTGGTCACGGTAATTGCTGACTTGTAAAGCGTAAATGAAATTTTCTTGTTTACATTGAGATATAACAAGAGTAGAGTTTGCATGTGGATGCAGTGTCATTTCTAATATCCAAGTACATCAGACATTGCTGCATAATCTAGTATCATGATTAGCTTGTTTACCATTGGCATTGCCAGGTTTTGCTGTTCTTCGCAAAATCGCTGGTCCTACTCTTTTTGTTTTTGTCCCCAACCTGATGACAAGATGAAGAAACATGAGAATTTCTTGGATGGGCAGATTCAGAGAACTCATAATCTGAATACTGTGTTTTATTCCAGTGATTTCAGGTGATTTAAACTTTAGATGAGATTGATCCGCAGAAAACCAGCAAAGATAATAGGTGTAGTCCAGGAGCAATTTTTTATTAGGTCATGCACCGTTCTCTCTCATCTCCCTCGTCCTATTCTGCATTGACATGGGTGAAGATTAGGTGCATGTAAGTGTCCTCCATAAGACTCAAATTTAGGTGGTTGGTCATTTGCTTTGTGATACGAACAATTAACTGCTGTTGGCACATTCGGACTCCATTGATACAGAAACATGTGTTATATTCATTATGTTGTGACACTTACCAGCCCCAATTTATTGCAGAGCCCACTTCGAGCAATAAACAAGCTAAAGAAGCAGCTCACATGGATCTGCAAAAGGACTGGTGATGATTGGTGAAGCACCTGTTATCGGATTGTCCGCAACACATTGGAGCTGTATATACCAGCAGAGAATCTTGAATTTAGAGGTGATGAACAAACAGGTCATGCGCCCCTCGGACACAGAAAACTTTGGGTGCACCTGATGACCTCAAATGCCTGTATGTGCTGTTGTTGATCGTACTACTGCAGTGTTAGATTTCCTAACCACGGAGATGGGGAAAAGAGAAACCATTGTTCTTTGCTTCTCTTGCAACTTGAGTCTTAAAGCTCAGCAAAGTAGGCATACACTGTCACAAATTTATAAAGATGTCAGTGATCCTGTAGGATAATGTTGGACTCCACAATCCTTTATGTCATGTGATCAATCACTGAACAGTACAACTATGTAGTATTTGCCCCTTGAATGAAAGATGGGCTGCATATATGTTCTTGCAAGCTTGGAAAAAGTGGATTTTGTCTAGCATATATTTCCCTCCCTTTATCAATTGGTAGTTGAAAATTTAAATATATCAAAATATAAAATACTCTAATTCTTATTACCATCATAGTGGGCTAAGGGTCATGGTATTGATACCATTTTAACTGTCAAATTACAATTAAAACATAGTAGCATTCAATATTCACATCTTTAAATTCCAATATTATTTCCTTCTAAAGAAATATAGGAGCATAGCACATGCTACAAATCCTAGAAATCATCTATTAATGTCCTCCTGAGGTTATTTGGGGTGAAAATAGTATCAAGAATCTAAAAGTTAAGAATGCTTGAGGGAAAATAATATTGGGATTGATCCAAATTTTTTTTTTAATCTCATTGTAAAAGAGCTTTTACAAAAAAATAATATGGTCCTAATTTAGATATGATAAAAATGAACAATGATAATGATGATAATTGTACTAATGTGTCTTGTGCAATTATCTGATTTCAGAAATATTATGATGATAATTGTACTAATGTGTCTTGCGCAATTATCTGATTTTAGAAATAAAGTTGAAAATGATGTCTACTTCTAAAATGAATTGTGAAATAGAATTAGATTGGGATTTATTCGAAAACGAGGAACCATATTTAAATGGCTGTTTAAAGTTGCTCGAGTAGGATATACTACCAACAAATCAAAGCACTAACTCAATCATCAATAATAAATTTTATGGATAAAAAATACTCAAATTAATAATAAAATAATAAAAAATAAGAGTAGTGTATCCTCTCTCGACGTTACGTTTTCAATCGATCAGATTTCACACAAGAGTTATCGTGTCTAGTAATGGAGTCTTAGAGGTGGTTACTAGCTAATTTTTTAAAAACTAGACTTAATGCTAATGCTTGAGTCGATAATTTTTCAAAAGCTAATTTTTTAAACTAGACTTAATTTTTCAAAAGCTAATTAAGTCAAGCTACACTTAATTTTTCAAAAGCTAATTTTTCAAAAACTATATTTTTTTAAAAAAAATCTCAAATCATACATATGCGATATTAGCATAAAAATTATTTTTATGTTATTATTATGTGAAAAATTATAATACTAAAATCTGAAATCAAATAACAATATATCTAAATTTATAATGTGTGCCGTTTAATGTCATTCAGAAAAATTTTATTTGATATTCCAACGCATTATTATCGGATTCGAAAGCTATAGCGATGTCGATCTGTAAGGATAACTAGACTCATATTCTTCTCTCTTCCTAACCTTTACAGGATTACTATAAACGATGGATTATGGACAAAAGAAATATAAGAAAAGATATGTAATATTTCATTTGCTGGTTCACGTGACTAAGTGGAGATAAGAGAAAATCTATAATATCTCAATTATGTCATATATTCACTCTCCTCTTACCTACGTATATGCATATCTACATATTTGTAAATTATTTTTTTTAGTCACTAAAATATTATGTCTATTTATAGGCAAGAACAAAAGATTTATGATATGTTAGGACCATAAAGGCACTAAGAAGAGGGGGCGGGGGAGAGTGAATTAATGCTTTCAAAAAATTAAATATATTTAACTTAAAACATGCATAAGAGTAGTAAGCAAGTAAATCAGTTTATAATATGAATAAAAATTATAAAGAAAAATACAAACTAAATTTATAATGGTTCGATTGTCCCAACCTACGTCCACTCTTGATTCCTCTTCCATCGAGGCTATCGATTTTCACTAACGATCTTCTTTCAATTGGCGAAGATCAACTATCCTTGTTACAACTCTTTCTTATTTTCACAGGCTTAAGAGAAAACCTTCACACCTCCTTTTTACAATTAGACCTTACTATAGGAGAAAGAGACTCAATAACTCAAGAGAGATTATGACTCTTTTTTTCTCATGAATTCTTTTCCCTTTCTATCTTTTTTCTTGCTATCCCAAGCAAGAATAAACGGAGTTTTATAAACCCCAAATGACTTTAAAAATTTAAATTACTGAGTTTTCGAGGTAATAGCGACACCACCGCCTACATTGGGCGATACCACCGCTTGCCACCTTGTGCACTAGTGATACTACCGCCCTATCTGGGCATACTATTGCTCTATCTAGGTGGTACCATCACCTTGTCATAGTCTAGGAGACTACATCTGGATGATCCCATTGTTGGATCTTTTGGAAAACGTACTCTTTGTACGTTCCAACTCATAGGCGGTTCCATCGCTTGGGCTGGCAGTGCCACTAACCCAACTGTACGTTACTGAATGAGCCTTCTAATAGGCCCAAATCAATCCTGGTTTAGGCCCAACGAGCCTCTAATTGAGTAGCATGGTTACATCCAAAACAACTTAATTATAATCTAAACTACTTCGATCAAGATACACAATTATAAACATGAATTCTATGTTGTTCGGCATGTTATTAGTTTATCCAATGCTTCGTGTGATCCTTTGGCATATCATCATCTCTTTCAGCATATTGCCCGATTCATCGGCATGTTGACCTCCCACAATATCTGATCTTTTTAGCACAATGTCTTATCCTTTTAGCCCGATGCATGAACTCATGGTACAAAGTCTATCTTCTAGCATATCGACCAATTTTCTAGCCGACGTCAAATCTTTTGACATGATGCTCTCCGGCCCAACGTTTGATTCTCTTGCTTTAATCATTTATCTTTTCATGATTAAAGTTAGTCCTACGTCACTCAAACGCTCATTAGATCATAACTTTATTAATTGATTTCATCTTCAAAATCCGAGATTCAACATCCCTTCCATCAAGATCATATCATAAGGAATTCTATCATAATTAGACTTCCTTTCTATTGATTAATAATCGTAATCAGAATCTAATTATATTTATGATATATCTTACCTAATTAGATTAGGTCATATAATCTAACATTCTCCTACTTGGTTTATTAATTGATAAAATAAAAAATATTTTAAAAATAATTTTATTTAATTGGATTTTACATGTACACATAAATTTTATAAAATATACTTAATAAATATAATACCATATTAAGTCTTACTATCAATGAGAGTCATAGCGGTTGTATATCATTAATGTTTTACTTTCTTTTAATATCATAATACTGTTAGCCCTTCTTAATGTAGTCTAAAATGACTCCTGTAATTTATTTTATTAAGATCATCATATTAACATATTCAATAATAATATATACATACATAAATATGAATATAATAGCAGAAATAAATAACTTTAATTATATAAATAAGAATATTAATTATAACATTCACTTAGACATGTATCACCATATCTTTTATGGGTTGCTTACAAACTCAATCATAAGAATATATTTTTTCAAACAATTTAGGGTGTAAGTCTTAAGTGAATGGATCAACAATCAACACAATATAACTCAAATTCTTAATAGATATTAATTATTTCTAGACTCTTTTTCTCTAACCATAAAGTAATTTATACCGTAATACATAAACCTCTAACAATACTTATCATTTTTAAAGAAGAAAACTATTGTGATATATCATAAAGTATCTTCAGTAACTTAGCAATTAAAGCTGACCACATCAAGTTCTGAGATAAAATTTTACAGTCATAAAACTTAGTTAATAGCCTTAAAGCATACCATAAAATTAGCTTCTATTGTAAATAATATAATATTTTTTTATTTTTTTATTTTTTCTATAAATTATCCCTCTTACTAATATAACTATAAATCGTAAAGTGGATTTCCTATTATCGAGGTAATGTATGGACTCAACACATGAAAAATATCATCATTTCAAGCTGATCTAATTATATATATATTAGTATATAATTCTTTGTTTCTTCCAAATATCTTATTACTTTCTCTATAGTTTTTTAGTGTTTTCATTCCTGGGTAACTCTAATATCTATCTAGTATTTTAACTATAAAATTGATATATAATTTAGCATAGGCTTAAGCATATAATAGACTTCCAATTGTGCATACATAAAGAATATTTTTTTATCTGATTCATTTTTAAGTCATTTTAAAAACACTTATTTTGATTCAAATTTTTATTTTTACCATTTGCTAAATAAAACTATACACTAAATCTCTCTAGACTCGGTCAACATATCCTTTCCGAGATAGTATTGACAATTATTGAGATTTATTCCTAAATATCTCAATGATAATAATATAAGATGTTTCATTCATATCAACAATCTTAAAATTTTTGGTGAAAAATCTCTTTAGTAAACAAAATATTATCCATATATAAACTTATTCCCACTTATCTTTATAAATAAATATTGATCAACAGTATTTTTCTTAAATTTAAAGGAAGTAATGATATCAAGAAATTTTATATACTATTTTCTAGAGGCTTATTTACGGTCATAAATATATTTCTTAAATTTACATATCATATTTTGTATTTCTTTTATTTTTTCTATGAATCATTTAGGTTAACATATATAAATCTAAATCCATATTATGAACTTGTTTTCATATCCATATAGTATAACTCAAAATCAAAATGAGTTACTAATATCATGACAATTTTTAACAAGATTATTTTTAAAAATATCTCATTATGATCGATGTATTTTTAATGAGCAAAATCTTTAGCCATAAGTATGACTGTTATATCACTCATTATTGCCCTTTGAGTCATATTTATGTAACATATTCTTTTATAATTATTAGGTAATTCGACGAGTTCTCATACACCATTCTAGCCTATTAATTTTAACTATTCTTTTATTATATCATATTAATTTTCATAATCGTTACTTTTTGTGAAAGTAATGAGAGGTATTTTGAGCCCTATATTATAATATGATTCTTGTAAATATAATATATAATAATTAGAAATGATAAGTTTTCTTTTTCTTTGAGATATTCTAAAAATTATCGATTATGATTATTCTACAAATTTATTAGGTGCGATATTAATATTACATAGGAGTTCACTAATGTTATCTTATTGTTCATTTTTATCAAATTATTTAGTAATTTAAGAAACAACAATCTCTCGAATATAAAATAATAAAAGAATATCAACCTATATTTTTTTAATATCAAAATTAAATTATGAGATTTTTCACTTTTGCTAATTCACTATTTTTTAGGAATAGTGCATCACCATATTCAACTATCATCATAGTATAATTAAAACAATAAAATTTATATCCCTTTGAATTTTCATAGATTACCAATAAAATATCTAGAATAGTTATTTAATCCAATTTACTTTCATATGAATTGAAGATCATTATCTTTCTAGAATAATTTCAAATATATAAATATTTCAAGTTGGGTTTCCTACTAAAGTATAACTCAAAAAAGTTAATGTAATTGACTTACTATGAAGCATGTTCAAGATATACATAACCATCCTTAGTACTTCTCATTACATTGATTCAAGTCTAGAATAATAACTTATCATGCTTCTAACTACATCTATAAGAGTACGATTTCACCTTGTAGTAATCATATTCTGCTGTGACACATCTAGTAAATCATACTGAGTATGAATATTTTACTTTTCTAAAAATGTAGCAAAAGGATCAAAAATTATGATCGGGTTCATCATAACTATTATAAAATTTACCACTCCTATCAAATCTGATAATTGTTAACTTTTTTTATCTAATTATCTCTTAATTTCATTTATGTACACATAAATGTGTCAATAGCCTAAGACCTTAGATAGTCATATTTTCAACGTGTAATCTATAAAAGTGATAAAATACATCGATCTACTAAAACATGAAATATGAAGTGACTCATAGATATAATCATATATAATCTCAAGAAGTTCATGAAACTATATTTCATTCCAATATTTGATTATAGGATCATTATAAACTCAAGATTCACATTAATTTTGTATAGACCAATATATAAAATTTAAAAGTTAACTTTTATTGAATCATAAATATATTAAGTTTACAACCACTAAAAGAAAATAATATCTTAACAATTATAGATTAAAAAAATAAATTTTTAGAATTATAGAAATATAATATAAATCCTCAAGATTCATCAAATTAATTATCTCTCAAGCGATAAGTACCAACTAGTATTACTTATGCTATAAGATGATTCCTTGTGATGATGAATATTTCATTCTCTTTTAGTTTATATAATAAATTGAATCTCAATTATTGGTAACATATATTGAGACATATGAATTAATCCACCAATTATTATAAAAAAAAATTGTAATGTTTGATTTAAAATATATAAAGGTCAGACTTATACATTTTTCTTTCAAACCAAGCTTTATAGTTCTTCTTCACATGACCTTCCTTACCATAGAGAAGTAGCACTTTAATATGAAAAATTTTCTCTTATGAGTTTATATAATATTTATAAACTCATATAAATTATACTTCAATTTTTTTATTATTATCCACTCCTTAATATTATTCAAAATATTATCAATATTTTTTATTTTAATATTAATTCTTTCCAAACACATACTAGTCAGCTCATTTAAGTTTCACTTATTTTTAATTTTATTATAGTAAATTTTAATGAGTCAAACTAAAAAGAAATAGAATTAAGAATAAATTGTACGAGAAAGAACTCAACTATATTGATGCATAATGTTTTTAAATTTATAGCTTTATCAATCATATTAAGGATATAATCTTGAATTCCTCAAATACTATCATTCTGAATTTTAGTTAGTTTTTTTATTAATATGTCAACCAATGATTTCTCAATAAATTTAAATTAATTTTTAAATATTATATTACACTAGTTGTATACTATAATAAAATTTAAATATTATTAATAATTATCATAAAAATAAGTCTCTTAAATTTTTTTGATCATTTATCTAAATTATTTGTTCCATAAATCTTTCAATAGTTAAGTCTATGATCCTTTCAAGATCAATGTGTAACATATCCATTATAAATTACATATGCTTAAGTTATTTATAATAATTTAATCTAAAAATATAGAGATATTTATCTAGGGATATTTATAAGAATACAATAAAGGAAGTATCACTATGATAATATAATATTAATACTTTAAGTTTTTAAATAAATATTAAACTATTAATATAATCTCTATTTCACATTTGGGTAAAATATTGACAGATCAAGTATTTATACAAAAATATTTATGAAGGATTGATATTATCCTCATAGAATAGTGTTACTATATTTGGGTATACAATATTAAACTACAAGGATATTCAAAACAGCATTATCCTATCTCATTACTTAATTATTTAAAATAGATACTCTCTCAAGATTATCTAAATATTCTAATTATAAGTACTATTATAAATATTATTTTTAATATCATTTAAGATTAATTTCTTAATGTAATTTTATAAGTTATTGGTCTAGGCTACTTTGACGACTACAAGACCAATACAAGGGTAAAATTATAATTTTCATAAGAAACCTTAATGCCAACCACCCTAGCAGTTGTCGCCATGCGTTCCACCGCGCTTATGCGCATGGGTCAACAATGACTGTTTATCGCCTACACGTCATCATTCATTTGTTGCCTACAATGGGAATGGGGTGGCTATCCTCACACGGTTGACCGAGAACCTCGTCGATCATCACTTTGTGCCGTCTAACCCACATGCAGCCGTGCATGTGTGCCACGCAATGATCCCCCATGGTTGCCTTGATGCGATTGTGGACACACACGTCGCTCAATGACCCCGTTGGCTTTCAACATTTAGTGGCATTGATTATGGCCAACAGATACCACCACGACAGTATTGTTACAACCATCACAATCGTTGTAGACAACGATGATGCTATTGCAGTCGTCACATGTATCAACAATCGTCATAACCACGTAAGCTACGATATTGCTCTAGTTGCCACACGCACATCGTTCTAATTTAAAAATAATAAAAAATAAACAATGACAATGATGATAATTCTACTAATGTGTCATGCGTAAATTTCTTATTTCAGAAATAAAATTGAAAATGACGTCTACTTCTAAAATGAATTGTGAAAAAAAATGAGATAAGGATTGATTCTAAACCGAGGAACCATATTCATATTTATCTTCGATCGAAGGCGAACCTATGTACTCACATTAGATGATCTTTAAATGATCGTTTAAAGTTGCTCAAGTAGGATATGTCACCAACTGATCAAGGCACTAACTCAAACATCAATAATATATTTCATGGACAAAAAATACTCAAATTAATAATAAAAATAATAGTAGCGTATCCTCGATCTAAGGTGGTCTATCAGCTAATTTATTTTTCATAAACTAAACTTAATGTTAATGCTCGAGTCAATACGACATTTAATGCGAGACATGAAAAAAGAAACTTTAGAATCTCAAACCATGCCTATGGGAATCTTATTTATAGTGAGTGCTCAAGTTCCAAAAGAAATACGAAGGACATCATTCTTTAAATAACAATAAATGCTGATCACCAAACAAAATTTCTAAACATTTTTTCTTATGTGTCCTTTATTTTTCGTAAGTACAAAAAAAAAATCCCAGTGGATATTCTTCCGACCTCACCCGATTGCACCGGCCAAATGCCCACTCGAATCCCCAATCTCGGAATGACGAGGGAGTCAATCATGTTGACATTACGCGCCATCCGGCGATAACTAAACGGCCACGACATGTCCATCCATGTCTTCCTCAAACCTCGACAAAAAAGACCACTAACATGAATGCGACTCGGGAACGGCTTCCCCCATGCCCATGTAATTGACTGCATCGCATTTCGTTGGGACGACGACGACGACGACGACGACGACGTCGATGGATGTTCCACCGGCGTGCTGTTGGACGGTCGTGAGCAAGTGATGGCGCTGCGCCGCCTGCCCAAGCTGTAGACCTACCGTCGGATCGAGAATGGACTGCCCGATTCCACGGAGATGGAAGAATTATGATTGATTTCCGCCGGAATCAGTTCCATTTGATTCAGATGTGGAATGGGACACCTGACGTATGAGCCTCACCTGCCAATGTTTGGGCGGTTTCGATGATGTCTACTCTGTGAGAGATTTACTTGTTGATATTTACTGACCGCTATTTGTAGCCCACATTACAATTTAAAATAGGAGGAAAAAGGAAGATTAAACGGAGGTCGCCGTCGAAGTCGAACGGCTTCTTATAACCACCCTTCCTCCTCTTCGCATTTGCTTCGCTCAGCAGCGAGAGGAAGAGAGAAGGAGAAGACATGTATCGGGATCCGCCGGTGAGGACGTCCCACAGCTCCACGGCGGACCTACTCACGTGGCCGGAGAAGCCGCCGGCGGAGCGCCCCGAAGCTCCTGCCTCCCGCAGGAGCCTCAAGGTATTGCCGCGACCGCGGAACCCGCGTTTTCTCCTCTCTTTTTGCTTTTGCCTCCCCCTGGGGCTCATGGTTTTCGGTGCTTGGCAAAATGTTGCTGAAGCCGGCGGACAGGATCAGCCCCTCGATGTTCGGCGCGCCGGTGACCGAGGAGGAGGAGGCCGAGATCATGAACGAGAGGTGAGGTCGTATCCCCCGCCGACGGTCTTTGTTTTATTTATGATCGGCGGTGGTGAGATGCCGTATGTTTCCCTAAAACGGATCTTTTTAGGTGTAATTCTAATTAATAATTATATATTTTTTGAATTTTATTGAAAAATCTTTCGAAAAAAGTGATGCAACATCAACAGTAGGGGAAAAAAAAAAAAGAATAGAAGAGATATCTCAAAACTAAATATTTACCATCTCTCGTATCAAACTTTCTTTTGGCCTAAAAGCTCCTCCTATCTTGATCGATTAAGATTCCTAAACCTCGACCATATCTAACTTATGTTTACTATCGATCGAGCTCCTCTAAAAATTAAGTTATTTTCTTGATCTTGAACGGATGACATTCTGATATGTTTCTAAATGACGTGTTCTCAAAAATCAAACATTAGGACCAGAACAGAACAGATCGAAATGTGTATGTATGTTTCAGATGCTTCATCTGATCAAAGAGAATGAAATATTTTGCTCGAGAACAGCTTGATTTGAACGTTTGGATCCTTGTGAAAGTCGTAACTTTCTGCCTTCCACGTACGTCATAGAAAGCCCTGCTCGGACCTAAAACTGCAAGAGATGAATGGAAGTGGCATCTTTACAGCTGACGAACAAAATGGTGCGTCAGAAACAGAAGGAGCCATTCCTCAGGTAGATTTCAGAATCTAAACGATGTTCTCTCGATGAACTACTAAACTATGTTGATGAGCACAACTAGTTTACGGCTCATATTGTCATCAGCAAGCGGTTGGTGGAATCAGCCAAATCTCGTTCGGCACCGAAGGGATCGACCCTCCAAGAAAGCCCACCTCGATCGCAGAGATAGCGAAGCAGCGGGAGCTGAGTGGGACGGCGGAGAGCGAGACAGAGGCCAAAGTCAGGAAGCAGCTCTCGGAAGCAAAGTGCAGAGAGCTCGGTGGGAACGACATCTTCGGACCTCCTCCCGAGGCTCCGCCCAGGCATTCAACTGCACGGAACTTGGAGCTGAGAAGTAACATCGGCTTCGGATCGCCGCAGCCACGCGGCCATATGAGTTTGATGGTCGGTGGAACATATGGGTTCCTGCTTCCTATTCAATCCGTCGTCTACACGGGAAGAATTCTATATCAAACTGCTTACCCGGCATTCTTCTCACTCACCGTCGATCTTCTCTTGGTTTGGTGGTTTCAGCAGGTCGCATTCGACGAAGAAAAAGTCAGCAGTACAGCCAAGAAAATTTACAGTCGGAAGATCCAAGAGCTGGCCGGGAACGATATATTTAGAGGAGATGCGCTGCATTGGTCTGCTGAGAAGCAACTAAGCACGGCAAAGCTGAAGGAGATGAGCGGCAGCAATATCTTCGCAAATGGGAATGGGAAGACTGTAACCAGGGACTACTTGGGTGGCGTCCGTAAGCCCCCCGGCGGCGGAAGCAGCTTCGCGTTTGCTTAAGCATTCCGACCTGCTCATATTAGCATGAACCGTGCTGCTGTCTGTGAAAATGGGCTGTGCACAGGCCGAACACTTGCTGCTGAATACAGGATGTTTTCGGTGATGTCTTCATTTACCGAGAGTGATGGATAAGTGGATTGCCACATGACTTTGGTTGTGAACGATTTCATGTAAAGAACATGTTGTTTCTGCCTTCTACCCTTCTTGTCGAAGTTTTTGGATGATTAAGAGGGGCACCAAAAAAAATAATAATAATAAAGAGGAGAGGGAACAACAAGAAAGAATTCAAGACCACAGAGCACCTTTCTTGTCTTGAAGCTCTTCTTATCCTTCCGAGCCATGGCCACACAACACCACCGAATCCATGGACAGAGTAACACCCTGTGGCTTGCCTGCTAGGCAACTTAGCCAAGCACTGAAGCATGGTATAATAATCTTCCATGATTTGTCGAGCTGACAAAGGATATGAAGTAGAAGATTTGTCCGTACGGCTTTTTTTTTTTATATATATACAAGAATAGATATAAACGAGAAACAGATGACAAGTTTTAAACATGGGCAAGAAGGTTAAAAAAAAAAAAAAAAAGGGTCGTTTACCTGGGGCAACATGAACACGAAGTAGCAAGTCTTGAGCTCACGGCCGCTCAAATCCCTGAGTTGCCAGATCATCCATATACTGCAATGAACACAAGACCACGATGATAGTTTAAACTTATACCAATAACCATATCGAGTAACAACCCTTAAATAGGCACCTCAAGGGGCTCGCTGTGGTCTTTTAATCAATTGTACTCTTCCCATAACATGGCAATAGGAACCTATATTCTGGCCAACTTGATGCACCCTAGTGCTCAATTACAGCTTGAAACAAAGTTGAAGAGTCTAAATAAATGATCATAAACTGACCAAATTCATGTCAAGCCTAATTCCGAGTCAACACTATAGCACTTTCCAATCCAAGTCACATGAAATTCAAGATTGGGTATTGGTCTTGCAACTGAGCGACCGAACCGACCGACCAACAGACATGGTACAGAAGTTGGACACTTGATCACCTCAAGCAATGTCCAAACATCAGTCGAACAGGAACCTAAAATATTCTTTTACTGCCATCCACCATACTGTTGTTGGTTGCGGTTACCACTCATGTTAGGACCCCGGCCAGCACCCGAAGCACCGTAAGGGCCACCTTGGGGATAATTGGGAGCATTGACTCCATAGCCGCTGCCACTTCCACCACGCGGACCACCAGAACCAGGCATACCACCCCCAGCATAGGGTGGCGGTCCACGTCCTTGCTGTGGATATGGACCACTGTTGTATCCGCCACCTTGACCTCCACGATTCGGGTTATACCCACCACTTGGATTCCCACCTTGCGGATACCTGTTAGGACCTCCAGAGGGTCCTCGAGGTTTGCCATAATGGTGGCCTGGACCAGTTGCCATCGGCGGCGGAGCATTATGAATGGGCTGGCTTGGACCAGGCCGGATCTGAGGGTGTGGTTGCCCTGTTTGCTGGATGGGTGGTAGGCGAGCATGTGGCTGCGGATGCTGTAGCTTCTGTCGTTTTGCCGTCTCCTCCTGCTGTCGCTGCTGCTGGCGCTTTTTCTTCGTCTGAAATTCATGCGAGGACTCGTACTTTGGCAAGCTTCATCAAGATACAAACACGAATAAATTAAAGATGTGGGACTTCAGCACAGACCAACATAATTTGTGCATGGAATCAAAACAAACAGCACAAACATTTTATAGAGAAATGGTGTTAAGAAACCAATTGCAAAAATAGCACCTTTTCGGGTCACATGGTAGGGGGTCAGTCCAGAAATACTCTGCATCAAGTGCATCCTTTGCAGATATCCTCTATATATGAACAAAAAAAAAAAGGAGAATCACCATATTACTGGTCAAACATTTATATAACAATATAGATAGACCTAATATTCAATAAATCCATAAGTTAAATATATATAAAAATAAAATTAAGCAACAGCAAGCTCTATTAATTATGTCAATGTTGAGGACCTGCTGCACAACCTTAATCAAGAAAAAAATCATAATTTTAGCATTTACCCTCGAAAGGCAGCTCTCACGTCAACTGTTACTGAAGCAAAGCACTTTTAGCATATGATAGACCCACAGATAGGAAGGTATTCAGTATGTACCATGCCAATGTTCAAGCAACAAACAGTACAAGGCTATTATGCTTTCAGACACAACAGTCCTTACCTCCATGGAACTAAATTCTTCTTTAAAGAAAGAAAGGAAATAAATTAATAACCTTATTCCTCAGGGTAAACCTTCTTTAAAAAACGATGTTAGATACTAATGTGATACTTGCCCAATGGAAAACCAGGATACGAGCAAGCGACTCAGTATCATATCAAGTTGAAGAAAGCTTTCCATCGATGACAGCCCCAAAAGTTCCTCTTAAGTACTAAATCAGATTGCTCACGCTGCTCATTGTATGTTTCTCATTCATCATATTAATTCCAGCATCACTATATAATGCAGGAGGCAGAGTCTGGAACAAATAAAACACTCAATGATTATCTATAATTTGTTAACCTCCAAGCACACAGTGCCTTAATATATCAATATCAAGGCAAAATGAAAGGCCCAACCTTATGCTTATTACAGAGAGGAGTTATTCCTACAGATTCCCACAAAAATTCCAAACAATTGAGAGAGAGAAAGTTCATTTATGTAATGTGAGATCCTGATACTATGGTCCTTACATGCATTACATTAGCTTTGATTATGTAAAAGCAAAATTTCCAAATCATGTAATCCTACAATGTATATAGGATAAATTCATTTTGCAAAATATAAAGACATTGAACAGATCAAGCAACAATATGATAGCATTAAATATACAATTCGACTACATGAAAAAATAACTACTACATGAATTTTTTCGTCATAAGTTCAATGACAATGACCTTGATGATGTGAACAAGACAAAGCTAAGTTGACAATTATTCATATAGTTCCTATACATATTACTTACAACAAATTGATCAATTACCTGGGATGGATCAAGCGTTAACATCCTCTCAAGTAACTCCAAGGCATGACGATCAAAACTGTTGAATGGAAAAGCCTAATGAGAATCAAGCAAACAAAACCTCACCTAAATTTCAAGAGCTAATAGCAAAGTTTATGGTACAGCATCAGATGACCTGCTTACACTACCATTTGACTTGATAGCCAAAATAAAGGACAACTTACTGCTTGAAAGTTTCCCTGACGCGTCTCTTTATAGGCCGTGAAGGCTTGAAATTGTTATACCAAGGCATCTTGGAGACACCTGGCCAGTTGACTTCATCAGGGGTTCCACAAAGTTCAAATATCTTAGAAAGTTGCTCTGGCTGCCGTGGAGAATCAATCAGTCATACAATGTCATTTTCTTCTCAAATAACAAGATGAAAGTGAGACTTACATGAAAAAAATTTGTTAAAAATAAATAGAGCTTTTGTACTATGACATATATGCCAGGCAGCTACTATTAGATCATTTACAATGAATGATGGTCCATCTTCTGAATAGAACATCATCCAAATTGTAAAGCTTAAAACAAAACAAAATTAATTTTGATATTAAATATTCAATGAAAAATATTTTAAACCATTTAAGGTTTTGCCACAACTATTGAACTAAAAAGAAAAAACCAAGTCCAAAAGCATCATCCTTCCATCAATTTAGTGCTTGTACAGCGACCAAATGTTATTATAAATGAAAATCACACAACTATACAACAGATAACAGATTTACTTTGATCACCAAACAAGGGTGCTCAAATCCTTGATGTCAAAGCTAATTATCGCTAGACAAATAGACCCATGATCCATATTGAAGCTATGACTTGGTTAATGTAGCATCGAACTACAAATACCCTAATTCCTTTCCGGAATAACCTGACAATCCAAAAATAATTGAGCAGGCAACTAACTAAAACCCAAAATCTAAGAGCAAATTTCAACAGGACATTAAAATGGCAAGTTATAGAACCTTTCACCTAGTAGACAAATATAATTCCTTATTCTCTTGAGTTACTAGATACAAGAATGTTGAAGCTACCATGACAGGAAATAACTCACCGTTATCTCCGTAGGTCACAGAAGTCTTAAGTTGATACAGTAGGCTGGTAAATCAACATTTCAACTCAATCAATTTCCCTCAAGTAGGAATAAATAAAATCAACTTTTCAGTAACACCTAATTACTCAATCTACATACTCAAATGGTAGCTTCAACATTTCAGTAACACTCACCCAAGATCTGCTACATGAAATTTACACCTTTCCAATACTTCACTGGTGGTGTTCTTAACCACAAGAGTTTTATCCTGTACTACATTCAAGACTAGAAAATCTTTACTTAGACAACAATTAGGAAAAAAATGCCTTCAGAAAATCCATTCATTTTGCAATAGCATTTCCATGAAGCAATCACTTATGAAGAAGCTTCTCTTTTGAATATCCTGCCATTAGATATTGATTTATTCCTCAGATATTGACATGCAATGCATGCAAAGCCACATGACACTAATAAGGATATCATTTACTTAAGAATATTGCACTGGCATAAGTAACATAAGACCCTTAGACTTACAATCAGCATGTAATTGTAAATTTTAATGCAAGTGTTAAATGAGGGATAAACATAAAAAAAACAAGCTGAACCATAATGTAATATAAATTATAGCAAAAAATAGTTGCACCTCATTCTTTCCAGGCAAGATTGGTTTTCCATGAAGAAGTTCTGCAAATATACAACCAACGGACCACATATCAACAGCAGGACCATACTTGGTAGCCCCAAGCAGCAATTCTGGAGGTCTGTCACCAAACTAAGATGATTCAGACATAATTAATTATGACAGGCAATGAATTTTATATAAAACATATGGAAACTGACAATGTAATTGCCACACTTGCTGCAAGATACAGGCTCTACCTATACCACAAAGTAATGACACGGTTCGTAAGGTTTCCATTATGGTCACTTGAGAATGATCGTGCAAGGCCAAAATCGGCAAGTTTTAAGTTCCCCTCATTATCAATTAGGAGATTAGATCCTGCTCCAGTTTACAGAATGTCAGATCAGGATCATATAATGAGTTTAATTAGGACAATATTAAATTATGACAAATTCAGCATCTTTACAGTACCTTTAATGTCACGGTGGAGTACTTGGTTAACATGACAATAATGAAGACCTGTAAGCAGCTGCCTCATGTAGCACTAGTAAAAAAAGGATTAAGAAGTTAGCTGAAAGTTAACTGAACTTTTGAATAATTGTAAATAACAGTAACTGTTATTTGGTTGTACTAAATCAATGTACTACAAGATTTACCTTAATCTGTGGTACTGTAAACCGCATCCCAGGACGATCTGATAGGCCAGTCAAATCATGGTCCATGTATTCAAAAACCATGTAGATGCTCCCTTTGTACTTGTTACCATCTGCAGTGCACACAGTGTATCAATTACATAGACGGTTGGACAACTTTAAGACTGGAAAAAGCAATACGTCGACTACAAAAATTTCCAAGTGATGCCAGCCACTGGTGTCTCTGAGTCAAACATACCTGGCTTTCCTTGTTCATCCTTCTCAGGACCTTGGGGAATTTACCAAAAATTCAAATTAGAATCATTTAACAAATTCATTAACAAGAAGAAAAAAGAAATATCACGAGGACAACCTGGAGAGGTCACGATCTCTTTCAGTTGAATAACATTTTGATGATGAAGCTTCTTTAGAATCTTTATTTCCCGTATGGCTGTTATTGGAAACTGCAAGGCAAAAAGGCTAACTAAATAGTCTATATAACTAGAGAAAAAAAAGGTATAACTCATTAATCCTAAGAGCCCCCAACAAGCAAATAATATGGGTGAGCATAAAAGACAAACCCCTTCTCTTTCGTTATCCATTCTAATTTTCTTCAGTGCCACTATTTCCCCGGTTCTTGTTTCTCGTGCCATGTATACCTGCCTGCAACCTCACAACAAAACAGAATATTTCTTAATTTTCAAAAAAGAAAACAGTGAAGTAATCAAGATGAAATATATCCTTAGCACCTCCAATCAGCTAAAAATATATATGATCTAACATTTGGATCCAACATCAGGCATAATGCACTTGAGAGGCATTCACATTATAACTATGACAAAGATGATATTATATGATAAGCAAGCATCAAGATGTGGTATGCTACACATCTTATTATAAGAATTAAAATTAACAGAAACTTGGGCTCCGAAACCAACACATCAGATAATACAGAACGATCCACGAGAACAGCTAAGAACACAACCTCCTTAACCAGATTTCAAAAAATTGAAAGAAAATTTGCGAGGTGACAGGTCTCAGCGGCAAGGCTCGAGGCGACAGTTGCAAGAACGAAGAGATTAGAACGGCGTTGCGGGTTCTTGAACTCACCCGTACGTGCCTTCGCCGATCTGCTCCAATTTCTCGAAGCAATCGACGCTGCGCGACCCCCAGGACGGGGTCTCCTCGAGATTCAACTGACCAGAAGCGGCCACGGCCATTGTCCACCTCCCGTGCAAGAAACCCCAGAAGAGAAGGGAGAAACAGGATTTCTCCCAAGACTTGAAGAGGTTGGAATCAGCCGATCAGGTAAACCCAACGATGATTGGAAATCGTGGCGCTAGGCTGACCTCGCTAGGGTTTTCGGGCGGTGAATAGGGGAGGGAGGCGAACAAAGGGCGGAGGAGGCGATGGGTTAAGAGGAAAGGGAGGCGGTCGCTGTCGGCTTCTTTTCTATTGGGACTCCCGCGGGCTAAATAAGCCCATATCGCATGGCCCATTAGATATGGATCAACATCTGGTCCACATCATATTCG
This sequence comes from Musa itinerans, assembly GCA_001649415.1. Classification (NCBI taxonomy): domain Eukaryota; kingdom Viridiplantae; phylum Streptophyta; class Magnoliopsida; order Zingiberales; family Musaceae; genus Musa; species Musa itinerans. Next base: position 580,165 of record LVTN01000041.1, on the reverse strand, counting down.
AAGGATCTCCACGTATATATCTCCAAAATTTCGTAATTTACAAATATATTAATTAATTTTTAGCATATAATATATATATATGTATATATATATGTATGTATGTATATGTATGTATATATATATGTATGTATATATATATATAGTCTCTCTTATATATTTTACTACATTTAAAGTATATCCATATATTTTAAATTTTTATGCTCAAACCAATAACTAATAACATGTAACATTCTATTCCTATGTGCATAAGTAAAATAGGATATCATTTTTTAGTTCTTTTATTATTAATAATACTCATGTAGTGAAAAAGTAGATAATCTTAAAAGTAAAACATATTAATTTACTAAGTAAAATGATAAAGTTCTCTTATATATAGTGATTTTAACATCTACACATAATTATAATCTTTAATTAAAAAAAAAATGCACCCATATAATATATCCAAAAGTTATACACATATAAATGCTCACGGTCATCATAGTTCATATCGGCTTGCACGTGCTTACTTTCTTGCTCAATCACTTACGTAAGATACTAGTATCTTTACCTAAAAAATATAATATATAGTGAATAATCACTTAGCAAGTATAAATCAATATAGTTTTATTTAGATTAATACTTCAACATCATCGGTATAATATATTTAATAGTAAACATTTCATTTTGTAACTTCTTTAACAAGTATAACCCAATAACATAGCATATGTAAAAATAAAAATATCAAATTCTACATCAAAATAATTCAAGATGCTTATATACATATATAGGAAATATAATAAATCCATAAGTTTCTATACTCTATATCATAACATATAGATGCGCTCTTACATTATACGTCATCGTAATATATATGTGTACTCACAGACTATACGTTATAATATATATGTACACTTTCACGCTATACGTCATAATACATACGTATACTCTTATACTGCACATCATAGTATATATGTGTATTACATATCATAACATATTTATGTGCTCTCATACCGCATGTCATCATATATTAGGTATATTAAGTATTTATCTATTTAAAATTTTGAACACAAATTAATTTTATTTTGATTGTCATTAATAATTATTGGTAAGAAATAAATTTTTTTTATGAATATTGATACAAGAGGTAACTTGAAAAGATACTATATGCCTTAAAACTAGGGACTAAATCCTCTTCCTTTATGGACCAAAATTTAAAGATAATCCCTAAATTAATTGCCTAATAATTCACCATATATACACCATAATTAAGAGAAAAGATCATTATTTTTTGTTTTTCTAAAACAACCCTCATTTTGATTTTCTAAATCAACCTCTAAGATAAATGATATTGATAATGACCCCTTAACTAGTTTTTTCATTCATTTATTCATTATGAACTTATCTTCTTATGCCTTGATTTAGAATCATATTCTTTCTATTCTACAATAATACTTTATCTTGTTTTTAATAAAAGGAATAGATAGATCTCATGACCGTGATATTAAAGTATAGATCTTAGGTGATGATTGTTAAGTAATTGGGTTTGTGACAATTTGTAAAATACATATGCTTGAGATAAGAAGGATAATTTTGATAAGTTTTTTAAAGTATTACTAAAATTTGGGTTAGAAAATAAAATTTTTAGCTAAATAAAGTTCATTATATTTTGATCTGTTTCATTAATTCCTTCTTGATTTCCTAAATGGATTCAGTGATAATTATTTTTATTTTTGAAAGTTATGCATTAACGTTAGAAATGGTAGCCAGTAAGATATCTATGCATATTTTTTCAATACAAATTTTATAAAATAATATGATTTATGTATTAATCAGGTTTTTTTTTCTTTGAAGTATCTGCCAAATATATTTCCATAATTGGTATTTTATTATGATAGGTTGGAATTATTTTCTTCTTGTCTTTTGTGACCCTTTCTATTTAGTTCCTTATTGTAATTGTCTTATTAGTAAGATTTTTTTTTAGTAAATAATTTGCCCAATTCATATATTGAATTTGAATGGTCGATTCAATAATCAGATTCATGAATAATATGATTATTTTTTTGAATCTTTTACATTTTCATTTTGTTAATGTACTTTTTCCTACCTCAATTCAAATAAAGAAATTGGGTTCACTTTTTCGGATTTGTCCTTATTCCTTTTCAAACTAGAACTATATTGATAACCCATCTTGTTTTTTTCTTTTGAAACATTTAGGGCTAGAAAATAGTTCTTTTTTATTTTTTTTTTATTTTTTTCGAGTTTTTTATATATGGATTCAAGAAAAGAATATTATTTTCGAGGAGAACCAAAAGGGAGTTCCGTTTCCATTCCCCAAACTATTAAAAAAAAAAATCATTAGATCTCCATGATAAGATCGTATTTTAGATCTTCACCAAGGTTTTAAACAAAAAGGAGATAAAATTTTTATTTGAATACCATATGTGTTAAATAATCTTTGAAAAATTATATTTCTGATAATTGAAACACCATTATAGATGTATTTAATATGCATTTCTATATTTCATTCCTTTGGATCATCGTTCCACTCGAGGAATTAGAATAATAACACAAGTCTAATATTTTTAGCTATTATTAATGAAGGCTAAACAATATATTTTCTAAAAATAGCTTAGGTTATTAGCATTAAACATTTGCTTGAAATATTTCTCGAATAAAAATATGATTATTACGAATAACATATCAAATAAAAAGTTATTTAGGTCCTTTGCTTCTTGTATTATTGTTACTTTATAATCCCAACTTTTTGGAAGAGATCTTAGAATCTTGTTTATAAGTTTGAAATTAGAAAAACATCTGCCAAAGGGTTTCAAGCCATTGACGACACCCGTAAAATGGGTGTACATGTCAATAATAGTTTCACTTGGCTTCATTCAAAATAGTTCAAAATCATACATCAAAAGATTTATTTTAGACTCTTTAACTCTATTCATGTCTTCATGAGTTACTTCTAGTGTGTGTCGAATGTCATGTGTAGTTTCACAAATTGAAGTACGATTAAACTTATTTTTATTTAAAGCACAAAATAGAGGTTTCGTAGCTCTAACATTTGAAGAAAAAATCTTCAAATCATTTCATTTATTCATGTTAGGATCGTGAATGACACTAAGAGGAGGTGAATTAGTGCTATCATAAAAATTAAGTCAATTCAAAACTTTCGGCTAGATAAAAACATATTAGAAAAGATATTGAAAGTGTGCTTGACTTAGAATAAGAGTAACAAGCAATTATGGCAGAAAATAACGGTAATGAAGAGCAACAAGAAAGTGCATACCAATTTTATAGTGGTTTGATCGTCGTGACCTACGTCAACTTTTGATTCCTCTTCCGTTGAGGCCACCGGCATCCACTATCGGTCTTCTTTCAATGGGCGAAGACCAATCACCCTCTTACAACACTTTCTTCTTTTTACAGGTTTAGGAGACAACCTTTCATAAGCCTCACACCTCTCTTAGATTGATCACAAAGCTAAAGGAGGAAGAGGATACTTAGCACTTTTTCAACACTTTTACAACCAAAATCTCAAGACTTTTGTTCACACTTTTCGTATTCTTTCATACAAGGAAAGAGGGGTATTTATAGGCCCCAATAGCTTCAAAAATAGAGCTAAAAAGTGTCTCATTTCGTGTTTTCGAGGTACTGGTGGTTTCCGAGGAGGAGGACACTGAACACTTTTTCAACACTTTTATGGTCAAAATTTCAAGACTTTTGTTCACACTTTTTGTGTTCTTTCATGCAAGGAAATAGTAGGGTATTTATATGACCCAATAGCTTAAAAAATAGAGCTAAAAAGTGTCTCATTCCGTGTTTCTGAGGTACTGGTGGTTTCCGAGGTACTGTCGATACCACCGCAAGTACTAAGCGATACCAACGCCTACAGACTAACAGTGGGCGATACCACCGCCAGTACTGGGTTATACCACCGCCTGTAGACTGACACTAGGTAATACCATCACTCAGTTTGGGCGATACCACCGCTCAGTCTAAGTGATACCACTGCTCAATCTGGGTGATACCACCACCTGACAGAGCCTTGAAGACTAGGTTCTAGCGATACCACCGCTTGGCAGCATTAACTATCGATAATACTGTCGCCCAGACCACCTATAAGGCTGAGCCTCAAGTGGTTCCACTGCCCAGTTTGGATGGTGCCATCGCCTGACGTGACTCCAAGTGGTTGAATAGGCCAACCAACTGGCCCAATTCAACCTTGTTTAGGGCCCAGTTGGCCTGACACGGGAGTGTCTATTTTGCTACAATCTGTTCATATGGACCATGCTGATAATATGATATTTTTTTCAGCCAATAATATTTCCACATAATCTTCAACTCAACCTACTCAGATAAGACAGCTCATCAGCATATTCCCTACACAAAGAAATACATTAATGGAGTTGGTTGGTAGCTGTAAAGCTGTATCATGGTGCTTTTCTTCATGGCTAAGTAATGCATTAATGGAGTTGGTTGGCAGCTGTGAAGCACTTAATTTCGAAATTCCCTATGCATGAAGGGTTGTTTCATGCACTAGTATTTATTTTGGGGTTTAGGGCTTAGAAAAGACTTTAGAAACTGATGATAATTGGACAGAAGCTCTCTTGGAGTGCTCACATAAACTCTGTATCTCTTGG